>JAODKC010000098.1:108642-124792 GCA_026777985.1 Mormyrops attenuatus | reverse complement strand
CCCCCCCCCCCCCCCCCCCCCCCCCCCCCCCCCCCCCCTGACATGTTACACTGTAACATGTCAGCACTGTAACAGATCAGCACTGTAACATGTCAGCATAGTTACCGTTAGCCTTCATGCTACGTGCCAGACTGCAGGGTTGCCATCTTTGGTCAGCTGGCTGACACGAGATTTTTAATTCGAGACATGTCTGCACACACATGCACACGCATTTACATGTATGTAATAGTTTTATTGCCTCGTAAATAGTTTGTAGGGTTTGCAAAGTACCACAAGGCTTTGTAGCTAATTTTAGGTATATAATGGAATAACATAGATTAGCCGTAAGATTTCTTGCGTGAGCGTGAGAGTCTGAAAGCGTGAGTGTCACGCCAGATGCGTGACAGTTGGCAGCCGTGGGACTGAAATGAACAGAGTGGGGTTCTAGCATGTTGGACAGCAGCGCTGCTGCTCGGTGCAGTGGGCTTGGCAGGCGTTTGCTGTTTGACCTTAGATGTTGCGCGTGTGTCATTAATCGAGAAGATATGTACAGTGAGGCAGGAGAGTCTCGGAGCACAGAAGTGTTAGAGAATCATCTTTTAAAAGACGTGACAGTTATACACCTTGGCCACAGGCAGTAGTGTCTATTTTGAAAATGTGCCAATGAGATGGAGCAAAAGACAAAAAAAGAGAAGTAAACTCAGAGCAAAAGGCACGTCTGTTGTGGCCCCACAGTGTGAAGGGGGTGTCTGAGATGTTTGGGGAGGGGTGAGTCGGCCCTGCAGAGCTGGCTCTGAGAAGAAACCCTGGCGGCAGAATGGGGCTGCAGACGGCCCTGGGGTCTCAGCAATGCGTATCTCTGTGGGACCCAGGGGCAGCAGGAGGTGTCATGTGGTTGGTAGGGGTTGGGGGGGGGGGTTGAGGTGGCATCCTCTCCCATGCTAAAACTTGGTGACACACTCTCATCACTTTCATGGGACCCCTTTGACCGTAACTCTGAATGACCCAATTCATGGCGCTTGCTGGGTGGTATGGCATACCCTCTGACCTGTCGCTGTTCGGCCCCCATCTGGGAATGCGGCATGGTGCCCTCATCCCAGACTCCCCCCAGATTTAGCAGGATTCTGTGCTCTGAATCTGCTGACAATCTATAGTAAGACAAGCTGATATTGAAATGATAGAAGTCGGTCATGTGACTTGTTTAGCGAGCACCTTGAGCGCCACCCTTGTGGAATCAAAACACATCATGGAATTAAAATGGCATTAGTTGTGAGGTGATACGCTTTTCCCGTGCCTGATTTCATTTGTTATCATGACATCCCGCCAGGTGAATCTGTTTATCGCCGGCTGCCGTGGTGATCGATATGTGTCAGAGGCCTCCACGATCTTGCCACATTTCACAGCAGCTAATTTCCTGGTAGGTCTCTCTTGCTGGTTTCGACAGCAAGCGGCCAGGTTCCTCGGGGGTGGGGGGGACAGAGGGAGATAAGCTCTGCCCCCGCTGGAAGGCGGCGCTCAGGAATGCAGACGGCAGGCTTCTATTTATGTCGCACCTACGTGTGGTCGACCATCTGGTCTTAATCAATCAGCCCCCTCGTCCCGGTGCATCACTGCGGCCGCCCAGCTGCAACGATACAAAGCTGCACCCAGGTCCCCTCATAAGAGCGGTCCGGCTCAAACCGGGGGTGGGGGGGGGACTGGCCTGGGGCCGTTTGAGGTACCCAGATGTTGGGAACAATGAAACTCTCGACTCCGTGTGTCAGGACGATCGCAAAATTAATAAACGCAAACAAACACATCGCCGGCGCCACATGCAACAAGTTCGTTTTGCTGCATGCGAGCTACGCGAGTGCAGGGAGAAGTGTGTGTGACCGTCACTCGCTCAACCCGTTTGCTGCGGTTATGTGTCCGGGCTTTCGTGTTGCCCAGCTGCCCGTGGGGGGGGGGGATTCGTGGTTTAAGAAGCAGAGGAGGCCAGTGACCGAACGCCCCCGCGGCCCTCCTTCCATAGCACTGCATTTGTTGTGGCCCAGTATTCAATCCACTTAGCCGTCTCGTGTGTAACTCCCTCCCGTGGCCGATGCAACATGCAAATGCGCACTGCACAGACGTGGACGTCCTCAGCCTCACAGACGTTCTCAGCCACGCAGACGCACAGACACGGCACAAGCGAATGATTTTTGACCGTTTGCTTAGATCTAATTGCTTACCCATAATCCCTGTCTGTGTGCTCAGCTGTGAGGGGGTGGGAGGAGCCCGCAAACACAATTAAAGTGGAGAAAGTTGCAGGCATATGGTGCGGACTGTAGGTGATGTGGGGGGGGGGGGGGCAGGGGGTCTCTGGGCCTGTCTGGCTCTGTTTGCTTCCCTCCACCCCCAGAATGCAACAGTGTTGCAGCCGTTTTACATGGGATAAGTCAGCAGAAATCCCGACAGACGGCTGGAACGGCGCCGTGAAACGGAGCTGGCCGTGGAGACGCTGGGCCGTTTCAGCGGCTGGGGCTTTTCGCTTGTCGGGGGAGGGGTTCTACCTGTTCGTAAGGCTTGTTTGATTGCCCCCTTCCCCTGAGATGCCCCGTGGTACTGCAGGGTCTCGGGCAAATATAGACTGGCCTAGAAATGTAAACGGGGATCGATTTTTTTATTATTTTTTTTTTACCTACATTCCGAGCATCTGTTCAGATCTCACAGGGGGGTGTAAGTGCAGCCGAGGATGCACTATGGCAATGTCCCCCCCGGAGTCACTGGAGGTCCCCAAAGAGCAGAACAAGACCCGATAATGCCAGCCCCCCGCCCCATGCCTTCTCCTCACCATTGAGGTCTTCCTCCCCTGACGGGGCTCCCATTGAGTAGGTAGCCAGCAATTCCAGGAGCAGGAGTGACGTCACGGGATGGTTTTTCAATCGGACTGATTTCGAGCCGGTCCGACACGCATAGGTGAGATCAAACACGCCCCACTTTCCCGTGCGTTCTCAGGCCCAAGGCAGGAATCTACTAGAAGCGAAGGGCCCAGGGCAGACAAGCTGTCACACTGCCCTCTTTGAACTGTCATCTCTATTGTGCCTATGTGTTGACATACATCAAGGGCCGCATGAAGCAGGAAGAAAGATGAGGGTGGGGTATGCCACTTTAAGTGGGGTGGGGGCGAGGGTTAACACGAATGTTATCAGGAGGCCGACAGCCATTCATTCCTATAATAAGCTAATTAAATCCGAGGGCGTGCGGTGCACAGAGGGCATCGCACCTTCAGATCGCATGCGTGTGCGTGTCTGTGCTTTTCTCCCTGCGGTCGGTGGCGTGCCACTGGCACCGCCTCAGGAAATAGGGTGGCAGCGTCCGTTTGAGTCAGGATCAAAATCTTGCCGTTTCACCTGTCGCTCAGACTATGGGGAGCGGCGGGAATTGTAGCAGCACCCGTGCACATGGCAGCATTGACCGACTGCGCTGCCGAGCCTGACCTTCCAGGTGCCACGTCCCATGTGCTGATAAGTCATTGGGCCTGACGTGGTTTGAGAAGGGCCAGACGAGCTGGTAAAAAGAACAAGACAGTATGAGTACGTGGAGTATGGGAGCATGGGGTACAGACCTGTGGAGTACGGGAGCATAAAGTATGGATGCGTGGAGTATGGGAGCATAGAATACAGGCCTGTGGAGTACGGGACCATGGAATACAGGCCTGTGGAGTACGGGAGCATAGAATGCAGGCCTGTGGAATATGGGAGCATAGAGTACAGGCCTGTGGAGTAGGGGAGCATAGAGTATAGCCCTGTGGAGTATGGCAGCATAGAAAACAGCCCTGTGGAGTATGGCAGCATAGAAAACAGGCCCGTGGAGTACGGGAACATAGAGTACAGGCCCGTGAAATATGGGAGCATAGAGTACAGCCCCGTGGAGTACGGGAACATAGAGTACAGGCCCGTGAAATATGGGAGCATACAGTACAGCCCCGTGGAGTATGGCAGCATAGAGTACTGGCCCATGGAGTAGGGGAGTATAGAATACAGGCCCGTGGAGTACAGGCATGTAAAGCGGCTGGGGTGTTTCGACAAAGTGGATCCGGGCCCAGCGCGTCATTCTGGTCTGATGTTCACTGCACCTGTGGTCTCCTCAAACCGGACCACAGGGCTCTCGCGTTTTGGGACCTGCTGTTTCCTGGTTAAGTGTGGAGTTCGGTCATCCATGTCCCTCAACTTGGAAAGGGACCCTCAGAATGAGATCCACCTGGACGCCGGAGGGGGACTCGAGCCAAGAGGACTGTGCGGCCTGATAGTGGGAGGGACCCCACCAGGATAGTGTATTTGCTTGGGGTTTTTTTTAAAGAAGGAAAAAAAAGAATGACGCCAGCGGTCATATTAAAAGTGCACCTGTGTTGTGGTGCAATAGCACAGTTACGCAGACAGGCCCCGCCCCCAGGCCCCGCCCCCAGGCCTTGCCAAAAGCAGTGTTTTGCACTCCGTGATATTTAGCGTCCATGGCGTTAATGTGTTCGTAATTATCGGGGGAGGTCGACCAAAATGGCCTCCTAGGGGCCTCGAGTCTGAAGTGGAGGGATAGATCTGGCAGCGGCCCGTAGGGCGTCCCGTGTGCTGAAACACGGCACAGAGGGAACTCCAAACACAGGCGGGGCCTGCATGCCCACCCCCCACAACATATCTCTTCTGAGCGGCACGAAAAAACCCACAATTATTTCACTGACCTTGATTGTCACTTGGTGGGGAAAATATGTAATTTGTGCACGTCTGTGAGGCAAGAGCACCTGCGGCAGAAGCCCGCGGTATAATGTCCACTTTCAGGACGCTGCGCCCCGTCACCGGGTGTCACCGAGGAGGGGGAACAAACAGCGATGGTGGAAAACCACAGTGGCATTCTTGAAAAATCTCGGGCTGGCCCAGAGCCGGGCCCGTGTGGAGCGAAGAAGCGGCCATTTAGGGGCCTGCACAATGAAGGCTACATGGCGGTAACACAGCGGCCATTATGCGACGCCCACTGCCAGCCGCTGAGCTCTACTCACTATTGCTCGTCTTTGTTGGGCCACAATGGCGCCCAGGAATTTCTGAAATTCCCTCATTATTCAGATGATTACGGCCGCGCCGACCCGACGGGCCACCAAAGGGGGCCGTGCTGGATTTATCGTAAGCTAGGGGCGGCGGCGCGGGGGCCGGCCAGGTCGTTTCGGTGGACACGGGACGTGTACTGCTTTCTTTCGGCTGATGCCGTACTCCACTGGCAGGGCTCTTGTTCGTCTTGTTCCGTTGGCATGTTGAAGAGCTGGACAGACGTAGAGGGCGGTTATACCCGCCATGTTGGATAAGCAAGGAAAGCTACACGTCGGTTTTTATTTCGATATCGTTCTTCCAGTCTGGCAGGGGGCTGCTCAGCCTGAACACGCCGTAGGTCGAACATGCAGACGACGCAGGAAATGTCCTTAAGACAATCTTAGAAAGGCCGTCTGCTCACCTGTCGGCCGACATGCTTCCCTCAGTCATTCGCCCTTCCCTGCCTGGGGCTGTTTGTGTTTCCTGTAAGTGCTGCTGTTCCCCAAAAGACACGCAGCTCAAATAATGCCTCTGCAGGACGGGGCGTGGTCGGGAATAGTAACTCTGCCAGCCGGACTTTTGCAAATATTCTTTGAAGGACCTCTGTTTAAGCTGAGCATTAAATCAGCATATTGAAAATAAGTAGGGGTGTAAATCGTAAACTTTGCCATAAAACAGTTCAATGTTGATTTTGCAGGGCAGTGATTCAATATCTGGCAATTTTTGAAATGTTACTAAGATAGTTCAGTTTGATTCAGCGATACTTGATCAATATTTTCAATACAGTGAAACATAAGCTGATTTCACAGGAATTTGCTTGAATTCAGAAAAGACTTGATGCTATTTTTTTTTATTTTATCAACAGAATATGTTGAAAAAACTAATCAGGTGTCAAAAACAAAAAATCTAAAAGTCTATTTCTGTATATGTACAGCTTACTCTCTGAAAACGCAGGAACAAAGGTGATTACATAAAATCTACTGGTCATGGTCTCTATTCTCTAGTAAGGTCTGTAGATTGCTTTGTGTGAGAGATCTTTTGGCAGTGGTTAATGATATAAATTGATATTTGTTAATTGAGTTGATTAAATTGTACTCTAGCCTTAACAATCGATATATGGATTAGAATCAATGCATTGTTATACCCCTAATAGTAATTGGGTCACTGAAGAATATTTGTGTCTTCGAGTGCAGATTGCTATGAGTTAAAGGTTCTTTGGTGCCAGAGTTTTTGCTATGTGACGTGGTGACATACATATAAAGAAGAAAACAATTAATGGGCAATTAAGCGATGCGCCTTGTGAAGACGACAAAAGCCATTTTATTGCATGGGAGGAGCCAGTCTGTTAGCGACTCTAACGAAGCCCTGATGACTTTTCATCAGCGATATCCAGTCTGCGGATCCACTTGGCTGGAAAGTTCTGCCCTGTAGACCTGGTGCAGTCAGTTCTCCTCACCTCAGAGCGCCGCGCGATCGACGGGGCACCATGCCAGCAAGACATGACCTGGCCGGGGCTGGCGGCGCTCTGAGGTCACGCGCTGGGGCTCACATCTGCCACATGTTCCATGCCGCGGGGGACAGCCATCCCCCAGGAGTGAATGCATTGCACTGACAGGCCAGGGCGCCTATTTTTTTCCATGACTCCATGTTTGTTCTCTGACTGCGGTCCTTTTCCTGTCCCTGATCCCGCATGATGTGTTTCTTCTCGCCAATTTTGAGAGGAGACATCTTGTTAGGGATAGAGGGATTCTCAGGCTCTGAAGGACTGACGCAGTGATTAAGCAAAGGAGTCCCCTATGACCTGTGTCCAGGCCAGAGTGCAGTTGTCCATTTCTTCCCCCTGGGAGTCGATTTCGGACCAGCCCACTCTGCGTTAGTGTATGCTCTCCTAAAGGGGCTACGGCCTCATATAACTCTGGCTTGGTTTGGGGTTTTTTGTTACCATGACTCTCCTTTCGGTGGTATCTCAGAGTAACCGTTGGAGTAGTGGAAAGTGTGAGGGGATTAACAGAAAAGTAAAAGTGGCTCTGCAAACCTCGACTGTTCAAACAACCCCCATCTGGGCTATGAGGCACTCGTCTTATCTTAGGTAAACACCATGGCGTCGTGATTGGGGCCGTCTCACAGACACTTGGCTGCGATGTTTGCCCTGTCGTGTATCGGCGAGGCCTGCGGGACGTACACACATCCTCATATTGGCTCACGGTCAGGGGTTTGAGGGCCGGAGCGGGGCAGCCGTTTTCTGCCGCGCATTAGCCGCTTGCCTCACGGATGGGACGAGGCCTCTGAGGCAGTGTCTTTATTGGGCCTGCTTTCCCTGTAACGCAAAGGTTCTGGCAGAATTTACGGGCCTGGCTTTTTATGGGCACAGCACCACTCACAAACGCCATCTTAGGTCTCCGTTGAAATGCCGGTATCTTGAAGCCGGGCAAAAGCACAGATTTTTATGGTATCTTATAAAGCCCAGGGCTTTTTAAAGATGCCGTTAAAAAAAGCGCTTGGAAGAGCCTCGCCTGGTTATTTACATGCTGTCACTCACGGCTTGGACGTAGGGCACATGACAGAGAGTGGTGTGGCTGGCTGGTCATAGTCTGCGGGCCCCTACCCCAGAGGTCTCCGTAAGGACCCACCAATTATTCTTTTCGTGTGCATGTGTGACATTCCAGAGAAGACCACAAAAACATTTTTGGCCGCCGTGCACCTTGGCGTATCACACCGGCGTTAACGCCAGCCCAAGCACGTCCCGCGAGGTCGATTCGACCTCATCAGCAGAACTCTGGGCCACTTTCGCAGCTATAAAATGTGGCCGGAAACGCACCAGTAGGTGGACTGAGATGATACAGGCTCATGAGGCACCGTGCCAGTCATCCGAGAGGTACGCGAGCTAGGCCGTGCTGTAAATCCACGTGTAGCCACGAGAGTGCGTTGCATGCTATAGTCGTTATAAAAGTGTATTATTATTAATGTGTATCAACCAGACCGTATGTAACTTGGTCTGGTCTTAACGTGTGTCTGAATCGACTGTACGTATGAGAGCCTTGCAGCCCAAAGACAGCCTCGCTGTGTGTATCAGCAAGGCAGCCAATGAACTCTGTTCTGATCAATAACCATGCAACGTCTTGCACGGACCCCTGTCCAACTGTAACGTTCAAGCACGTCGTCGGCCATCTTCCTCCCGTCCTCCCCCTTCACCACTGCCGTCCGGGTTGCCGTAGAGATTGCACGAGGAGCAGCCATGATACCCCACCCCCCCAAGACAGCAGGATGTCACGTGCTGCAGCAGCATCTATCAGATGCGATACTTAATTAGCAGCGGTGCAGCACATTAGGCCCAGAGAGTAGCCAAGCTAAAATATTTATAAGCTTGAGTATATTTATTATCTGTGTCATGAGTCTTCCTCGGCAGATTGCAAATACTACTCTACAACCCCCCGCCCACTCCATGCCCATCCCTTGTCCCCGTGAGGAAGGTGGAAGGACACTCCCGTGGCCCTGCGTCATAATTTCTCATTTACGAAACAACTTTATTCTATTTCTGTGCCGGGGAGCGGCGCGGCTTCGAGTGCCCACGAGAGGCTCTTCGGGGAGCCAGCCGCCATCAGCGGTGACCTGGGCGTGATGAAGCCGCACGGCCCTTTGTTAACCAGCAGGCTCTCCAACACCGCCACCCTTTGCCTTGGGAGAATCTGCCAGGGTCATGTTTATTTAACAAAAAAATGCCAGTCCTTGTCCTCAAAATTTCTCCCTTCAAGAGGAAGACGGAGAAGGAGGGAAAGGTCTCCTTTCAGCACTCCAAATTGAAATCACCTTTTTTCTCTTGACAGCAGCTGTTGAAAAAAATAGACCTAATAAATGCAGATTCGAATGGGAATGTGAGACACCAGCACTTATAGCTGATAAGGTTGTGTTTTTTTTTTTAAGAGCTCAATAGTTCGAAGGAATCTGCCACACTCAGCTAATCAGACTTACAGATAATCGGAAACTCTGACAGCAGAGATTAAAGTCACCTAAGAGATTAGGAGATACGACGGTGTATGGCTCACAGCTGTGGCATCTCCACAGGCTAATGCTAGTTGCCATGCTGTTCCTGGTAGCATTAGCGCTGACTAGCTCACCATCGGCCTGAACCGTCTGGAATTGTTCCCACCTATCCTGGGTCCGTGTCCCATACGGGTGGGCCCCAGTAATGCTCCAGATTATTGCTCAACACATCTGGCTCATCCCAGAGCCGAGCCTGCACAGAAATGTCCCGAAAACCCCTCACTGTGAGACGTTAATGGCAGTTGTTGCCAGCAACGTGTGCCAGGCCAGTTGCTGTGATCTCATTTTCTTGGCTTTGGAGGCGGGGCTTAATGGCACTACGGACGCAGGTTGGCCCACATGGGACGAGGGGATGCGGAGCGAAGGGGTTTTCCTGGATGCCTCTTGAGGCCAGATACCCAGTTTATCGGTCATGTTTAATGGGCCTCTCATTTGGGGAACGGGAAATCGCTTGGAACGGGGTGGACACAGAGAGCTTACCTTCCAGAAAACCCTGGAAAACCCCCGACAATCATGGGGGAGGAGCTACCCGCCGGGGTCAGGGCGAGGGGGCGGTAGGCCATGAGGTTTCTTTTTGGGAGAAAGTTTGCCGGATGTGCGGGCCAGTGTAGGCGGGGGCCGCGGGGGGAGATAGGGGGCTGCACGGTGACCCATTCCAGCGCAGTGGAGCTGGCGTCCGGACCGGTCCGTGGGACGGTGTGCTGTTTCCATGGCCTCGCCGGGGCTGAGGGCCCTGCCCCGCGTTGGCGGAGGAGGTCTGCTGGAGGCCAGATTATTATAGTGTGCGTAGTGCCGACATTGGGGGGGGCGACTCCCACTTTAACTATCTTTATTACTTTTTTACAGCATCCCTCTTTGTTTATACACTAAGCACAATTAATACCATGTGGACAGTGTGTGGCTTCCACTGCAGGTATTGCAGGTAGTCTGAGTCTCGCACCAGCCGCATTTTGATATTTATCCTCTTTGTAATTAGTGAGGCCCTTCCTTTCAGAGGTACACAGTAGCATGTGGCTGTCTGTTCCTGGTCGCGTGCAATACTGAGCTGGCCTAATTCTGCACTGGCCCGATTGTCCACAGGCCTTCTTCTGAGCCGGCCTGGTTCTAGGCTGACCTGGTTCTGCACGGGCCCGGTTCTAAGCTCAGATAGGGCTGCCCGTTGTGGATTTTGAGCCTGGCTTGTAATCTTATAGGCTGATGTCACTTGTCTGTCCCCTGTATCCCTTGGAGCTCTGTCCTGAAGGGCTGCATCTGTTCGTGGCAGCCGTGGAGACACCCCCTCTGTGATGGGGCCCCAGCGAGGGGGCAGGGGTGCCCGAGCCTCGTAAATACACCTGCAGCCACCTTTTGCCCTCCTTTTGCGCTGCAGCAGCACACGGGCAATGAGTTATCCTAGCGCGTCTCCACAGATTTGCGAACGGGAATGTAAGTTCCCCCCGCTGCATATTGAAAGCTGACATAAGGCCGGCAGCGTGTTGACTCAGAATGCCATTTTTACCCGAGTCCGGGCCAGCTTCTCCGTCAGCCACGCAAACCAGTGAGGTACCCGAATGTGACCTTCTCCTCTTACCACACTTTCATTTCCACCACATTGGGCTTTTTTTACTTCGACGTTCTTTTATTTTCTTTAACTGTGAATCAGTGTAGCGGAATCTCCGTCCTGGGCTGCCGCGGAATTACAGTATATACCTAAATTTAAATTCTGAAAAGTAAATAAAAACATCTGTGATGTGCATCGAGAGATGATTTCCTGTTTAAGCAAAGACATTTATAAATCCATCCATCTCCCTGACCGCTTTATCCAGGACGGGGATAACGTGCACGTTTATAAATATCATTTTATTATTTTTAAGGACAGTCTATGAGAGCTAATCCTAATTTTCTCCGCCTTAAATAGCTGGCAATCTTGGAGAGTTTCAGCCTTGGTTTCTGAATTATACTTCCATTTTGTGTGCAAATGCTAAAACAGCTCCATCCACCTAAGCAACAGCACACATGAATTATTTACATAAACTTGAGAGAATCGGGCTCCTCAGGAATATGCCTGCTGCCTCGACTTTGAGAGTGTGAACCGTTTCATTTGTGTACCAATAATCGAGTAAATGTTTATATAGATGGAGATCTGCTATTAATAAGTAAACAGGCTTGGGGGGAAATAAGAATTTGGTTGGCTTTTGAGAAAACAGCCCAGAAAGCAGGCAGTGATTTACAAGGCCTGAGTCATGTGGGGGGGGATCTGCTGTGTAATAGGCCCTCGTGTATATGGACTCGCAAACGCATGGGTGGGATGTGCGCTGGGTCTACACCTGATGGGGCCTGAACGGGTAATTTTGTAGCTTCATGCTAGTGGTGCGACGCTGACATGACCTTTGAAACAATGGACTAATTTCTTTTAGATGTGATATTTTACATGCCTGGCCTTCCCCCTTCTCCCCGGACTACCCCTCACATATTTGCTCAGCTAGGTTTCTGGACTTCCGGGCCTTATCAAAAGAAGGCAGCATTTCGACTATGGTACCTTTTTCGTGGTACCCGAAGACATCTCTCTGGACTGTCCCTGATGTGCAATTGGTAATCCAATACAAAAAAGCTCTCCTTGGCATCTAGCTAAATGCTGAAAAAAATTTGCAGGTAAAGCGTTAAATACATCGCCATGTTGGTGAATCACTAATACTGTACTTTTCTTCTCTGGTTTGGTCATTCCCGCCAATATGGATAATGATGTTAAGCATTGCCGGCAGCTATGTTTTGCTAACGCAGGGGATTTCTTTTTGTTTAATCTTAAATAACCTTTGCTAAAACGGAAGTTTGTTCGGGTGTTACGGAACAAAAAGCCGAAGCTAATGGCTCACGTGACCGTGTCATCGAGCAACTCTGTACGAAGGTGGCATTTGACACAGTGTGACACGCGAGTCCCACTGATTCCCCTTAGAGATGGTGGCAGCAGATCACTCGGTGACTTCCCGAGGCCCGGTGTCGGGGGGGTCATGGGGTGTCAGGCTTGATGAAGTCAGTCTCCCCAGCTAACATCACCGGGAGTTAAGGGGAGGCGTCGTGGTACGCGATATCCCCCACCTGACGGACGTGTGGAATTAAGTGGAGTGCTGCAGCCCTGCAGTCGCAGCAGAATTGCTTCTCAGGGTGACAGATGATTAGCTGGTATCTCTGGCCTGGTTTGATTCTCACAGAAGCCGAGTCAGGTAGCCGCTCACACGGCTTTTCACAGGAAATGAAGTCGGCTCCCCAGTCGCGCCAAGACAAAATACAATTCTCTGAGTCACACCGAGGTTTCGGCTGTGTCTAACAGGAGATGGAGTTCCCTTGACAGGTTTGTTTACCCGCTGACACAGGTGTTTCTTTTTTCATCTGTACTGCCTTTATTCATTACTTTTTCAACAAGTGGAATTAACATTCAGATGCTGGTTTGAAAAAGCATGCGTTGTTCATAAAAACAGAGCTGGCTGCCTTGGAGGATTGAACCAGGCCTTTTGATCACACTTTGATGGGAGAATCTAGACTGCAATGCGACTTCCTCCTGAGAGCGGCGTGACGTGATCTGAGGATGAAAAACATTAAAATATTTGTGTAACGTGAATGCTTCCTGAAAGAACAGAGACGGTGGGATGATATCGATACGATAATTGTGGCAAAACATGCTCTGAAGGAGTGTCCTCCAAGGCAGAATGCTTGGGGTTCGGACACATCAACGGGAGCGTCATCTGATGGCGCTTGTTGGGCTATTTCGGCGATGAGAGGCCAGGCAACTCGTGATTGGCACTCTTCTCGAGCAGCTCAACGTGTAAATGCTTGATTAGCTTTTTTCTGCAATGTATTAGCAGCATTCGTGCTGCAACTGTGCCAGAAAGGGGAACTTCTCTCTCAGCTCCTGTCACACCTAACACCCAGACTGATAAGAGCTTAGAAGAAGAAGAAGAAAAATAGCTACTAACACAACAGCAAAAAATTTGGGCACCTGACAGAGCTGCTCCCCCTTCAGTCACTGTATTGGGGCTTTCGCAAATGGTCTATGCCTGCCCCTTCCCGCCCGATACCTGGCTGTAATGCTAGAGGACCACCCGCAGGACTCTCTAGACAGTCCTTCTTTGGGATGCTTTGAGATTGTTCCCAGACAGCCCCTGTTTTTCTACATGCATGGATCCACGTGCTTCTCCTCTGTGAAGCATGTCTGTGATATGTCGAAAGTCCTGGACATTATTTGTTGCATCTGTTTAATTTCACAGTGCAATAAAAACAGAATAGATTTATGAGTGTGCAAAAGAAGCGCACTGATATGCTATTGGTCGAAAAGGCAGATGACAGCAAAGATTAGCTTCCTTTCAGGGGGAGCAGGCAGAGGGGTCATTGCGTGCATCCCTGCAAGTGGGCACTGGGTGGGCCTTTGTTGAGGTCGCAGGCATTCGTGTGCATTGGGAGACCAAAAAAAAATGTTTTTAGAAGTCATTTCTGAAAGTGCTTCAGACATCCTGTGTAGATGATAAGATAGGTGAGAAACCAACATTCCACCTCTTGTGATTGGTTGAGTTTCTGGAGGTTGCTTAGCCAAGGGTGTGGGGCTTAGCAACAGCCCAAACATCACAGCTAATGCAGTTGGCCGGTGATGATAGCTACGTCGGAAAGTCCGACAACTAGAACTACCCTGATAGGGCAGATGGCAATGTCTGTAGCTCTGGGGTTAATAACAATGGGTAGACTGGTTTAGCTGGTAGCACTAGCTACAGAGATAGGCTAAGCAATGATCGTTTCCGGGGTAGGATCAACGATTATAACTGGGGAGATAGGGCTAAAGATGGTAGTGGCAAAAGCAGTACCAGTGATGATAGGTACAGGGATAAGACATCTGATAGCTACAGAGATAGGAGAAACAATTATACCTCCGATGATAAGGCTGAGAATGATAGCGGCCCAAAGCGGCGCTGGCAGAAGCTGGCTGTCTCTCTGAAGCCTGTATTCTCGCTACCAATATGTCTTGTGTATGTTCCAGCGTTCCCTGTGTTTCCAGTACATGACCTGTCTGTCCAAGTGTTCCCTGTCTTTCCGTTAAGTGACCTGTCTCTCCCAGCGTTCCCTGTGTTTCCGTTACATGACCTGTCTCTCCCAGCGTTCCCTGTGTTTCCGTTACATGACCTGTCTCTCCCAGCGTTCCCTGTGTTTCCGGTACATGACCTGTCTGTCCCAGCATTCCCTGTGTTTCCGTTACATTTCACTCCACCTTCCCTCCACGCTCCTCTTTTTATCGGCAGTTTAGATCTGCGTGACGCTTAGCCGGAGATGCACCGCGGCCCTAATTACCTGTTTTAAATTCGAGATAATAGCCAAAGGAAGCAGTTTAGCGAGGATGAAAGGAGCTGTCCTGTGCATCCGAAAGGATAGCGGCATAAGCTCTGCAAAGGGGACACGTTATCCCACTCTTTATATAAACATGGTTGCTTTTTCAGGTAGATAGTTAAAACCAAACGGCTTCTCAATCTCGGAAGATGAAAGGTTTTTTTTTTTCTCAGTTTTTCCGGCGAAACGCTAGCTTGGGTTCAGGTTTCCTGGGCCCACCCTCTCCCCTGCCGCTCCACTCCTCCTCCTGACTCCTCACACATGTCGTCTTGGAGGGGGGAAGGCAGACCCCTATGGCAGTCTGCCGGTGTTAGATTAAATACTGAGATGGCGACAGGAAGCGGGCGGGAGGGAGAACAGGAGGCCGGCTGGGTGAGGGATGTAGGGAGATTTATCAGGTTGGCTACGGAAACCGCCAGTTTGTCTGACTTCTAATTTTACAGCTAACCAAACAGCCCCCCCCCCCCCCAAAAAAAAAATACTGCCCAAAAGAACTGGGCATAGAGTCTGCAAACCTATTTTGTGACTGTTCCCATTATTATTGGAGACATTCACAGAAGGCTGAAATATGTATAAAATGATGGCCATTTTTTCGCTTAGCTTGGTGCATGTCTGGCTGTACGTTAATAAATTGAATGTTGATATTTGCTGATGTTTGTACGTCTAAGAGGCGGATGATTCGGTGCACAGGAGGTGTTAGACATGGCTCGGTGTCGGCTCGTACGGGGGGGGGGGGGGGTATGGGGGTCCCTGGCGGGTTTGCCCCACCCAATTTCCGCGGGTTTAGTTCGTGCACAACATTTTGCCGGGGAGGGCCCTGACGGGGGCCAGGGAATTATTGTGACTTCCGGTCTGGAGGAGAATTTGATACTTGCTTAGTCACCTCGTGGGGGGGGGGGGGTGCATTTCTTGAGTCAGAAGACAAGGCTTCCAGCAAGCATTAATGAATCAGTGCTGCTGAGGTTGAGATGGAGCTCTGCATGCAGGGGGGGGGTCTGTTTGAGTTTGTGTGTCATTCTGCGGGTGCGTGTGGCCCTGACAGGGAATTCCTCTGAGGCTGCTACGCACCACAGCCACTGCAGATTAACGCGCCTCTAATTGCCTCCCGTTTAACTTCTGGAGCTGCCGGGGGCCGTGGCCATTCTCAGGGCCTCGCCCTGCTCCCTCGCCTCCCTGGCGCCCCGGTGGGTGGACTCTGCTCCCTTTGCAGCACTGGATGGATGGTCCTGTCTCCACACCTTTGTCTCCCCTTAATTCCATTTCCTAAATAAAGAAGAAGCCATTAGTTTATTACCAACATCATTTTTTTTCCATAAATGAGTTTACTGATATTCAGTTGTTAATGAAGCAGTTTATACCCATTGAGTGTGCTCACAGCTGTAAGCTCCTATCTAATAATGGCTTCCCAAAGACAAAAGATTAAGGAAACAAGCAGAGGAATCACAATGGGGCCCAGAGCAGCTTGGGCAGCCTCTTTCATCCGCTGCGTTTCCTCTCCGAATCCCAGTCTCTCGTTGTGCCCCTCTGATGGGGCTGTTTTGTTTGTACTGGACCCCCAGCAGATCGGGAGTCTCACAGCGGTCGGGGGGGGCACACGGGGGGGAGTCCAGGCCTCTTCCAGAGCAGACGCTGCCTTTTATGAGCGCCTGGGGGACTTCCATCTTCGGTTTAAAAAAGACTGGGGGGTCGGTAAAGCAGGGTTGTCGGCCAACAGGGTTGGGGAATCAAGAAAATGGGGGGTGGGTGGG
>JAODKC010000098.1:57231-76066 GCA_026777985.1 Mormyrops attenuatus | reverse complement strand
CCCCCCCCCCCCCCCCCCCCCCCACCCCCCCCCCCCCCCCCCCCCCCCCCCACCCCCCACCCACCCCCCCCCCACCCCCCCCCCCCCCCCCCCCCCCCCCCCCCCCCCCCCCCCCCCCCCCCCCTGCGCGGGGCGGGGGCGGGGGGGGGGGCCGGGGGCCCCCCCCCCCCTGACTTCTGACCTTATTAAATCATATACATATCCCCATATGCTCCCCATATTATCCGCGGGGCAGGCGGAGGGCGTCCCCATTAAGGAAGCGCAGACTTGGCAGCCATTGAGAGAAAATTCAATGACAGGCGAGAAGAGCACAAGTGACCAGCAGGGATGAGCCAAGCAGAGTGTCAGAAAAGCAGCCAGCTGTTCGGTCTGGCCATATCGGAGTGGGGGCTGGAGCAGGTGGTATAGCGCCATGCCAACGGTGTCTTAAAGAAAAGAAAAAAAAAAACAAAAGAAGATGCACCAGAGCAACAGAAGTTACTCCAAATACGCTCATCTCTCCTGCTCTAGTGACGGTGTTTTTCGGGCAGTGCTAACCAAACGAACCACTCACTAAGTTCACGCACCACACTTTTCTTTTGGAGTGGTGTTCAAAGTTCAGTATTTGTTTTAAAAGATGGGCAGGTAAACTTCTAAAGACATTAGTTTATGTTTCTATTTTTTGTCCTTGCTAATTAAAATATGCATGTATTTCATTCATCTTTCCTTAAAGGATTATTCTATTATTATTTATACAAAAAAGGAATTATTATTTTGCGTATAGCCGAGTTGTAGTTTTTCTCCTTGTATATAAATGTGAACAGCTACTATCCGATTTGGAACGTATTTTTAAATCGCAAAAAAAAATAAAAAACCCTCCGCTTAGATGTGCCTTCGATTTTATAAAGGTTTTAATTATAATCCTTTCTTTGAAGTTCTTTGCCGTCTTTGACTTCAGCTAAATTGGCATCAATTGCAGATAACCAACTGGTCGACGAACTGTTTCTGATTTTCTCAAGAGCATCGCATCAGTCCCACGACTTAATTAATTAAGCAACAAAAGTGATGCATACCTACTGATAATTATGATCGCTTAAAGTCGGCATATTAAATATGTTAGATATCTTTTTAAATTATTATTTATATTAAGCGCATAAGGATATAATGCACATTTCAGGATGCGCTCTTGTTCTGCTCGTGTGTGCTGATACGGGACAGCAATGGCATGTCACCACTTCGCGCAGGTCTGAGCGCCTGGGAGCGCGCCTGATGAATACAGCAGGTGCAAGGCGGAGAGCAGCAAAAGGCACAAAGACAACAATGCTCCCCAAATCTAAGGGGGTTAGCCTTGTGTGGGAAGGGGTCTGCAGAGCTTTTTTTCTCTTCTCCTTCTTGCTTTTATTTATTTTAATTTGATGCAGTCTTAGCGCTTGAAGGTGCACAGCAGATAAGGCGGGATAAGAACAGCTTGTTTCACAGAAGAAATCCCCAGTAGTGTTGGACACTAAAAAGCCTCCCAGTTATGCCCCAGTGTGTCTTGGCTACCTCCATATTTCCCCTAAACAACTTTTTTTCTTCCTAAGTATTACTAATGGAGCAGCAATAAAAGTGAGTTAACATGAGTAATGCAATTCTTATAAGTCGTGAAGCTAAGCATATCGATAATATTTATTATAGTGATACATTCTTGTTCATGTCAAGCCCGATCACACGCACAGATTTTAAAACAAGCCTTTGTTCCCCCCCCCCAACGCGGGCTGCTGCCTGCCGCGCACCCTCCGCTCGAGCTGTACGCGAGCCCAAGCCGCGTGACACGCCGGGTGTACGTCATCACGCAGCGTCCCCTCGCGTCGCGAGCGTCCACGTTCGGGGAGAGGTGAGTCCCGTCGGCGAGCGACTGT
The DNA here is from genome assembly GCA_026777985.1 of Mormyrops attenuatus. Taxonomy (NCBI): domain Eukaryota; kingdom Metazoa; phylum Chordata; class Actinopteri; order Osteoglossiformes; family Mormyridae; genus Mormyrops; species Mormyrops attenuatus. Next base: position 74,186 of record JAODKC010000098.1, on the reverse strand, counting down.
TTGCTGGGGAGGGCGCTTTGTCCGGCGTGTTGTGACTGTGCTGCCGGCTACTCTCTTTTGTTTTATACCGTTTATTTAAAGGGATGCAAGTAGTCTCACAGTATGAGGCAAAAAGAAAAAAATAAACTTAAATGGACTCGATGGAGCAGCGATAGACTAGCTTCCGAAATGTCAAGTAGCATTTCGTCTGTTTTCTAAACGAAAGGCATAATACCATTTATGTGTACTAATACATTAGACTCTGTGTTGTTTCACATATGGCTTTGTTCGTGTGGGAAGCCCGCTGCAAAAGGAAACCGAATTTCTACATTTCTACATTTCTACTAACCATCGCTGGCATCGCACATGGCTAGTTAGCATCATTAGACGACTGTAAAGCTTTTCTGTCATTAGTGATTGTTTATATTCTGTACAAGCAGATAGATGCATACTGAGGAGTAAACAGCCTGTGTCTAGCACGGGCTGTCGTTTTCATTTCAGAAGCAAATCGTGGATGCGACGTGCAAACTTAATGGCCAGAGTTCGCTGCGTAACAACCGTGAAAGTACCGAGTACGTGTTTCCAAATTAAATTGCGTTTCATTTGCTCCCTGCAACCGCAGATCTGCACGCTTTCTGCAGGCTCCTGCATGGTTGTATATGTGGTGTGGGGTCACACGTGTGCGAATGTCGGCAGAGGCGACACGTCTGTCACTCTCCCGTTCACCTGCGGCACACCCCGATCCCGTGTAGGCATTCCGACAGGTGTGTACTCCCTTCATTTGTAGCATCACACATCCAGATCCGGAGTGGTCTTTTCTACATGCACTGCCGCAGAAAGACATAACACTTCTAACTGGCACATGATGCCTATCTCAGCCATTTTACTTTTAGTGGAAAAAATTAATTCTGTGTGTCTCTCGCCCTCTCCCTGCCCCGTCAAAGCAGAAAGTGGATGGCAGCAGAAGGAGATCAAATACTTCTCTGTCCTTAGTCAACTGAGCCAATCCCCGACGATACAATGTGCAGATTGTACTGTCTCTGCATTTAGTCTTTTTTCCATTATGTTTATGTTTGATTGTGTTCCATGTACGTTGCTGCTGTATGCACAAGAATTTCCCCATGGGATCAATGAAGTTTTATCTTCTCTTAAAACACTGAAGCAAGCCTAACTGTGGAAAGGTTGTTGGTGATATTTAATAAGCCACCATTCCATAGTCTCTGCCTAGACTTCCTCTGATCTGGTCATATTAAGGTACCCTACCTAGGTCCTGAGAGCTTTAATTGTGAAGTCCAAACTGATGTTACAGGCTCACTGGGTGGTTTGGGCTGGGTCGAAATATTGCACAAATGCATTTACATTTACTGCATTGCAGTGCGGACGTTCAGGCTCTTCACAAATGGGCCACTTCTGGATGGGAGTCCAACGCTGACCCCCCCTTTATGCTGCCGTTTTTTAGGGAGGGAGTAAGGGTACTCAGCATGCATTTCTGGGTGAGGTTAATTCACCGGCAGACCGGAAAAGGTGTGGCCCCAGCTGTTTGAATTGACATCCGACCTTCACGGAAGCTAGGCTGTGCTGTAGAATCTTCCAGATGTAATTAAGGCAGAAATCAGCTCAGGAAACAAGATGGCAGCTTTTCAATAAGCGTGTTCATGAATCTGTTCTGTGTAGGTCACAAGGGTGGAGATGGTCCCTGGTGATACGTTCTAGGAGGGCATTTCTGGGCAGAACTTTGGACAGGGTGCCACCTTGGTTCCTCACGGCTTTGTTAATAGTGCTTCTTTGTGTGTTGGATGCCTGCAGAATTAGTGATTTTTATGAATGGAGAAAGACTTCTTTGACTTGCAGTTTGGTGATACATTCTTGTAAAATTTCAGTTTAAGTCAGAATGGCTACTTGGATGGTTATAAATATTAAGGAAAATTCCAGAAAGGCAGAAAAACAGTTAAGCGCTGCCTCTGTGGTCATGTAGTGTGTGCCTTTTGATATTACTTGAGAATCTATTCACATTTTTAGTATTCCTGTTTTTTCCACCATTTAGAATTTTAACTGCTATTATAAATATTTATGATTTTGTCAATGCCTAAACTTTTGGCTTTTATATAAAACTGAAAATTATGTGTAAATTTTCAAAAAGGTCATTTTGTTTGCATATTGATTTGAATATTAAGTTTCAAATAGTTTTCTGCTGAACCTCACTTTGAGAGACACGGCAGTTGAACTGTGGTAAATATGTAAAGGATTTTCACGTGTGGAGCAGACCAGAGACCCAGTGGAAAAATTATGTGTCGAACTTGTTTCGGCCAAATTCAGTCATTACAGCCATGGCGTTGTTGCAAATGCAATCATCGCACTGTCAGACCTCTCTGTAGAAACACATGTATGTATATTCTACAGGGATTAATCTTAACGGTGAAAGTTAATTATATGGAGTGTAATTTAGAGGGAGAAAAGTTCATGAACTGAGAATTATACTTAAGGTGTCTTTTAATGTAAAATGTAATTATGCAACAGATGACAGTATCAGGAGAGACATAAAGGGGGGAACAAATAAGATGTAAAATGTGCATTTATCTCTGGACGCTGGGCTGCAGGATGTCTCACTCAGTTTATAAGCATGAAAAGAAAGCGCTGTGGAGAAGCAGTTTCGGGCATGACCCTGTGTGACCCTGCTTGACCCTGTGTGACCTGTCATGACCCTATGTTTCGGACTTGGGTCTGCTGCAAGCCTCCTGCTTTCACAACTGAAACACCACATGGAAGAGTTTGACCAACAGGAGACGCACCGCATGGGGTGTTAGCGACTGTTGCTGGTCATTTTTTATGCAGCTCGGTGTACTCGCCGGGTGCGGGATTGACCCGATAAGAAGGCCCTGCCAGTCACTTAGGGCTGGCCATCGGCAGTGCCGTCGCTGATCTGACTGTGATGCGGTGAGGCAAGCTGTTTCGTCTGCTAGTGCCTGTTGCGGATGGGGCCTTTTGTTTCACCGTGAGTTACTTTCACCATTCAGTACCGTAACAAATGGGGAGCTGTGGCAGATCACTGTGGCACCCCCCCCCCCTTGACTGGGGGCTGTCTAAAGGCATCGTCTCATTCTGACGGAGAAGCTTCCAGACCGGGGCTTGTGCCTTCGCAAAATAGCTCCTCGCACTCCTGTCTTTCACAGCTTCGGAAAGACCTTCAGCAAGTCATGTGGAGTTTTAGTTACATGCGTTGGCCCCTGCAGGATTAATGCCCATTCCAGCTCTCATAATTAGTCAGGTTTTTTTTTAAATGATCAGCTTTAATATAAAACAAATACTTGTGAAGTATGATGGCACTTGACTTGCTCAATTAACAGAGTCAGTTCTCAGTCATTCCACTGCTTTGAAACCTTAATCTGGAGAAATTCCAAGTCCCCCCCTTCCCTCCTAATATGACATCAAAGGCTTTTCAGGGCAGTATCACTCTCTGTGTGTTACGTGAAGCCAGTGGAAATAGCTTTGTTAAAGCGTTAATGTTCTCTCACAAAAAGGTGCTTTTCAGGGCTACGCTAACCAGCTCATCCTCTGCCTGAATGTTATGCCAGCTGATTTGCATGTCATTTCACACGGCGGGGCCCCGTTGATGCTAAGGAGTTTTTTGCATCCAGTGCAGTACTTTTAAAATTTGCTTTAAAATCTGTAATTTAGGCTTTACAGTGCATGCACTTAATGTTGGCTTTTTCTGTAAAATATGTAGCATTAGAATTCATATTATTTTTTCAGAGAAGCAATTTCATAGAAAACACTAAAATTTGAAATATTCTGTGATGAATTTTTGGTCCATGTTAGTAATTTTTGAGCATCGCAACACCTTTTTACATTTCTGATAAATATGGCAAGGTATATTTTGCATTTCTTTGAATGAGTATTAATTTGTTCTTTTTCTAGTTAATATGCTCGTTAAAACTGAGGTTTGGATGACGCATATCAAGTCGTGAGAAATGAAATGATAGTCATGGGACTGGTAACTTTCTAAGATTTTTTTGACATTTGAGGTAGTTTGTCCTCTTGGGTGACTCTTGCTTACTGTTACATTTTAGTCATTGTCATTTAGTTTAATCATAACAGAAGATATGTTCACTTTGCCTTGCGACTAATAGATAAAATCTATGGTGGTGGGGTCTGTATCAAAAAACTGACAAGTTGGAAAGATTTCATAACTGCATTACTTAGCAAATAGGCTGATGATGTACCCTGGGTCGCAGCTCTTAGACCGCTGGTATTGGTGTGGCAGGATTTCTGTTAGGCCGTCGTGCAGAAACGAAGGACACCCACGGAGCTCATGTCACAGAAGCCTTTTCTGAAAGCTGACATCATGCTTCACATTAAAGCATTTGTACATCCAGGCTGCATTTTCACTTTGAATATCAGTTTTCATTTGATTGGTGCGTGGGAAATATTTTCCCCATGAATTGCATGATAATGCTCAGGCATGCATGCTCACATGAGTGTGTGCTGCAGGTGTACTTTAGCTTTAACCTTCACTGTTCATGCACCCATGCAGGTCACAGATGTCCTTCCAGAAAATGTCATACAGTACTGGCACCTTAGCTGGTAGAGGGACCTACAGAAAGCTGATCAGTCTGAAGGGAAAACACCCAAAATGGCCTGAAGTGAAGGAAGCCAGATGGCCCTGATTGGACTAATAACTTTGTTAGGGTTTAAGGAGGGCCAGCCCACCGTGGGAGCCGCGAGGACCCGCGTCAGGCGCTCACAATTCAGTTTGGATTTCTCTCTCTCTCCGTCAGCTAACATCCTTTTCTGAAGTTCCACGTGCTGCGTCTGGACGTTTTGCGACATCCTGTCTTGCCAGTGACTTTTTACAAATGGAAAGGACACATTCGTAAGGCTGAGACCCAGACTTAGCTTTTTCATCAGGATGCTAGTCTACTTTGACCCGAGCACCCTTTCTGAGTGATAGTTTCTGCCCTGACAAGCAAAAATAAACCATTACAAAGGCTAGTAAATGGAAAGATAACCATCCCCTATTTGCCAGTCCTCATGGTTGCACAGGAAGGGCCGTTTTCTGGTTGTTTGGGCCTGTTTTAACCTATTAAGCCTGGCAGTGGCGGGCTGTAGGTGTGGCACCTGGCTTCTGCTGTGGGTACGGACACTCTCCGCCTGGCTCCAGTCCTGGCAGGCTCAGCCAGATCTGCCACGTCTGCGTGTGGGACAGCAGCCACGTGACGAGGCCACACCGCTGTCGATTTCCCCGTCTGCCCTCCCAGGAAATGCATGCTGGGAAGGCTTTGGTCATGTGGCGTTTGGTAATCCCAGAAATGCATTTCTACTGTGGACGAATACATTTGCACTGTTTAGGAGATACTGGCCATTCGCTTAAATGTTTGTCTCTAAGATGCTAGCAAACACATCCATCATTATGTTCGCTGCAGGAACATCACCTGTAATTGGATTTAACACCATGTGATCCACGAGTATCGTCCTGAATACATATCGCCTTGTTCCGAGGCAGGTTGATGTGATTGACACAGGTGGGCTGGCTGTAGGGAAGCAAACATTTGTAATGACTCCTGCCACACAGGAAGTCCACAGACCACCCACCCGCCATGTGCTAGGCTCATCATTAGGCCCCCTCAGTACCCCCCTTAAGTACAATCTGAGGTACAGTGACGTATTGTAGTTCTCTGGGGAGGGGGGCGGGTGGTATTTTTTTAAAGCCTTTGATGGGAGCAGTCCTGTCACATGAGGAAGACTTGCCAGGAGATGTCTTGTTACATGAGGAAGACTCACTTAGAGTGGTCCTGTTATGCAAGGAAGACTCTCCGGGAGCTGTCCTGATACATGAGGAAGACTCTTCAGGCGCGATCCTGATACATGAGGAAGACTCTTCAGGCGCGATCCTGATACATGAGGAAGACTCTTTAGGCGCGATCCTGATACATGAGGAAGACTCACTTAGAGTGGTCCTGTTATGCAAGTATGACTCTCCGGGAGCTGTCCTGATACATGAGGAAGACTCTTCAGGTGCGATCCTGATACATAAGGAAGACTCTCTGGCAGCAGTCCTGATACATGAGGAAGACTCTTCAGAGGCGATCCTGATACATGAGGAAAACTCTCCAGGAGTGATCCTGATACATGAGGAAGACCCTCTAGGTGCGATCCTGATACATGAGGAAGACTCTCTAGAAGTGGTCCTGATACATGAAGAAGACTCTTCGGAAGCGATCCTGATACATGAGAAAAACTCTCCAGGAGCGATCCTGATACATGAGGAAGACTTTGGGAGCGGTCATGACACATGAACAAGACTTGCAAGGAGCTGTCCTGTTACACAAAGTAGACTCACCGGGAGTGATCCTGTTACGTAAGAAAGATTCTCTGGGAGTGGTCCTGTTTGGTGAGGATGACTCGCTGGGAGTGATCCTGTTACGTGATGAAAACTTACCAGGAGTGGTCCTGTCATGTGAGGAAGACCTGCTAGGAGTGATGGATGAGGATGCATGTGTATGACCTGGTGGAATCTGTCCTGTCGTGTGAGGAAGACTCACCGGAAGCAGTTCTGTCATGTGAGGAAGATTGTCTGGGTGTGGTCCTGTTACCTGAGGAAGACTTGCCACAAGCTGTCTTCTTACATGAGGAAGACTTGCTGGGAGCAATCTTGTTATGCGAGGAAGACTTAATGTGTGGCTCTCTCGTCTTACATGAGTGGATTTAAAAGCACTTTCAGCTTTACAAGTTCTAATATAAAAAAAAACTCTCTTTTTGTGATTTACCCAACTTTTTTTCAAGTGAGATTCATGTGAAGTGTAATATAAAAAAAAAAAGGTTTGATTCCAAAGGTTCAAAACAAAGTAAAATTGAGTTAGATTTCAGATACAATGTATAAGAAAAACCTTTTTTATAGGTAGCTTAAAAACACAATAATCACAATTGGTGAATATGAATATAATTGCAAATCTGATACCTCTCCAGCTTTAGTTTCAAGTATGTAAATATAAACTTAATCAAAATGGAAACACTGTGAGTTTTTCGTGTTTTTCCTTGCCTCAGCTCTGGAATCGAATCCCGCGGGAGCCCGGCAATTCTGTGGAGTGCAAACGGCTTCTTCTGGAAGTCATCGCTATGGCCACAGTCCGTGTCTGTCCTCGGAAAACGTGGGGGCCATTAATTAGCCCCAGGGTTGTGGTGCACCACAGCTTGCCTATAGGGGCGATGGGAGCGAGAAATCAAATGAGCTTTGATCAACATTCTGAAAGAGACGTATGTCATATTGGGCAGAAGCAGCAATGTTTACGATCACTCAGACCATGTAGGGACCAATGTCACTTTTTGAGTAGGGCCTCAGAAGAAGCATGATGTCTGTGTCTGTTCCAACTGAACGGGCTGGTGCCTTGTCATGGGGGCCCCAACATATCTGACAGGTGTGAGTGTGGTCAGAGGGGCAGCACAGATGCAATAAATTTAGATCAACGGGTTTCACTGGAGGTTGGAAGGAGTTCCTGGAGATCCAGTAAGCTTTTTTCGGGAAGGAGCTGAGAGCTCTGGGAATATGCCGGTGGGAGAGGCCACCTGGAGGCACTCAGAGGCCGAGAAGCACGTGCTCCGCAAAAGTCCCCGGCTGCAAAAGATCACCGTCATGTTCTTCAGGCACCGATAGACATGATACGAGCTTCACCACTCCAGCGATGAAACACGACACATTGATATTGTAATGTGAAAGATGATTTACAAGTATGTACACATGAAAATTTTACACGTGCCTTTAACAGTAGCCTGTTTACTGAAAGTCAGAAGCAGCATGGGAAGGGATAGAGGGTAAATAATTAATCAAATAAAAGAACAAACTAATGAATAGTGAATATCAGTAAACGGGCAATGCTAGACGGATCAAGTATTCCAGTCATCGTTCCCGTTTGGAGACTCCTCAGACGTTCATCGATCTCGTCCTGTACCGCATGGCAGACATCGGTCATGGGCAGCAGGGTTGATGGGTGTCACAAAACTCTGAGCACTTCAGCGGGCACACCCCCCAAGCCCCCAACAACACAGAGTCACGGCCCATTTGAAGGACCTCGGGAGTCATTTAGCATATTTCGAAAAGGTGAGGAATGTTTTAAGTCCCCCCTCCCCCCACAGACCCACTGATTGAGCTGTCAGAGCTGAATCTGGGGGAGGCTGTCGAAGAAACCAAATCAGCCGAGAGAGTTAGTTGAGTGGCTGAATAGTTTTGAGGATAATGAAGCAGGGAAGATATGCTTCACTAATGCCCGGAGTGTGGCGGCCTGCTCAGAGGGGAGACCCTAAAGAGGCTGGGGTTCCAGTAGAGGTAGGCAGTGATTAGGCTGCGATGCCTAATTCTCATTCCTTTAATATGCAAATTTTAGGTATGCAGAGATCTGCTGCTTTTATTTAAAAAATATGTCCTCGGGCGATAGGGATGTGCTTGGGGGAGATTTCTGTTTTAGTGTGAAATAAATAGTTGTTAAAAGGATCACATGAGTTTGTGTCTTAGAAGATGAAAAGCTAATTGACATGAATTATTTATGGTGATGCGATATTTTATAGAAATCAAACAGTGGAGAAAATAAAACAAAGTTCAAACATTCCGTCTGAAAAACGCATGCCATTATAAAGAGCTGTGGAATATTCATAAGAAATGCTCTCATCTGGATTATTAATGCTGTTTGTGACACTTGTCCAAAGGTCACTGAACTGTAATTACCAAACCAGTGCCATAGGAATATTCATGTGAGGTTGGAATATATTACGGATTACAGTTACACATGGAAAACTGACAGCAGCCAGAACAGGAACGGGCAGCAAACTAACCAGCAGGCTGGTAAAACAGCACTGTTACACTATTATGATACTTATGGTAAACATGGCTCACTCTGTAAAGTGTTCTCGCAGTACCTCGGGCCCAGTCTTCCTGTGAGTTGAAGTGAAGATGTATCATTGGGTGCATTACATCATCATTCAGGAATCCTGAATGTCATTTGTTTTCTGTGATAATTCTGAAATGGAAGTTAGTAAACCTATAGCCATTGTCCTGTAGACAAAAAGAGATACTAAATTTGGTTGATTCTAAAGACTGTGTCTCACCTGTTTCAAACTGATTTACCCTTAAGAAAGTCCCTATCATTAGCCCTTATGGGATTAACCCTTTTATGGCCTCATTATGGTATTTATGGGGGTTGTGTGAGGTTCAGCAGGTTAGGATTTAGTGCCTTTGAACAGCAGGTCACTGGATCAAATCTCAGGGTCGGCTGAGTGGTTTTACCATTGGGCCCATGAGCAAGGCCCTTAACCTCCAAATACCCAGCTGGCTGACCCTGCTTTGGATAAAAGCGTTGGGTAAATTAATGTGATGTAATAACAAGTCCATTTTTCATTTTATCCCAAAGGCTGATCTGCAGCTGGCAGCTGCCAGGATTGGTGATGGCTGAGGCCTGATGCGTCAAGGAAGTGACATCATCTCTACTGCCCTGCCAGGAAGTCTTCTGCTAGTGAAAGACTTCCCTCATCACGGACACGACACCAATATTGGTACGGTTGCCAGGAGGGTAGTGTGTGGGTAAGTGGGTTAGGCCTCTGTACCTGTGATCGGAAGGTTGCTGCTTTGAATCCCATGATCACTGTAGCAGCCACTTCTCCATTGGGCCCTTGAGCAAGGCCCCTTAACCCCCCCCCCCCCCCAAAAAAAATAGCTGACCCTGTGCTCTCACCCCAAGTTTTGTTCTTTCCTTTCACAGAGCATGATGGGAAGTGTGAAAACAAATACATTCCAATGTACCTGTATTCGTACGAATGGCAGATAAAAAGCATGGATGCGATGCTTGCCGTGGGTGAATTGCCGCCCTTTTTCCTCGTGCCGCTTCCCTGTTGGTCGAGCACTCCCCTCGGGTAAACCCTTCAGTCCATGCCGAGTCTGAGCCGCCACTGAAGGTCCTCCGGCTTCAGGGTGCTTTGCTACCTGCGGCTGTTGTTGTCACATGCTTGTTTCTTGACGACTCCCATGTGGCGGGGATCCCCAGAGCGTGGGAGCATGCTGTCACCGTGACCTTCTCCCCCGCCTCCGCTTTCAGAGCCATACAGTACGGACGAGCTGAAGATCTGCTCTCAGTTGATACAGTGGGGGTTGTTTGAGTCGCCTGCTTCTGCATCACCAGTGCTGATGCGAAGGGGAGTTCCCAAGGCTGCCATATTTTCCTAAAATATCGAATGCAAACTGCCTGTTGACATAATATTTTCTGAGAGATCTTAAAGGGCAGCGATGATTTGGCAATCTTCTGAACAGAGCTGGGTATTTTTGTTTTGCGGTTGATTTCATGTTTTCTTTTGTTATTTTAAGGCTATTTTAAGCAGTATCACTGTTCAGTTGTGTCCGTTCTTGTACCCCACCTTAGTTTGGCTGTAATTTCATAAAAAATTGGTTTTCTGTAGATGGCAGTTGTTCAGGGTGCATGTGTATCACATATCACAAAAAAACTGCTTCCCATTCACATGCAGCACCTAGACCATTTTCTAAAGAGTATAACTGGGTTTTAAAGTGATTAAAAACAAGACTAAATCCCAATAAACATTTTATCAGTTTAACAATACAATTTGTACTATGGCAAAGACCATCTGAAGAGGTAGTACTTGTTTTGTAAATTTGTTTTTACTTTAATTGCTTTAGAAGCTGCTTTTAATAATAATTAAAAAAATGTAGAAACTGCATTTAGTGGCACAGTAGGCATGTGGTGAGTTTGAGCTCATCTGTATGCCTGCACTTGTTGACTCACTGATTATCAATTCAGTAAGAAAGGAATGTGTCGTAATGACGTAAATGACGTAAAACTGGTGCAAAGACATCAGTACAAGAATTATTGATTATGCCTTCAGTCGAAGCGGCTTGATATATCTACTCATTTGCTGACTTAGTCCCCAGTTAAGTAAATTCGTGCTTCAGATTTGTTGTCTGTTGGGTACCCCGACTCGAGAACTAACCTTGCTGATGACAGCTCGTGAGGGTTTAACACTATGGTCCCAGCTGCTTCTTTTAGCTGTCATTTTGTCAGCATATGGGAGGGTGGGACTTGTCGTCTTTGTCCTTTTACCTGCATTCCTCTCTCTGCCTTTTTGAGAAAGCAAGATTACCCAACTCTTGGAGAAATTGGGGGTTAGGGGCCTCGCTCAAAGGCTTGACGCAGAAATCACTCTGACGACCCTCGGATTTGAACCTGCGACTTTCTGATGACCGGCACAGTGCCCTAACTCGCTGAGTCACACACCACTCTCTTTAGTGGTCTATTTTGTTTCTCGAGGCCACTACCTAGGACTTGACCCTGTTACCTCCTGTTCACAGGCCCGGTTCCTTAACTTCCCATCTTCCTTCTCAGATCTGACCCGGCCTTGAGATCAGAGCCCAAGCTTCAGTTTCTCTGAGCCACGGCTGAAGATCCACCATGAGCATCCTGCTGGTGGAGCCCTTCTATGGGGGCTCCCATAAGCAGCTGGTCGACCTCCTGCAGGAAGAGCTGGCCGATTGCGTCCTGCACACGCTGCCTGCCAAGAAGTGGCACTGGCGCGCACGGACGGCAGCGGTGCATTTCATGCAGGCCATCCCGGCCAGCACCGCATACAGGTGAGCGTGCCAATCCAACGCCATCCGGCCACCGATGCAGCCTTCCCTGCCATCAGCCGGCCCACGGCAAGATGCCTTTGCTCGATTACCGAGAAACGGCGGGTGAGGCTCAGACTTTGGCAAATGCGGGGAAACCCCGGCGACCGCGAGGCTGTGACTCAGCCATTGTTATTTGTCATGTTGCCGTCTGTCTGATAAGTGTTTTCACTTTGCTGGTTATTGATCATGGGTCAAGCTCCTCGCACACTGTACACCATATGCACGCGCTCTCTCAGTGCCCATCGCCGCCGTGCCCCATACTTTTAGGGGAGTGCAGTGAGCCTCAACCCTCGTTTGGTGTGAGTAAGGCTCAGTGGCTCCGAGACCGTCCACCTGTCCCAACTCCTCGGATCCTTACAGTGTAACTGGAATGAGGTCACGTTGCTTGTACAGAGATGTCACCATACTGGATGGTAATAAAGATGGTCTGTGTGCCCCCCCCCCCACTTTATCCAGCCCCTCCACTCCTGTTCCCTGCGAGACCACCACCTCCCATCATTGTTATTAAAAGAAAAAAGAAAAACCAGTGAGACCAATTTGGTTTTCCCTGAAGCTCTTTAGCATTCAGAGAAACACACCAAGTGGAATTAAAGTTAAGAAAAAAAATAACAATAAAAGTTTGTGAGTGATAAACTCATCAGGAAGGTTCCCCTGGGATTATGTTATTCAGGAGTTTATTTCTGTGAAGTAAACAGAGTGACTTTGGCCTGATTTTTATTGCAAGTGTTTTAAATATTTGCTCATGGACAGCATGATCGTTACATGCCTGTGGAGTCTGTGAAAGTGCTTCTACATTGGGAACATTTCCGTGTTTCATTCTCTGATGTGTCGGTGTAAAGCCGTGCACCCTGCACCCCTTTGTGGGGCTGCCCTGCCCCTATCCCGTATTCCCTGTTAGTTGTTGGCTATGCAGGGATGTGGCTCTGCTCCGAAATGACATGTGCGCGCCCTCACCTGCTCATCTAGCCGAACAGAGTGCCCCCAGCGGCCAGATGACGTTTGACAGCCCTGCAAGCCACAGATGTTGTGATGTGGCCCTTCACAGGATTGTGCGCTTTTCTCTGAAAACTCCTAAATCTCATCAAAGCCTAATGAAGCACATTCACGCCGCGTCCGGCATTCCCGCGCCTTCCGGCCCCCGTGCATCCGCCACACTTGCCAGCTTTTCTCGGTATTCCCGAGTGGGAGAGCCGGTCGTGCATGGCACGATAAACTTTCATCGCCAGGCAAGCGGGCACTAGGGCTGCAGTCCCATAGAGCGGGGGGGGGGGGGCTTTCCTTTCTCATCATCCGAGACAAATTATAGCGCAAGGGGAAAATTCAGTCGTTTGAATCTCGTCGCAAAGTGTGTTAAAATGGAAAACAGAAGCACTATATCACCTCCGATACACGAAAACTGAGAACTCTCAGTTATATTCTGATCACTGCGGTGACAACTGCAGATGCACAGCAGCCGTCGAGAGCCAGCATTACCGCAAATGTCAGGGGAAACATCCCGTAGTCGTGAGCAGGGCGCTGGCTGTCCGGCGTCGTCGTCAGCGAGGATCGTGGCGTCGCCACTGGTATCGTTGCCCCCCCTTGCCCCCTGTCATTCGTTTACCTGCCTTGTGGGCAATTCTGCTTCCTTCTGAGCTAAACCTGGACAAAAAACATGAACAAGACAAAAAGTCGATGTTCATTTGTTTCAGAGCTGCCTGTGATCGTTAGGGGCCGTTATCTATAGTAAATTGGCCAGTCGCTACAAATATAAGCGCGGCTATAGACAAAATGAAGTGCTGAGGAGTTGTGGGAACATTGCATATGGAGGTCTCCCCGTGCTTGTCCCGCTGGGTGACCCCGTGCCATGCTGAGTCTCAGTGGGCGTTTACTGAAAGACCTGCTACGTGGCGTAAAACAAGTTGTTTTTTTGTTGTTTAGTTAGCATGTTTCACTCAAAGCTGTTAATTCCTTTTTTTACACATGCAGAGGGAAATGCAATCGGATGAATAAACCCGTAGCAGTTTACAGGAAATGCTGCTTGTGAAGTTCTGGATCGGCGGTCTGATGAAGGAGCATTTCAAGAGGAGCAAAGTCAAGGATGGCGGGGGAAACCCGCGCATTATTTCAGTGAGGCGTGGGGAGACCTGCACGCGGATTTAGCCCAACGCGGAGGTAGTGCTGACCTAGAAAGCCGCGGCCAAGAGCAGCTCGCTTAAGGCAGCATCCCGCCTTCCAGCAGCACAAGAAAGAGAGAAGTTTCTGGTTGTGGGCCGCTTACAGGAACCCGGGGAATAGACAAGGCCCGGAGAGCCAGCCTCCCACACGCGGCGCTGGCTCGCCACTGGCGGCCGTGTCTGTACCCACACGTCTGCCTCAGATCCTCGCCGCTGCCCCCCAAAGCCAGCGGGTGATAATTACCGTGCACAAATCCACCCGTATCATGTCAACACGCCGGCGTGTTTACCGGGGACTCTCAGCGTCGACGCCATGTTTACCCTTGCTTGAGCCACGCGGGAATCGCTTGCGCTTGTTTGTCCTGTCTGTTCCAGAAGCTTCTCCAAGTGGGAATGTGGGGTCAGATGCGCCCTCCCCGGTTGTGGGACACTCCCAGCAATCTGTCACACGCTGCTGCCCTATATAAATCGGGATGCTGGTCCGGGATGTAGGCTGTGTGCTGGGTGTCCGGTGCCAATGTCCTCAGAACACCAATCCGGATCAGTGTGTTAAGGGCTTTCGTTATAGTGTTTCCTGCATCAAGGAGTAACATTTCAGCTTAAGGTATCATGTCATTTTGCGCATTTTTTGGCACAAAGACGCATTAATTATTAACATTCAGTGTCCCGGAAGCCTGCACCCTGCTCATGGAAATTAAAACCCTCAGCAGGGAACAGGGTGGTAAATTTCAGTGTAACGTGTTAGGGGAACAGGTCCGGCGGTCACAGGTCACCGCGAGGCTTTGTGATGGAAACATTATTTCATATCCTTCATTAAGGTAGGATTTACAAACATTGCTGATTTTCTGTGCATGTTTGAAATCCATGGTGGCCAAGACTGAATTAGTGTAACTTTTTATTTTTTTTCTCTCTAAAACCCAGATTTCCTTTGCAAATGATACTAAATTATATATATTTAAACCATGCCCCTTGGCTACGGCTTGCCCTGAAATGTCGTTAATAAGGATCCGAGTGTTAATGGCTGGTATAGCTCCAGTTTTAAATTAGATATAACCCAGAACACTTCTTGACTTATAGAAAAGGTTAGAATTAAGTACAATGAATTAATCTCAATTTCCCGCTGGTGTGTACGGATCCAGGGACCAGCTGATCGACCCGGTTGGAGGAAGGGAGCCAGTGGGCATCGTACGTGCCAGGGGCTGGGGTGGGGGACACTCTGAGAACCTTGTTTTCTGGGGCATAGCACTGGAGATACCGCTCGCGACCTGCAGGGCGGCGCCGTTTATAAGCACCAAAAAAAGTGTGGTGGATGAAAGATCAGAGGATGATGACTTAGCAACTTGGCACTGCAAGCAACAGGGCCTAAATGGGGCAGGTCAGATGCCGGCACACAGCGGGGGGAGAGCAACGCGGAAGTTTGAGGTCACAGGCCGGCTCCTTTGTAAAATGGTGCTGTGAGGGCGCACAGTACAGAAATTGCAGTGGCGTGGGTGTGATGTTGGCTGCCTCCTGACTCTTAATTCTTTTATCTTTCCTGTGACACATTGCCCCAGTTAATCAATTTAAAATGTTCATCATCGCTGAAATGGCACCGCACAGCTCTCTGTCTTCATCTCATGCAATGTAACGGTCGCTAAGTCATCCTCCCCTGATCTTTCACTTGCTAGACTTGTCTTGGTGACACCCCGCTGCCTCTGAATGGCGCCGCCCTGGAGGTCACACGCAGTATTTCCAGCATCTCCACCCCGGCCCCTGGCACGCAGGGTGCCCATGGACTTCTCCTGCCAGGAGTGGGACCATTTCCGGAAGTAGAAAGATATGAGTATGGCTCGGGATGGCAGTCCTGGAAGTGCTGGCGGATCCCGATGATTCTGCAAAGATGAGCTGGAGACCGGCGTGGCAGGAGGGGGTTTTGGGATATTTTTTGGAGGCTTTCTCATCAGATTTTACCGCTTCTGATGGAGCAGAGTATCCCAGTATTTGTGCCTTCTGTTGTTGGCAGTGTTGCTTAAACGGTCGAGTTTTATTTTTGTCTTGCTGTGAAAGACTTTAAAGCAACCAGCATAAAGTCCTCTCCCGCGTCTCCCATTCAGCCATTTCCCCATCTCCGTGCGCTCGAAGGTACTGCCTTTGTTCTCAACAATCGGCTGGGCCGAGGATCTCAAAGACGTCAGGCTCTCGTATCAGACGAGCCACAGAAACATCTTTTTTGATTTTCTTTTCGCGGCGTTCTCCCAGGGCCGTGGCTTTAATCAGATTAAAATCACAAACGCTGATGGCTATCAGCTCTGTTCACGCGGCATTGATCTGCTTTTCATTTGCCGGGGAAGGAGGGGGATTCGGTTGTTACCCACTTGGAAGCACTTAAAAAGGCCGTCCCCTGAAAGCTCACAGGTGCGGGGTCTCCAGGGCAGAGCTGAGCAGCAGCAGAGCCGCTTGAGACGGCACACATCTAAGATTGAGGCGCTTAAAGCTTATTGATGGTCCATAGCATGGGTCAAGCCATTAGGGGTCATCGGCGCCACCTAGAGCCCATCTTCTTGGGGGGTGCTGGGTTCACTTTGTCTCAGGTGATCTTCTGACAGCGTAGCACCAGCGGTGAAGCTTACCAGGGCAGCGGGGGGGGCTCTACATGGGCTCTGACCGGCACTGATGGGCCACCTCCACCATTTGGCCAGAGTTTAGTCTCCCTTGGCCTGCAGGAAGGTGGAGAGTCTGCGTGAGCCATTCATGTCTTCAGGTTCGAGCGCTCCTTGAAGTCAGACCTTAGCGTACCCGCGTGCAGAGCGCTCCCAGCTGCTCCACACCCGAGCTGCACAGGATGTCCCTAAGACTATTCTTGGCAAGGAAAGGTAAAAATAGAGAACTTCCATCTGGTTCGAGTCAAAGCGCCGTTTGGCTCGGGGGGGTTGGCGTCTTTGTTCACGGTCCCGCAGGCGGGGAGGGCGAGTGCGCTCCTCTGGGCAGGCAGGCGGGCGGACAGCGGCGCGATTGTGCAGGGGGCTGCGGCTGGGTGGGCTGGCCACATTAAAGGCGTTGGGGCGGCAATGGATGAGCAGGGCTGGGGGGGGGGGGGGGGGGGGAAAAACCAAACGAACCCCCCCCCCCCAAAAAAGGCACCGGGGGGTTTGTTTTATTAGGGGGCCCGGTGGCGTTCACGCAGGCCA
>JAODKC010000098.1:39647-53339 GCA_026777985.1 Mormyrops attenuatus | reverse complement strand
CGCCTGACTGACCAGTGTCAATCACGCATCACGGCTGCGTCAAACACGAAGGTGCGGGTGCAAGTTGAGCGAATCAAACTGTAATGGGGCCCCCGTATGAACAATTACCCATACAGATTAAGTCTTTGTCCTGTTGGGAAAGTGTTTCCGTTTTATTACGCTCTGGCTGACTGCTTTATAGGCATAATCCACATGAACAGAAACAGATCTGCTGTCCGGAGTTATTATCTCGCCATTAAGGAAAATACTTTAGCGCTAATTAACTCAGCGTCTCCTTCCGCATCCCGACGGCAGCGTCACGTGTGCCAGCGTCACGAAGCAGCACCTGCAGCAGTCTGCCTAAACGCGCGCCGCTGGGCGGGTGGGGTGGCGTCTAACTGACACCACTACAGCTGACGCTAACCTATCGGTTTATGCCCCCTCGGTTTGTCCGACCTGGATTAATAGTAACAAGTGCTTGGTCGTCAAGTGATTTAAATGGGAAGAAGGCGGGGGGGACACAACCAGTAAGGGGCCGGGTGACTGAGGGTCATCAGGTCTTCAGATTGATGCCCATCTGCGTCCTCAATATGGGAAGGTGCTACCAGCAGGGAGCAGAATACCAGTGCAGACTGTGGTGCCAGGAGAGGTCTGCGTTTGCGCCACTGAAAACAGCCACCACTTTCAGCAATATTTGTTTGGGTCTCTCCTTTATTTCTCACACTCCTGCTTGGTAGTTTGAAACCTGCATCATGGTTTATTTGTCAGACTGGCACTCCACTAAGGGGAGGACTTTAAATAAAAACAAACAAATAAAAACGTTCCAAACACTTGTGTCTTTGGTTGCCTGTTTCATAAGCGCACACTTCAGTTTCAAGAGTACATTCAATGGTGTGGCACCTACCATGTATGCTCAAAGTTAACACTAATGACAGCAGCCTCTAAGCTCTAGCTTTTCAAGTGTGCACCAGACATTGTAACACCTAAATAGTAGGTTTGGTGTGTGCCCTCTACTTCACAGCACGGCACCTACACAGTGTGTTTGAAGATGTTTCCCACAGACAGATGCCAGTTTACCCAGACCCCTTCATGGCATCCATCTTAGCGTGTAAATACGCTCAGGGTTTTGCAAGAGTCAGAGGAAGGTGCAGGCGAAAGTGGGGGAGTTCAATCTAGCTGGGACTAGCCTGAGTGGTTGGTTAACCACAGGGAGGACAGAACTGGGACCTTTTTGCTAGAGCAAAAGAGTAGTACAAGGACAGGATTGGTGGTAGAAACCCAAAGATGTGGTTGATAGGTTTCTGCAGCGCAAAATGAGGATGGGCTCATTTCATATGAATAATCCCATTTGAATCTATGGTCATACAAAACTAACTTTTTCTGATAGGGTGATTCGTAGGCCGCTTGTTTGTCGATAGCGGTCGCTGGCCGTGAACTGGAGCCCGTGCCTTACAAGTACGGTTTGTGGTGGTAGCCAGCGCCTTCACGTATTGTCATGGATTATCAATCTTTGTCATGTAAAAAATGTGAAGTAGACCCTCATTATGAGGAGAACCTCGGGAAATCTAGGGTGAGGACTTTGCTCAAACTTTGGCCATGTACATTAGAAAGAAAATACAAATGACTAAATAACCCTAAATAGAGCTACTGTATAAAAAATTAGCTATAAGTAATATGTATATGATACTGTAGATAGATAGATAGAGAGATAGATAGAATAGCAGACATCTGTACTGGCACCTAAGATCACAGGCTGGTGGTGTAATTTCGAAATGTTTGTGTAATTTGTAACACAATGTTGTTTTTCTCTCCCCTGCTCATGTTAGCAGTTTTACGTCGTTAACAGGTTTATGCTGGGAGCCATAATTACTGAGCCTCAGTCCTGACCCTCCTCAGAAGTGCTGGGTGCGCTATAATTTATTTATTTAATTTTTTTTCGCACTTAGCCATATCTGCGGTGGACGTGCCAGCCCACGCCACCCCCCACCCCGCATACCGCTCCTGTTTCCTGTGTCCTAAAGCCACTTGACACCTTTTTAGACACGTTGCTGTCAGCTGGCAGACTTTGCAGGTTTCAGCCAGGCCACAAAGCTGCGATCCCACGTATCGATGGCAGATAAATCAATGCTATCTCTTTTTTCCATGCCTCTGCCACCATCGATTTCTCTTGTTACCTCGCCGTTAGCGCAGCTCCTAAACTTTGCACAGCCGAAGCTCTTTCAGGTTCGCAGGAGGCACAAATTGAAACGGGGCTGCGTGAGGTAAGCTTGAGACAGCAAATTTACAATAAAACTCCTGAAGGATGTAACCTCAGAACAAAAGAAGCCCTCGGTAAAACCATGCCAGCTCACTGAGGCAGTTCAAAATGGAGACTTAGCCGTCTAAGTCATCTGAATATGGATGAAGTTCAATGTATTACTTTGCATGTATTTGGTAGAGTATCCCCAGCGGAACTAGCAAAACATTCTAGAAATAATGAAGGAGAGTTGAGAGAAAATCTTTGGCTTTAACTTCAAGCTCACAGAATCTTTTTTTCCCCCCAAGATTCACCATTTTCTAGTCAGTTGGTTGCCTTCAGGTCAGTAAGGGTTCACTTTACCCATCTGGGTGTCTGTAACTAAGACTTGGCTTTTGACTCTGGTTTTATTATACTGCACTGAAAAAAAGCCAAACAGACACAACACACATGTAAACACACACAACTCCTCTAACCCCAACGCTCCTGTCTGACACACAGATGTAACAGAGCAGCACACATGTAATTGAATTAACCTCCTTTTGTTGGCTAGCTACACCAAGGAGCAGCTGGTCACATTCAGCTGGCCACTGTGCTGTAGAAAGCCTGAAAACATACAGACAGTCCCACTGCACAGCCAGGCTCGTAAGCCCCGCCCCCACTGCATGACCCCACCTCCATTTCATTGCCCCACCCCACATGTTATCCTCAGAGCTGCTATCAGGAAATGAGGCAGGCCTGGACCAGATGCGACTATCGAAAACAGTCGTCACCTAATTAATTTGTGAAGAAAAGGTCAAACTTTAATATTATGCCTTTTTCCTTGACATATTTATCCTTGTTTTAAAAATGTACCATGAGATTCTGGGACACTTTAGCCTTGCCCTGGTGGTAGTTGTACTTTTTGCAAAGTTTTCTGTGATTTTAACCTTGGAACTATTCAGAGGTCTAAAATGGTGTGGCTGCACTTCGGGACACAAGGATAAATCTTAATATGCATATAATACCCAAAATTTCATTATTATGCACTATGACACTTTGAGGATTTCTCACCAAATCTTTCAGCCAGTTGACTGTAATATGAAAGATCTCACATTCAGATGTCTAACAGAATAAAGAAATAATAACATCTAGCCTTGTTCCAAAATGACAAGCTACATACCAGAGTACACAGAGAGACCTTTTCATAAGGGTGACACAATAAGCTTATATCGTGGAAGATCCAAGTGCCGGCCCCCCCCCCCGGCGGGGGCGGCCCGCCGGGGGGGCCGCGGGGGCGCGGGGGCGCGCCCCCCCCCTCAACGCCTCACGAACCCCCCCCCCACTTCACAGGCACGGGGGTGTGTGTTTTATTAGCGGGCCGTGTGGCTTTCAGCGATGCCATGGAGCTGCCATGTAGCGGCAGAGGTGAGGTGAACTGTTAAAACCATCTCAAGGAACATACGACAGGCAGTACCTGGGAAACGGGGGGTGGACTCCCCAGGGCCGTCTGAGGTCACGCTGCTTTTAATTAAGCACCGTGACAGAGACAGAACGAGCCAGAATGTTATTAACCTGCTGCTCAAAAACTTGCCTTGCTAACAATGCTAAAAATGCTAAGGAGAACGTGGAAATCGCCGGACTCCGGTGTCCCGGATTGCGACTGTCCTGACCGGAGCCGAGCTGTCGTGCCGTTCTGTGGAAGATTTATATTATTGTTTACAGGAATCCGCAAACTTCAGCTGCGGGAGGAATATTCTGGCATTCCTTCCCGCTCGTTGGTAATACTCTTAAAATAACGGAGCTGAACATGAAAACACTCAATTATCTTAGCATTATTTGGGCTTTTAATGCTCCATTTTCATCCTTTGTGACACAAAAGTTCACCCGTGTTTCAGAGGGCGATTAGCATATTATTATGATGTAAATAGTGCCCATCATTCTGCTACACGCTAAAAATATAAAGCTGTCTCTCACTCACTTCTCCTTTCAGAAAATTATGATTTAACTGTAATGATGTCTCCAAAACAGACTTCCACTTTTGAAGACTTCTGAAGGTTTGAATGTGATTGGCTCCGGCCCAGAACACAATTCTGCATAAATCTTTGTCAATCCAGATTCACTGTTCCATATTATTGTAATAACACACAGTAAAATATGCTGTGCCTTAATGAAAATGCAGTAATTGACTCTGTGGAGGGGCTTTATCATCCGTTCTGGCTTGATTTGAGGACATAATCTGCTTTGGCTGGTTCCTGCCCCTTTACTGGTGGGGACGGGTGTTAATAGCCCCCCTCCCTCACTACCACCACAGGCATTAATGCCCATCTAATGTGCTTGTAATGATAATGTTTGAAAGTCGCCGTTTTATTGTCGCAATGCAAAAGAGTTGACGAATCTTAAACCCTTTTTATGACAAAATAATTAGTATCTGTTTATATTTTTGCATTTTGACCGTGGTGTTAGCACAGCGCTAAGCTTGTTAAGCCGCGCTGTTGGCGTTGTCGCTCTCATTCCCCTGAGGGGTAGCAAAGGGGTCATTACCTGGTAATTGATTGTCATTGATTCCGGGTTTCCGCGGTGACACTGGGATTGCTCGCACTGACCATGCCATGCTTAATGTAGTGCCGTGTACTTCCTGACGGCCACCTTAACGCTCTTATCTCTCCCTTAATGTCTTCGTGTAGTTTAACGTTGTAAATCAGGTCAACCTTTTTAAGACTTATGAAGAAAAAAAAATTAATGGTATGCTATTTTTACACAGGAGATATTCTGTTAATTAGGTATGACCTTAGTCAGTCAAAGGCGGATCGTCAACAAACTCTCAGCCTTCACCCCATTGCTTGTTCCGGTTTCAGTGGTGTGGCGGGATCTGGGACAGCTCAGTCACACACGGTCAGCATGAATGTCAGCGTCACGGAAGCAATGACTTGGACTCCACCCTTGGGCTGGGTTCTGAAATGTGCCTTCTTGTTACTCAGATGTGTTCCAGGTTTATCTGTAAATTGTGGTCCACAAAGAGGTTATGCAGGGAAGAATTTTGACGAAAGAGGTTCTCCCAGTGTCGGCCTTCACTGCGGGGGACGTTCGAGACATCAGATACGATGCACAGAGCCACAACACCCAGGCAGTGGGAACTGAATCAGAGACTTGACACCCAGGCAGCGGGGAGGCGAGTCAGAGCCCGGAAATCCAAGCAGTGGGGAGGCGAGTCAGAGTCCTGACACCCAGGCAGTGGGAACCAAGTCAGAGCCTCAATACCGACACAGTGAGAATGCGATTCAGAGTCCCGACACCCAGGCGGTGATGATGAGAATCAGAGCCCCGACACCCAGGCAGCGGGGATGCGAGTCAGAGCTCCAACACCCAGGTAGCGAGGAGACGAGTCAGAGACTCAGTACCAAGGCAGCAGGGTTCAAGTCAGGGTCCAAATACTCCCATGCAAGATGTTTTCTCACAAACACCTCAACGCTATTCTGTCATGTCTCACTTTAGGCTGAAAATTCCATTCAGCCACCCTACTGCAGTTTGGCAGCCGAATGTGCTCCCTCGTGACCTGTCAGTTAACCCACCCGCCTTGGTGACATGCACACACCTATGTACACCTATGTGCACCTATGCCCCTCAGCCGAAGGCCCTAACATCCCAAGCATTTACGTTACATCTCACTGGTGGTGCTGTGAGGCCTCTGTCTGTTTAAACTCGTAATTGTTCCTCGAATCTCATTGCAGACGGAATGTACGTGTGTTTTACTTTCCAGGGGGGGTGGGGGGACGTGCATTCCTCCTTTGATGTGGGAAGGAAGGCCTGTACACCGAGGGGCCCCTGAAGGGTCTGAGAAACAGCGAGGCCCCACTGAGCCTGAAAGAAGAGCAAAACACAGGCTGGGGCCCGTTACTGTCATCAAACCACAGCGAGCCCAGATCCTGTGCTAGGGGGTGCTGGTCTGGGGGTGTCTCAGGAGGAGAGAGTCTACACTGGCACTGTGCTGTGGGGGGGTGCTGATATGGGGGTGTCTCGGGGGGCTGTCTACACTCGCCCTGTGCTGGGAGGGTGCTGGTATGGGGGTGTCTCAGGAGGAGAAAGTCTACACTCGCCCTGTGCTGAGAGGGTGCTGGTATGGGGGTGTCCTGGGAGGTCGTCTACACTCGCCCTGTGTTGGGAGGGTTCTGGTCTTGGGGTGTCCTGGGAGGCCGTCTATACTGGCCCTTCTGTTCCCTCAGAGTGATCTTCTCCAGCTCCGTGCTCAACTTGGCTGAGCTGATCGCCCTGCGACCCGACCTCAGCCATCTGCGGAAGGTGCTGTACTTCCACGAGAACCAGCTGGTCTACCCGGTCCGGAAGTGCCAGGAGCGTGACTTCCAGTTCGGCTATAACCAGATCCTCTCATGGTACCGCTGCCGCCGGCCACCACACCACCAACCCTCTGAATATATAAAACATTAACATGCCCCTTAGACCGAATCACTACAGTGCGTGGCTCAGCAGGTTCGGCTGCTGCACCCGTGATCGGAACGTTACTGGGTCAGATCTCAGAGTCGGCAGAGTGATGTCACCACCAGGCTCCTGAGTGAGACCATGTACCCCAGTTGCGTTGCTCCGGGTACTGTCTGGCCCTGCTTATTGAATTGTACATCACTTTTGATAAAAGCAATCAAATCCATCATATCCTTTGGTCTAGTCCCTGTGTCATGTGTAGGGATCCCCATTCATTGTGTACAGTACTTTCTATGGTCCTCTCCACTGTTATTGTTTGTTTAAAGGTGTATGATTGGGGTTAATTGTGTCATTCAGGCAGAACTTGCATGTACTCTTTTATGATCTCAGAATCAATGGAGCAGAATGTTCTGGATACAGTGTTTTCCTTGGATTGTGTTGCAGACATCTGTATCGCAGGTTAAGCTGTTGTGTGTTTCGCTTCATTTGTTTACGGGTAACATTTGCAAGACATCCCCTTTCAGAGGTGTAGCTTTATAGCTTTTCTTGCCGATTTTAAGCGCTGAACACCGGCAGGTGTCTATGGGAAAATGCTTGTAAATGAATGAATGGCTTTAAGTTGGTGACGACCCCACCTCATAGAGGTGTGGATTCCAAGGGCAGCTTGTCCGGCTGCGTTCTTCCACAACACGCCGCCGTAATTAATCACGATGATAGTAAATGAATGTACAAGGAGAGGGCCACTTCAAAATGTGATCATTTATTAGTGTTTACGTGAGGAATTTAGATTTCCAAAAGTTGGCCGTATGAATGAAACTTCAGAAGTGTTTTGCTGGCTAAATTGGCAAATGTTTCTTCGCTCAAATCTTTATTTATCTGTGCATTGTAATTAAAGATAGACATTTTTTAAATTTAGCAAGTGCATCCCTGCTGTGGAGTATATTGCATGTTGCAAGGGCACAAGCTTATTCTAGTTAGCTTGTCGCTATGAGGATAGCTAATAGTGTCTCTTTTGAGACTGTCAGTAATCACACATTAACATCTGTTTAGTATGGTGATTTGGATAGAAGCACCTCCTTTTTTTTTTTTTGAGAAAGCTGGACCACCTAATCCTTGGAGCACTTTGGTATTAAGGGCCTCGCTCAGGGGCCCAATGGTGAAGTCACTCTGCCAACCCTGGGATTTGAACTACTGACATTCTGATCACAGACATAGCGGATGTGGTGGGGATTCCACAGAGTGCCCCTTAGTGGCACCCTATACCCTGCTGAATGGTGTTTATATTCCCTCTGACATCATACTGGCACCAAACTACCCGGGTATATTTAGTGGTGGGTTCGAATCTGGTCACTGGCAGAGTAATGCTCTCACCTTTGTGCCCTTCAGCAAGGCTCTCCTACTGTGCTGTTCCCAGGGTTCCGGAAACTTCCTGACCCCTCTTTCTGACCCTGAGCTGTCCTTACACGTATGGCGCTTTGGACAAAAGCAACTGCTGAATATGTAAATGTAATATTTCTAAAAGAGTATTCAAATGAATAAACGAATCTTAGCAGCAGCGTCCTCCTTGTTGTCAGAATTATAATTATTATTTGTTCCAGGTCGCTTGCTGTTATTTCAGTGCTTAATCCACCCCAGGGTAAAACCTCGTCACCTGTCCTGAGAAGGTGAGCAGAGCACCAAGGTGGGGCTACTGAGGCGGCTCTGCTCTGCCAAGCCCGGCTAATTACGCTCATCAAACACCAAACTTCTCTGTCTTAATGAGCCCCCCAATCTTTGAATGCCGCTCCGTAGTTTATAATTGAAAAACCGGAAGCTTCCGCAGAACGTCTTTGCAGGCGCTCCGCGGCAAAATCTGTTTTAAGCTGTTTTTGTAAATACGCGGTGCTGCGTTGTGCGTTTCCCCGCTGAAAAACCTTGTGATAAACGCCAGCGTGGGCCTGTAGCGGGCGCCATGTTGGCATTTTGTATCTCGTGTTTAATTTGCCCGGATTAGCTTGCCATGCTCTTGTGCCGTTAATCCTGTGCTTTGGTTCTCCCCTGTTCCCGCAGCCTGGTGGCAGACGTCGTGCTCTTTAACTCGTCCTTCAACATGGAGTCCTTCCTCACCTCCATACCCACATTCCTGAAGCTGATACCCGACCACCGGCCCGCAGGCCTGGATGCCCTCATTCGTCCAAAGTGCCGCATCCTCTACTTCCCCCTCCGGTTCCCTGACGTCAGCAGGTTGGTCCTTTTCGTCATGGCAACGGTAGACAGACCGCACGTTGATTGTTAGGATGCCTTATCTGTGATCAGAAGGACACCGGTTCAGATCCCTGGGTCGGCAGAGTGACTTCGCTGTTAGGTCCCTGAGCAAGGCGCTTAATGCCCAGTTGATCTTGGGACTGGGTGATCCTGCTTCCTTGAAAAACGTATGTTGTTTTGTATAAATGTAATGTACAAAGCTCTTTCTGTCGCTTGTACGGATGCTGTGTTTCAGAGTCCTGTACATGTTCCTGACTTGCATTCGCAAGGCCTGTATTAATTTTTTATTTGAGGTTCACTGTACACGTCAGTTTTCTCTAATGTTAATCTTTATCTCGCACACATTTTGAGCAATGTACTCAGAAAAAGTCCAGAGGAGATTCTGCTGTAGCAATGCTTATGTCACATGAAAATCAGTTTTGGTTTTATTTTCCCAGTAATAAAAAAGGAGCAGACGAAAGCAGGCTTCTCTGTCTTCGCTTGGTGACGCTTGTTTCGCCCTTAGAAATGCCCTGGGAACTTTTCTATGCTTCCGTATCATATTACAAACAGACGCCACAATTTCCTCCAACCTTATGACATCACAGCATCAGTAGTGAACTGAATAAATTATTTCCATCTCATAGCTGAACCACGGTGTGAGACTATTTTCAAGGAGAGGAATGAAAAGATGGTATCGGTTTGAATTTGACACATTTTTCCCACCAGTTCTCTGTTTTTTTTTTTTGGTTTTTTTTTTTTTTACATTTTCACCTTTTTAACATTTAAAGAAATCCCTGCTCTTTACAGTTCATACCTTCCAATGTCTTTGTCTCTGGAAACACAACTAACTTAGACTCAGGAAAGACGCCTTCACTTCACTCATTTCATCCATTTTTGCCGACTGTCACTGTGTCATAAATATTTCACCATTCTGGCTGCTCTGATTTGTGAATCTCTCCAGATTTGTTTCTGCTTCTGTGAAATTCATGCTGAATGTCTGATAGTGAAGTTGGTATCTAATGTTTACGGCCCGGATGAAAACTTGGTGTAAGATGAAGAGGGAAGCTGTGGGTTGTAGTCGATACTCAGTGAAGATTTTGATTGAAGGTACTTACTACTTACTGGAAATAGTGCCCCGACTGACTTGGGAGTGTTTGTGTGTGTGCATGCTCCCTTTAAGGACACGAGTTCAGGTTCGAGATGTAAGCCTACAGTGATCCCAGGCTCACTTTCAATCAGTAACGTGCCTTATCCAAGGCAAACTCACAGAGTGTAACATAAGTGATCATTTGCACGGCTGACAATCATTTAACACGCCTGCGGAATTTGGAAAAAAAAAGCTCTCCAGTTTGTCCAGTCTGTAGGAGGGGAAAAAAATGGTCTAAAGGCAAAAAAAGCGAGGTTATTAATAATTTTCGTCACTTTGAAGTTTGCATTCATCTGTCGCTCGCTTTCCCAAACGCTCATGTGGACGTGACAGTTGTCACCCGCCTCCATCTTTTAGCATTTTTTGTTTGATGGTTATGTAAAGAAAATTACGTGTAAACGGTATGACAGTAACAAAGGGATACTTAGTATGTTGGTGTTGCTTTAGGATGAAGATGATTACGAGTGCCGCTTCCTGAATGCACACACACCGGTAGCCGTTCTGAAAATGCTTCCTTTCTGTGTAAGCTCGAGACAGCCTGAGGTGGATTTTCCGACGGACTGCAGGCACACTGCAGGGTCACTGCGGTGCACAGTCGCCGGTACAGTGGCTGAGTAGCTACAATCGCTAACTCATTAGGTTCAGAGACTGTGACGTGCCCCTGCTCTCCCCATGCTTACGGCTGGACAGATACGTATTTAAAATGTTGTCTGCATGCATAAATAAGTCCAGGCCGGGACAGCCATGCGACATGATCAAAGGCACACGGTGGTAAGTTGGTGAAACTTAATGGTGCCTGAATACAGGTTATTGATTGGGAACATCAAGCCCATTAGGGTTAATAAAGCAGCAGCATTAGCTTTTCAATCTACGGCACACTTAGAAAGTTCAAAGCCACCCAGAACTAGTATCATTTTTCTGAAATGCTCCATTTCCCCAGGGGCCTAGAGAATATTCTTTTGAAAAGAGTGCAATATTTGCACAAGAGGGACCACATTAAAACTGCTTAAACAGTAATTTAGTGCTTTGCCATCTCGTCGTGTCACATCCGTGAACATGTTTCTTCGATGGTGTTGATGTTCTACACTTATTCTTGAAGAAGGAGCCCTTGGCTTCGGCAAGTTCGTTTATCAATCGATGAGCGAGACTTTGACGAGTCGTAATTTAATCGGGTTTGACTGGGGCAGCCAGAAGCTGCAGGCATAGACTACACATCTGTTTATCACCGAGGAGCTTCGGAGATTTGAAGCCAGGGCCAGACGCGGATAACGCAGGTGTAGGAATGACTGGGAGCAGCAGCAAGACCCCGGAGGTCACAGGATAGACTGGTAGGGATGTCAACGTGTCACAAAGCTTATGGTGAAATGCAGCGCCTTTCATGGAGCCCCTTTATAACAGATTAATCATAATCAGATTTGTCTGAATTACAAATGATACATACACATACTCTTCCTATCAGTATTTTCTTTGCAAACTCACCATCTCTCATGGGAAATTCCCTCCCATGGGAAAGTTGATTGTTAGCAAATCTTTTAAAGAAAATCAAACATTTAAATTTTGCTGCTTGCATACATGTTCCTGCCCTATAAATTAGTGTTTGGTAGAGCCACCATTTGCTGCAGTATTATGGGGTAAGTAGCTACCAGGTTTTTCACTATACTGGAGTGATTTTTGCCCATTTTTCATGGTAAACTTGCTCCAGGTTCTTTATGTCAGGTTGCTTGGATGTCGCTTGTTGACTGAATTTTCAGAATAAGCCAGTTTCCAGGTGGGATTCTGATGTGGACTTTGACTTGTTTCTGATCACTCCTGTATTGTTTTGGCCTTCTGTATGTGTCATCTGCGTCATCACTTACTGCGTGAGATCCGTGTGGGTACCGTGTGCGTACCGTGTGCCGCTCGAACGAGGCCAGCCGCTGGCTCTGGGAGTGTCAGCATCGTACATGATTGATAATGTTTTGTTTTTTTTTATTTCGTCAAGTGTGAAGAGGCCTCTGAGTCGTTAAAAGAGCCAGGCGGTGTCTTGAAGATGACAGGTCCCTAGATATGTTGCAAGACATGGAGCGATGCCTTTCCAGAGCATTCTGTGAGGCAGGGGCGAACATGCAGCCTGAATAAAGCAACCTCACATTCACACCAGAAGGCTGCTTGTTCTAAAGGTTCCTGCCACCTCTCCTGCAGATTGTCTGACACGATTGTGATAAAGATCCGGTAACTTTGAAGCGCGTGAGTCCGGTCCGGTAATGTGGCCCAGAGGAAGGAGGGTGTGAACGTGACAAACGTGTGTGCGCCCTGCAGGCGGTAGAATGTCCCACAGGGGGCGCAGAGAGGTGCAGCTTCGAACCCCTGTATCCGTTCATTTTTGTTGGGCCCGTTGCGCTCACCAAATCTGGGGCTTTTCACACGACGTCCACTAAGCCAGATTAAACGAGGTGAGGCCAGACCCAGAGATGTTTTTAAAGACGGTGCCGCCTCCCTAAGTGGGATTGTAACCTGAACGCCCCGTTGCTGGGGGGTGTGGCTTGTAAGCGGCATGTACCTGCTACATGCAGCACTGGGGCTCTAACTCGGGTCTGAAATAGCCGAATCGTGTCAGCTGGCCTATTTAAAGCTGAGCGCGGCCAATCGGCTGGTTTGCCCGGCTGCCAATCCAAGGCTCACTTGTTGCCCTCGACGGCCCGTCGCTCGCGTGCCCCCCGTGCTGATCAACCCCATGTGACTGAAGCACTGGAGGACTGCACGGAAAACAGCTGTATACAGACCCCTTCCACTTTGTTTTACGCGTGACGCCCCCCCCCCCCCCACACACATCTCTTCTGCGAGTTGCTTGCATACGCTGCAGTCGAGCCCTTACCGTCTCACAGAACTAAGACATCGTGACTTGACTGGTAGCAATTTCTGAGTAATTCATTCACGCAGAGCCGGGATTTCAGGGCTCACTCACTGTTAGTTTTTCACTGTCATAAGTTAAGTATTTGAAAGCAACATGTTGTTTTGAGACTCTTTCAGAGCCTGCTGCTCTAACCAGTCATACAAAGCCTGCGCTGACCTGACTCTCTCCCAGATGCTGCTCTTGTCATTTTATCATTTATGCCAGTGTTTTCCAACCCGGTCCTCGGGGACCCACAGATGGTCCACATTTTTGCTCCCTCCCAGCTCCCTGGCAGACAGTCCACATTCTGGCAGGGAGCAAAAACACGGACTGTCTGCACATCCCTGAGGACCGGATTGGGAAACGCTGATTTATGTACTTCCACTGTATAACACACACTCCTTTTATAAAATCAAAATGGACAGAGTCGCCTGTGACTCTGTAGGACACGATTGCAGTTATGGGATCAGAGAATCAAATCACCTCTTGTCTGAAATGTAATTGAATTAGGTATTTACAGCATGACGGAGGTGGATATCTAAAAACAGCTTCGCATCGTATCAGTCTGTGTGGCCAGTGTTTTGATGTGGAATCGATGTGCGTTGATTATGCGGGTCATTCTTCTCCCAGTGGAATGACTATGATTCATGTTAAAAATGAATGACAGACCTGGTGGGGTTTATAATCGTGTAAATATGGCATAGGAACAAGGCCGGGGAGGGGGGTGTCTGGAGAGGCAGGGGGGGGGGGGGGGGGGGGGGGGGGGGGGGGGGGGGGGGGCGGGGGGGGGGGGGGGGGGGGGGGGGGGGGGGGGGG
>JAODKC010000098.1:10391-20391 GCA_026777985.1 Mormyrops attenuatus | reverse complement strand
GTTGTTCTTCTCACCGTCCCACAGTGCTCAGGTGTGTTGGCTAATAGGCTAATCAGGAGAAGGCGCCGGGCCGCAGTAGGTGTTTTGCGGGCTGTTTCATGGGGCCTCTTGTGCCGGTTGGCGCCCCCAGTGGCAGGGCGGTGTCACTCTGCTCTGGCGCCTCTGCAGGATTACGCTCCCTGGCGACTTACCCAGCATTCCCTCTCCATGGCTCCTCTCAGCGTTTAATTACTGGGGAGGCTGCAAAGCCTCCCTCCCCAGACGCGGCAGCTCTTGAGGCTCCGGGGCGATGGTGTGTGTGTGTGCGCGTATGCGTGCATGAGTGTGTGCGTGCGGGGGTGCATTTCTGATCTAGGTGTACGTTGCGGTGTTCACCAGCAAGGTCTTCAGTCCCCCCCCCCCCCCTCCGTGGCCCGTCCCTCTGTCACCCGCTGGCTTTGAGTCTGAATCCAGGTCACGGGATAATGGGAACTGGATTCCTCTGTATGCGAGTGTCCCTGTGGGCCCCCAGCTGGAGCCCCACCTCACAATGTGGCGTAATTAGCTGCTTTACACAATGGGCTGGGGAGCTGACGTGCCCCCCCCCCATGGACAGTCCCATCATGAGCGGCATGCTAGGGCAGCAGGTGCCAGCGAGGGAAGATGCTCGCAAGGTCATGGGTTCGAGTCCCAGGTCAGACTCAGGGTACACTACGTCATTCCCTGTGATACCCACAAGGTCACAGGTTTGAGTCCTGGGTCGGACTAAGCGTACGCCATCCCATCCCCTCTGATACCCACAAGGTCACGGGTTCGAGTCCTGGGTCGAATTCAGGGTATGCCATCCCATTCCCTCTGATACCCACAAGGTCACGGGTTTGAGTTCTGGGTCGGACTAAGCGTACGCCATCCCATCCCCTCTGATACCCACAAGGTCATGGGTTTGAGTCCTGGGTCGAACTCAGGGTATGCCATGACATTCCCTCTGATTCCCGCAAGGTCACAGGATTGAGTTCTGGGCCAGGTTACGTCACACTATTCCCCATGACACCCACAAGGTCATGGGTTTGAGTGCCTGGATGCTTTACGCATACAAAGCCAGGCAGTGGGATAGCAGGTGGGGTAAATGATGGCTTATGGGAGCATTAAACCTCCAGGTCACACGTTGTCACAGAAAGGGCGCCTTATCCGTGACCTGTCTGCTGACACGCCGGTTCCACATCAGGATCTAGCACCCCCTGCATGTCTGCTCCTCCTCCAGCTGAGCACCACGCAGCAGGAACTGCAGACTTCTATCATTCTGCTTTTCTTGGGGGCAGAAGCTGCAGTCTCTGAATTCTGGTGTCATTACCGACCTGGGGGGGGCAGGGGGTCATCTTCTGGATTGAGAGTCTAACTAATGAAAGTGAAAAGTGGCTTTAATTGGTTTGATTGGCACCGCCCTGGCAGACAGAGGTGGGGCCTCCAGGCTGAGGTGTGTGTTCTCCTGCGTGGGGAATATGGCGTCCTTTAGATGAGTCTCAGATGGGGTGGGCCAGGGCAGTGGGGGGGGGCGTCTGCTTGGCAAGTGCTCACCAGCCACGACCCGCCTTTGATCCCCACCGCCCTGCTGCCCAGATGACAGTGGCTCGCCCACCCACCCTGCTGCGGAGATATGATTCCTGGGGGGTCGGGCCAGAGATAACAGGAAACGGACCCCCGTGACTGGCGTCCCCTAGAATATTCTAGAATATCGTGATGAAGTTCTGACAGGACAGCGTCATGAAAAACACATCACTGGAGTACGAGTGCAAAAGCACAATTGGATGTAAATACTTAATACGTCATGTTAATAAAAGCGTTGTGTGCATTTTACAGTAAGTAATTTTAATTCTGTCTGCTAAGCATGACAGCATTAGCATACCCATTTAATTAGCGGCTGATTTAAGGGGGCCCTATTTTAATCACCTCTTTGTAGTGGCTCTTCTTCGTTACTGCTTGCGGTCACACTCCACCTTTTTCCTTTTTTTTTAATTTTCCGAGCTGTGCTTTCGCTCCTGAGAGGGGTGGTGCCTGGAGAAGCTGGCTGAGGTGTCACCGTCGGACCCGGGGCTCATTACGCCAGAATTTAACCTGTCTGATTCATTATTGCTGAATAATGTGAGCAGGGCCTCTCTCAAAGCCCTCCGGTGATAGTAACTCAGCCAAACAAAATTATCAGCTAATTATATTTGGAATCAAAAGCCCCATAACTATTTGCGCACACACACACACACACACACACACACACACACACACACAATTTATGGCCCTTGAAGTGAATAGGACTTGATATTAAGCTTCATAGATCCCGGCAACAATGTATTAAGTTGAGGGGAGCAGACATTGTCTGGCCGTTTTGACTGGAGATCAATTAGAATCCTATTTGGGATTTAATGGATCATGCGAGGTACACTGTTTTTCTGAGAGTAATTGCACAAAAAAGACAAGGAGAAGGTTTCCTGTGGAAGTAAGTCGTACAGAGCGCAGTCAGCCTTTTTATCGCAGAGAACAATTCAGCTGCATCCCAGTGGCGGTCGTTTTGTGTGCTCGTCTGCATCCACAAATAATTAGAAATGTAGCGAAATGTGGCCCCGTCTTGCAGTTCTCTCCACTAATTTGTGTTTTAGCATGAGAGATGCCCGCCTGCACCGGCTGCATATTCATTCGGGGGTTTTTTATGTGCCGTATAATTAACAGCCTAAAAGGAGCCTTGAAAATGGGGTGTGTGTGGAGGTACTGAAGTTAGTTTGAATCCCCCCAGAAATAAAGAAAATGATGTGTCACAGGCTATTTTTGTTGTGTTTTTAATGAGGCTGCCTCTGCCTCTTCTGCTTTGGAGATGTTCTCCCAGTAAACTGTGTCCTGGCTGCAGACCGAGGGTGCAGACGCGTTCTGAGTGGGGACACTAGCTGCACCTTATCTGTGCCATAGGTCTGTCACCTGTGCTGCATGTCCCATAATGTGCTCAGTGTCGCTTACGGAGGCAGCATGTGGACCTGTGGCTTAAGGATCTAGGCCCCTGTCCGGCGGTTCGAATCTCACGGCTGGCAGAATCATCGGATCACGGTTAGCCCTATGGGCCAGCTGCTCTGAATCCTTTCTGACTCCAAAGTCACATACTACTTTTATGACACAATTTAACCATTTATTAATACCCAATTCTTGTATTATTCTGCAATTTGACAACTTAATTTACTATGTTTACTACTATATCTTTGCATACTTTTTTTGCATATTTTTGCTTACTTTTATTTAAAACATTAACATTCTTGCGAAACTGCAGAAATCTTGTCTTTGTACATCTTCGAAAGGTGACGCATGCCTCTCTCTTAATAAGGCCTTTATAGTTTAGCGTTTTTTTTTTTTTTGCCTCGGCCGTTAATGGAGACCAGATTTTGGTGTCCACATCTCCTCCTTCTGCATAAACATCATTGCCTCGTCGCAGGCAGGACGCGCTCCGGGCTCGCTCTGCCAGAATGTGGATACAGAGTGGAACGGCTTTGGTTCTCCCACAGAGTCCGTTTTGGTTGGAGTTTCTCGGCAAAGGTGAGGGGAGGCTGCTGCCGCGATGCGCTCCGCTTGTTTTTATGTATGTGTGTGAAACGGCTCGGATGGCGTAGCCCCCGTTTATTGGTCAGCCTCCCCGGATTGGCCCGTGACGCCACTAGGAGGGAACACTAACCATCTCTCTCATTTCAGGTTAGAAGCTGTTCACTGCGGGTGCTATCCCCTATGCCCGAAAGCACTGGTCTATCCCGAGATATTCCCTGGTAAATACCGTAATATGTGTCATCAACATATCCACTAGCGTAGTTTGTCTGTTGTGTTTATTTAGAAAAATCTCAATTTCTGTCACTCGAAATAGGGTGCAGAAAGCCAAGGCAAATATGACTACTGCTTCTTCAGTAATTATGAGTGTTTTCAGGTACTTTACTTTTTTACTGTTCTGTTGCCTAAAAGAGCTGTAATCGCTGTAAGTCTGCATATATAAGTGTTTAGTATTTATTTGGTACAAGACAAGTTAATTTACCCCAAGGAGGTGAGGGTGTGCATGCAGTCACTGGGAAGAGCCTGTTTTACATTAAAAATCCTTTTGAGGTGAGGTAACTTGGAAAAATCACGCTTTAATAATGTACAGCGTGGCACAGAGCAATATGCATTTTTAATTACTGAAGTGACTAATATCTGGGTTCAGCTTTGAGGATTTTGTTTCATGAAATATGTATGTGTTTTGCTTCTTTCTCTAGCTGAGTATCTGTACTCCACACCTGAGCAACTCCGTAAGAGACTGAGAGACTTCTGCAGGAGGCCAGACCGGCTGAGGAGACATCGTGTTAAGGTGGGTGTCGCACCACTGCCAGATGGCCCCCTACACCTATTATGGAGGGGCACAGCGATTAAGTTGCGACTCTGTGAATGTGACGAGAGCAACAGCGAATTATAAAGGAAAAAAGAAAAGAAGAAAATGACTTTTTTTTCTGGTACGTCAGTGAAAAAGATAAATTGGGCTGATGGAATCCCTCTTTGCCAGTCATTTTTAAAAAAAATAAATCATATAACATTTTTTTAAATTTTGATGGTGTATCATTCTGAGTTTTGGTGCGATATGTGGCATTAGTAGCATTTCAAGTATGAGTATTTAGAAGCATGATTTTACTTTAAGGAGCTCAATGCAGACAGGAGGATTCCTCCAATTAGCACGTAACAAATAATCAGGTCTGACTCCTGTGTCAGCCGCTCAGGATTAGAGGTTCAGGCACTAGCTATGGGGCAGATTAGTAATTCTCTGATCCCATTTACCAGCGAGCAGTTCTCCATCAGAGACTCACGTCCTACTTCCGTGGCGCCGTCCGGGGGATACGGATCTAATGAATGAGGAGTTTGGAAGCCATCCCGCGGTGAATTGTCCAAAAATATTTAACTGTAATGGAACGTTCTGAGGGAGGGGGATGCGGACCTTCGGCGGGGGATGGGTGGTGGTGGTTGGGGGTGCGTCGATGGCGCGCAGCCGGACTTCAGATGGCGTCGGGATTCGAGTATTAAATTAAAATGTCGATCCCTGGACTGTGGAATTGTCTGGCTGTTTAAAAAGATGCCGATGGCCGCAGTATCGGGGGTTAATATGGCTGGTGTTTGGTTGGAGGCCTAACCCTCCTCTGCACTCAGTGCTACTCAAAGGCGCCAAGCTCGTGTGGAAATGGTTAGACACAATGGTCTTCGGTTCGAAGTGAGTGCCTTCGGCTTTTTTTACAAGACCTTCCAAGAGTTATTGGTGTCGACATCAAAAACAAAAACAGCACTAGATCCGTCGCTACATTGATGTGACTTCAGGTTGATCTTAAGCATTATCGTAAAGTTTTATTTTTAAGGCTTTATTCTTAATTAGAACAGAAGACTCAAATAAAATGGACGCAATGTATGTAAATGGCAGATCCAGGACTTTTTCAGGGGGGTTGGCGTAACAAATAAGTACAATTAAATTTACTAGCATTTTACAGTTTGCTGACAGTGAAATCGGAGCGAGAGCAAAGCAGTGATGCCTTTACAGTTTCCCTTAAAGACTTTTGCCACAGTGACGCAGCTTCTCCTGATAGTGTCTGACTTTATATGTGCGCTGTGTTTTATTACGCTATCGTGCTTAGGGGTTGAGGTTAAATCGTGACCGGTTACTGTTAGCAGTACCAGCCGTTAATCTTCTAAAATCGCCCTGCTAAGTTAATCACCCATCGCATTAAAAAGTCGCTGTCATGTGACCCTCACTCAGTGTACAAGAGCGATGTAGGAGCAGATAGACGTAGGTTTAGTGTTTTCAGAAAAGTTTGTCAGGATTCAGCCTGGTAATTACAGTCTTGGCTTTGTATGAGGAAGGAGCAGGCATGCAAATGGAGCAGGCCGCTGGCTTTGCTCAGGTTCGAGGCAAGTCACATGTAGGCGGCACACCATAACGGGAGGATGTAAGGAGGAGGAGCCTGGGAAAAAGGGCAGGTCAGCAGCTGATGGCTAAATAATTGATCACTCTCGAAAAGTAAGTACGAGAAATGCCAGCAAGGGGGAATGCGTGCTTCATCGCATTTTTGCCTGGCTGCTGCCGCCACTGCTGCTGCAAAATGAGGCCAAATCGCAATAGTATTGTGGGGGAGCGCAGGGCCACCCAGACGCACGCATAATGCTGCCCAGCCAATTGTAAATGAACGTCTGTTTTTAGCTACGTGT
Organism: Mormyrops attenuatus; assembly: GCA_026777985.1. Classification (NCBI taxonomy): domain Eukaryota; kingdom Metazoa; phylum Chordata; class Actinopteri; order Osteoglossiformes; family Mormyridae; genus Mormyrops; species Mormyrops attenuatus. Next base: position 14,178 of record JAODKC010000098.1, on the reverse strand, counting down.
AGCCAGAGGGCTGAAAGCTTTGCGTTCACGGTGTGTGTGTAAAATACATAACAAAAAGTTAGATCTAATTTAACCTGATAGGAAGTATTATAGTCAAAAGTATGGCGGTCGAAGTCGTGCCCTGTGCGTCACCGTTTCTGTGTGTGCGCAGTGGAGCGCCTTAGCAGGCTGGTCTGTGGGCCCCTCCATGGCGTCACAACGAACGCAGGGCTAGGCCAGCGCCACCTAGCGGCTTCCAGAAGAATGTTAGCCGCTGTTCTGTCTGCTTCTGAAAGCGGGCAATGAGGGACAACGAAGAGAGCTTTCCGGTGAATTCTGAGGGTAAGCGGGTCACTCCCTGCTGGAGATCCAGGTTCCAGTGAATTTTGTAGAAGTATAGGCCGCTTCCAACCAACCAAGGTCTACTTTCCAATGAATTCTGTAGCGGTCGGGCCATTCCCTACTGACCGAGGTCCAGTTTCCAGTGAATTCAGTCTATCGCCAATCACAGCCTATTGCCAATCACAGCCTTGTGAACCAAATACGTTCCAACAGAGCTTGTCGGCTTCCACGCATTGGTAACTGTATATTTAGTTATATATTTTTTGACTCAGAAAGGTATGTTCTTTTCCTCCGGGAATATGGTGTCTTGCATAGGTATTTCCTATGGATCCTATCAGCTTAATCTCCACCCATGAAGCGCTGTTTTAATGAGGTCAAGTGACTTTCGAATTCGTTCTTCATACGTATATGTTAAGATACATTGATGAGTCAGTTTTAGAGCCCCACACCCAGTAAGAGTCAGCTTTAAAGCCCCCCTCACTTCAATGAGAGTCAACTTTATGCCCCCCCAGTAAGAGTCAGCTTTACAGCCCCTTACACAGTAACCTCCGTGAGAGTCAGCTTTATGCCCCCCCCCAGTGAGAGTCAGCTTTATGCCCCTTCCCCATTTTAAGAAGATTCCTCTTTTGCCACCTCCCGGCTTTGATTTAAGGTCCCGCATGGTGGCCGTCTCCTGATTGGTCGACCGGCTGGCTCCACCCCACCCCGCATCACAGCGGGACCTGCCGCCCCTGGGGTGCCGTTCAGAGTCACATGTGAGGGCTTATGTTCCTCCCCAGCTCCCTACGAGGAATTCAGCATGCCAGCTCCCAGGGAAACTTCACATCACCCACACGGCATGGGGGGAGCAGATACTCTCTGCATATGCTCGGCTGCAAGCTCATGCTGCCCATCCGGTGTCGATCTGGACCCCGCCGGTCGTGAGCCGCGGCGTCTGCACCGAGCCGAACACTGTCCGGTGTTTTTGATTGTGTCATTCTCCCAGTCACTCTCACAGAGCCGTCCATAAAGGCTGACTTGTACTAATGTGTAAAATCCACGCTGTAGATACAGAGCAAGCACGTACCCTACGGCATGGCCTGACGCGCACCTCCCCAGGAATGTTGTTGTTTGTTTCCAGCTGGTGGGAATTTTAGTGTTGTGTTTAGCTCATTTCAAGCCTGCTGTTTTTGCCACGGTCGCTGCCATTCACACTGTTAAAAAACACAGTTGCAGCCTCGGGCTGCACTATATTGGAAAATTTCAGATATCGCGATGTGATTTCTTTGCGATAAAATATTGCGATATTTTTAAAGCAAAAAAGGAGTTCAACATGAATTAATTTCCCACAAACCAGTCTATGATCTAGACAGGAAGGACAAAGATAATTCTGATTGGGTCAGAGAGCGCATGTATAGCACGTGCAAAAGCAGTGGAGGTAAACTTTAAACCAGGGGCAATCTTATCCGCAAAGGGCCGGTGTGTATGCAGGTTTTGGGGTAACCTTTAGGTCAGCTGTTCAAATCCAGGTGTGAGAACTCTTCAGCCAATCAGTCCTCTAATTACTGACCTAATTAGGGACTTGCAGTGAAAACCTGCATACACACCGGCCCTTTGCAGATAAGATTGGCCACCCCTGATTTAAACTGATTTTTAAACATATGCTGGGTAATCGTGAAAAGGAACAATCATTAAAATTGCAGTTCTTCCTAAGATTTGTTTCCTATGGCATAGGAAAAATGTTTTAACGAAACTTAAACGCCCCCGCACTCAGCCAAATTGCACTTTGGCGGTATAATCGTACAACGACAGTCTAAACTCTGCATAGATTCAATGCTGAAGTACACATTAGCCAAAAGCTTTGAGTTTTTCAAGGGCGTCTAGAGCTTATCCTGAGAGATACCTGCTAATCGACGTCTAATTAAAAATAACAAAAAAACATTGTTCTGTATTTGGTTGTGTCAAGTCTGCATGGAGGCGTCTGCTGTAAACATACTAATTACTTTAATCAGTCTGTGTGCCACTGCAGAGCCATCCACCTTTTTATGACGGTTCTCTACGTAATAAGTGTGTCATATGTGTGTTTTGTTTGTCTCTGTGTTGTTGTCCTCGCTCTCCTTGCCCCCCCCCCCCCTCCGCAGGTGGACACTAGCCCATTCTCCTGGAGCACCCTCCGGTCCAGCTTCATCTCTGTCCTGGCAGACTCCGCTGGCGAAGATCAGTGGTGGGGGCTGGGGGGCGGCATGGAGTCGCTGAGTTTCCATCCCCAGACGGAATCCACATAACTTTCCGGAGCATGGCCATATTTACCTGATCGGAGGGAGCTGGGGAAGGAGGGGGGTGGGGCAGGGTTGTCGGGGGGGGGTTGCAGTAGAGGATTGGAGGGGACTGTGCAGGAAAGAGGAGCCAGGCTGCCTGTCATAGCTGACACTGCACCATCTGCCACAAACCTGTGGCTGTACCCCCACCCCCCCGGGGCAAATGAAACGCAGATCCGCCGCGACCTAAAGATGGCTACCCGGCCCCTGCTGACACGCCGCTGCTCAGCCGCTCTTATGCGTCCCATATGCAGTGCCACATTGAATTTCCGCTCCGTCGTGCTGTTCTTCTCTTTACTGGGGGAGCACGTTGCCGGAATCCCAACCCCCCGGCTCAGGCCCCGCCTTCACACACATGCCATTGGTCGGCCCTCCCGCCCGCATGCCATCCGGGTTGCCAGGTTATCGCCGCGTCTTCCTCCAGCACTCATGCTCCTGGTCTAATTGGGCAGTCATCCATGAATTGTTTTCCAGGCGTGAGGTGATCCCCAGTCCCCCCCCCCCCGCCTCCCACCATACATTTCAGTGCCGGGGTGTTTAAGCAGAGGTATTAATAAGGGCCTGGCAGGTACTCCCATGATTCACAGTGTCACATTTGCATTTCATTAATCTTGAAGAAAGCTGGAAGATAAACAGCTGTAATTCAGAGCTGCTCGGGGCCCTGCAGCACGGTGCCACCTGTCTGCTGAAATGGGAACTGTCATGTGTGTACCCACCCAGGACGCATCGCACTCCCAGCAAAGACCGGAGGAGGACTGGGACGGCCAGCGAGCTATAATTGGCTGCTCTATGTGTCACTGTGGCACCTTAGGAGGGCGCCATCCTGTATGTCTTGTGACGTCATCACTGCTGGGGGGTTGAACAAGCCCCCCACTCCACTGATCCATTTTGTATTGAACACTGAGACCTCACCACGTTGGAATTTAAGATCCGATTTGGGGGAAAAATAACAAAGCGGCACTGTGTTGCCCCCCCCCCCCCCACCACGTGTCCGTGTCCTGTGGTGCTGTCTCAGGCTCCATGTTTCCAGTTAAACATCTGTACGCCGGGGGGGACCCACACTGAGCATGTCCACAAACCGGACAGTGTGTCACTGGCGAATCGCAGCCCGACATCTCATAATTAGCGAGCCACCCCCCCCCCCCCCCCACTGTGTAACCCCCCTACAC
>JAODKC010000097.1:316108-326598 GCA_026777985.1 Mormyrops attenuatus | reverse complement strand
GGCTGGCCTGGGAACGCCTCGGGATTCCCCCAGAGGAGCTGGACGAAGTGGCCAGGGAGAGGGAAATCTGGGTTTCCAGACTGCTGCTAGATATCTAAAATTACATTGTAGACATGTGGAATTGCATTCTGGATATCCAAAACGCACGGATGACGCATTTAACGTCATTTCAGATAGGAGAAATGACGTAAATTGCATCATTTTTATTAGTAACAAGAGTGGATGTGATGTAAATTGCATCATTTTACCAGAAAAAAAAACGTGAATTACCTCATTTACGAAGTCTATTGTTAAAAGTAGAAACAGGTATGGCGGTGGCAGTAATCGCTACGATTACTCGCAAATGCCACGAAATCGAACGTGCCTTAAATCAAGGAATTTGTGGGAACAGAGAGCTTTCTTCTCTTAATAGCTGTATTACAAATCTTAATAGAATTGAACATGTACTTTCCCCAGGTACATGTGATGAACTGAAAAGCGGTCTGTTAAATTTGACAACGCTGATAACCAGACGTTTTCGGGCTAATGTCACTCTTTTTGTACATGTTGAATCCGTTCAGGTGAGCCAGTGGTGTATCTTGTCTACTTCTATATGGCTTTCACACCGAAGAACAGGTGTTGTGCTGAAATCCTCCTCCTACCAAATCTCCCTCCCCCCCTTCATGTGCATGCACATTCTCAGTACCACGGTGGTTTAACCGCATTTAATTCACAAGAAGGTGTCAATTGAATGGTTTAAACTTAACTAAATACTTCTAAAGGCAATTACCTAAGTGTATCGCTATTTATTTATTGTGTCTGTCACGCTATTTTATCATCTTCATGTAAACTTCCGTGTTATGACATTTAGCCATAGCAAAATTTAAGTTAATCTGACCCAGATACCATGTGGATGTGGCCCACTTCTGGCAAATGTATGGCACTGCTGGCCCGGTTCCGGCACCGGCAAATGGATGTATGCCAACCAGTTGAGTACTCAGTCACTCTTTATGCTCAATTTTTACTTTCTGTACCTGAAATGTCCACCCCTTATAGTCCCAAAGAGTGATTTTTTTAAAGTTATTTTCTTATAGGACAACTAACTTGTGCACACACGATTAAAAAAATCACTGTACGGGACTATGGGAACTGGAAAGCCATTAATTGACAGTCAACAAGCAACACCATGAACTCATTTTCCATTTTTAAAAATACTGCAAACTCTGTTTCTTTGGCATTGAGGCTGAATTATACAGTCCATGTGTATTGTCGCAACAGAGGTGAAGCGACATGAACAATACTTTTTTTTTGGTCATTATCGGTAATTATAATAATACACTATTATAAACAGATACAGTAAATAAAAACAAATCAGCAAACCGAGTAAAGTGGCAAACATAATCTGTCTTAGATTAGTATGCACAACGCTATATTCCGTCAATTTGCAAATCATATTCGAATAGTTCATCAAAAGTACTCCATAATAACTTATATAACTTGGTCCCAAATTATTGCATGCAAGCTATATTTTGTGCATCTTTAATATTGTTGACACTGATGTTTGGTTCGGTTGCGTCAAGACATATTATGTTTGCCACTTTACTCGGTTTGTTGATTTGTTCGCCTCACCAAGTTCCCCTAACATTTTTTGTCATAACTGACACCTATTTATTGTATTTATTGTACCTGTTTATATCTGTTTTACTATGATTACCGATAATGAAAGAAAAAAGTATTGTTCATGGCACTTCACCTCTGTCGCGACCATTCACACAGACTGTGTAACTCAGCCTTAATGCCAAAGTAGTGCGCAGCAGTGTTGCATTTACGCCTTCAAGTAATATTAATTGCATGGCTATTGTATCTTATTGTACCCTAACGTCAGGTCTAGCAAACGTAGTGCAGCGTGCTGAAAATAAACCTCTTACAACATGACAGCTGTAACAGAGCTAACCTGTTCCTTCCAAATAATAACTTGTGCGCACAAGATACGTAACTTATGCCCACAAGTTACGTATCTTGTGTCCACAAGTTACGTATCTTGTGCGCACACAATAAAAATAAATCACACTCTATGGGACTTTGGGGGCTACACCTCAGCCCAAAGGTGCTGAAATCACCTTAACAAGTCAGGTGAACAGGTTAGGTGGGCATAGCCCACCTTCAATACACCACATTCAGGCCACTTCTTTCTTTTAGGTAGGAGAGGCAGACCAGCCATTGAAATCACCAAGGAACAGATTGAATTTCTCCACAAACAAAGTACCACAGTGAAAAAATGGCTAAAATATTAGGCTGCTCGTCATCATTTCTATACAAGAGGACAAAATTGCTGGGTATACAAGTACGAAGCAGGTTGTCTGCAATAGATGATGAGGAACTTGAACATCAAGTGAGACGGTTGCAAGGCCTCTATCCAAGTTCAGGAAATTAGGTAAGTTTTGCATGAAAGCGTTCTGTATTATGTCACTGAAATGTATATGCATTTTGAACATTCTGATTTTTTTTGTTTCAAATACTAATTGCAGATGATGAGAGTACTGCTCCGGGCACATGGTTTGCATATTACAACAAGGATAAATCCTACTGCTGCTGCAAGGAGATGGAGTAGAACAGTTGCAAGAAGGGTTTATCATGTGCCAAACCCCAACAGTCTGTGGCATATTGATGGAAATATGCGCCTTATAAGGTTAATAACCTTATTTACCCGTAATGTTAAGTGTTTTGAAGAAGGACTGGGACTAATGTAAGAAAATGAATGTAACTGCTGTTGTTTTTTCTTCAGAGTTTTTATTCTATGGGACAAAGTGATAACTAATTTGAAGTTCTAATCAAATTTTTTATCCATCCTTTTTAGATGGGGCTTTGTCATTCATGCAGCCATTGATGCACATTCTCGCCTGATTACATACCTGAGCTGCAGCACTGACAATCGTGACATCACTGTCTTTACCCATTTCGCCAAAGCTGCATGCCTACATGGACTACCTTCTCGAGTTCAATCTGATTATGGAGGTGAAAACGTACTTGTGGCATTGTTCATGAACCTTTTTCAAGGAGTGGAACGCCAAAGTTTCATCACAGGAGAGTCTGTGCACAATCAGAGAATTGAGCGCCTTTGGAGGGATGTGTTTTTACATGTGTTGCACCAGTTCTGCAGCATGTTCCATTCACTTGAAGATTCAGAGGCTCTTGATCCAGGAAATGACATTCATAAACTGTCACTGAATATTGTGTTTCTTCCTGAAATTCAGACAAGATTGGAGCACTTCAGACAGGCGTGGAACAACCACGCTTTGCGTACTGAAAGCAATCGCACTCCCACACAACTCTGGACTGAGGGCATGCTAATGAACATGGGGGCTGACAGCACAGCAATCAGCAATGTCTTTGGGGAAAATCCCTACAGTGAGGACATTTTTACTCATCATGGAATTGACATACTGCCTACACTGGATGATGAGGAGTTCCCTGCTGTGAATGTGGAGCCACCCAATGTCAGCTTAACTCAGCAACAGCTGTAGTCTGTCAACAATGCTATAGAGGACATTTCAGATCCAAAAATGAAATATCAGGCTTGCTGCACTTTCATTGATAGTATTTTGTAATATAAATCCTGTTTTCATTGTGTATGATTACACAGTTAACCAATGTTACCATTATAGTCATAGGTAAACCAGACTTTAATTTTTTGACCCCCAGTTGATGGAGCTCTTGGTTAAAAAAGGCCCAATGTAAACAATTCTATAAATCTGTTCATAAAATAAAACATGTGTGAAACAAATTGTGCCTGAAAGCTGGCAGCCTGGTGCTTGTACATGAAGTTCCCCCTAGGGATCAATAGAGTGCAATAACAATATACTTTCTTTTGACAATGTATTTGACATGCTGTGTCTTTATTTCTTCCATGAACACACTAGTTCAAATATTAAAACATTTTGTATATAAACAACTTACAACTTAAAAGTATATGATTAAAACAATTCTGGGCCAAGGGTGTATTTCGGTCCTCTAATTGTGGGGCCACACTTAGCTTATTCACATAAACCCATAGATTTATGCTTGTATAATTCTTTATCATGAATTTTTTAAAGCTCTCATAAGAACTGGCAGGTGGATAGTAGGTAATAAACATCTTTCGAAATTCCACAATAAAAAACATTACCATGAAAACATTACTTTGATATCCTCACCCAACAAGAAATGTAATTATTTCATGAACACACCAATACCAATGGCAACACTAGCCAAAATAAGAACTAGTTCTACATAAAACACCTTCAAAGCATAAAACAACACTGGGTCCAGGATCCATCTCTCAGTCACATATATTTTAACTTGTTTATGCATGGCCAAACGTTGGTGCTTGTATAATTCCTTCTGTCATGAACTTTTTAAAGCTATCATCATGGAGGAACTCAATTTCAGGTTGGTGAGGAAATCCTAGCGGAGGGACTGCTGAAGCTCCAGAGGCAAACTCGAGCACTGCCTTGAGGGTGATAGGACCACCATCACCTTCTGAAAAACGTGAAGATAATATATTAAACTAACCAGTTATACCTCGGCCACATCTTTTGTAGAACCTTGTTTCTTTGAAATAGTCTGAGCTCATTGCTTTCATAGAAGGCTTAAAACTAACCCTCAATGTCAATAAGCTAGTCTTTCCAGAAACAAACAATCTAGTTCTCCTTTTCCCTTTTGTTGCTGCCTTGAATTGAGAATCTGACCATGAAAACAGCAGAGGTCTTTGGCGTAAGTGGCCTTTCTGCACGCACAAACATGTCATGAAACACTGCTGGATGTGCACGCAGCTCATGAAGAACACCTAAAGTGTTCAAACCCACTGCAAACCTGTAAGAGAGAAATACATACTTGTCAGAAAACAACACCTATTGTTGATTTTACTAGTACAATAATGTTTAGTTGTTCAAGTGACAATCAAAAGATCGTACCTATAGCTATTACTAAACACAGACTGGCACACCTGAACATAATTTTTTTATTTTGCCCTGATCATGTGGCTGTGGCTTTAAATGTTTTAATTGAATGCATTCCTCATTTTTGCATGTTTGTTTCTTTTTTAACAAAAAGAGGCAAATACCCACTGTGCAATTGCATCTCTCAGTCGTCCATTTGTGAGGTACTCTAGTACAGATTGCACTAGGGTGTGTTTCTCCTCAAGCACTCTCACATATCTCAGGGAACCAATCAGAGAGAGCATGTCTGCTGCTTCAGCAATGGCAGTATTGGTCTCAATCACAGTTGCAGCTTCTTGAATCTGAGGAAAAACAACTGTCTATATGATGTGTTAACAGAAACAAATACATACATCATCATTTCAATTACACCATAATAAACAGAGTTAACACATTACTGTTTCCACTCACTTTGATTAGTTGCTCTCGGACTGTGTGATCAGCAACTTCCTCTATCTTGACAGGATTTATACTTAAACCACAGACCTGCTGGTATAGCCTGTCAGAGAAGAAGTGTGGGCCAACTCCTCCGTGGACTAGGCAGACAGCTATCATTTGTCCAGTCCTGGTGTATAGGTTGTCTTCCAAAGCTGCAGTAATTAAAGACATAGTAAAATGCTTTTTAAAAAAGTCTTTGTTGCATCACTCTGCCTTCGGGATAGATAGATAACATTGATGACAGACAGATAGATAACATTGATGAGACAGACAGACAGCCAGACAGACATTTTTGATCAATTTCTAACCTTCTAGATTTAAGGTCAGTCGGCGCTCACTCTCATAGCCTTCAAAGATGGCAGATTGATTAATGGCTCTCATCAAAAGCCGTAGGTATTCACGAGTTGGCCCTCCATTATCAACAGTGCCCTCTGCATGGTCACTTTCATCCACAAACACCACATCCAGTTTTGCTTCTGGGTTGAAATGGCGCCTTTTGAATGCATGCAGGGTACACTGCAGAATGTTACTCCTGCAGACATTAATGTGATTGCTGGTTGGTCTTATTGACCAGTTTTGTCAGAATAAATGGTAAATCAATTCTGGAAAAGGGTTAACAAAAGAGAGAACACATTTTAAATAATTATAATAGCTGTGAAACTGCAAAAAACCAACAGAACAAAGTTCACTTAAAACGTACTCATTCAAAGGCACCCCGGTGGGTTGGACTTCATCTTCCAGAATTATGTCATGGGAGTGGACAAACGGAGATAAATCCAGTGCTTGGGCATCAACACCACTGTATGGTGCCTGGATAGAATGGGTCGGCTCAGACAAAGGCAGCATGGATTGTCTTTGAGCTGATGTCAGATCAATTGTTGGCTCACTGAAGACATGAGGTAAAAGTGGCTCTGAAGAAGGCATACTGAGCTGTGCTTGGTCAGCTTGGGGAGTATAACTATCCATCTGACTTGAGAGACGTTCCTATTAGAGCAGATATGTCAGGACAGAAACAATTAAAAAACAGACTATTTATGATTGTAAAAATTCTTAAATCGATAGCAAAATAAAACATCAAAACTTCATTTACCTGTACTTCCTCAGTTGACATCCAGACATACAGAGTGGAGGGTACCTTAATCACTTGATCAATAGTAATGCCTAATGAAGTGCTTTCAATTGCTACACAGCAAGTAGCTTCTTGAAGTTTAAAAACTTGACTGGCCATTTCATGTTGGCCTGCAAAGTCAAATAAAGTCTGAAAAAATAAATTCATTAGAAAGTAAAACACACATAGGCAAATTTGCAAATAATTGTTGAAAGACACTATTAATGTCTTCATTGAAAGGTACTGTCAAAAAATGTTATGCTAACATTTGATCTAGTGGTGATTTAAACATTTAACATTTGTTACAGGAAATACCTTACCTGGACTGGCGCAGACAAAAAAAATTTCCCAATTTTTGTAGACCCATCAGGATACTTAAACTTTACTGCAATCCCATTCAATGGCTCTTCACGTTCAGCAATTCGCTGACAACGCTGCCTAATGGCTTTCTATGAACATAAAGAGAATAATGTAAACACATTAATTTGCATGCATGCACACATGCACGTCCACACACAAAAACACTCACCACTGTACGATTTTCTTCCATAGCCTTGTACACCTCTCTCTGCATCTCCTGTGAGAGCACATGAAACAGTGTTTGTTATTCTACCAAAGATATTGTAAAGTTGGGCAACATGAGGAAATATACATGTACCTTCTGTTGGGCTGCTACCAAAGACTGATGATATTCTTCATCTTGCTGGAAACGCGATGTTCGCCATTCCTGCAAGGCTGCATGCTAAATGATCTCAAATAATAAAGTGATAATATGTGGTTTCTGTTACGATGTGTATTTTTTTTTACTTGGGTGTGGGTGACATTGTCATTGGTGCTGTTGTCCATTGTAGCATCATCATTTTGCAGAGCTACAGCTGGATTTTGGGAGGGATTTGCTGAAATCACTGATACTTCAGCAAAATCCTGAGACGTAAGATAAAAAAATACTTAAATGTAACAGGAATACGACAAAAATCAAACAGAAGAAGAGCTGTACGTTTTGAAATGTTGGACATTAAGCCATGTGCTGAAAAGAAATTAATCAGTACCTGAAATATTTGTGCTCGAGGTAATATGTACAGCCTTCTTTTACCAATCGCCGTCTTGAGTTCTCTTACAGAACTGGCTTGCACTTTACACATCTTGCGTTTCTTCCCTGCTCTTGCTAACTCAAAACCAACAACATTTAAACTTATTTGATTGTAGCTCTGACAAATGAAGTTATTCAAGTCAGCCAAAGTCCAGTGTAATTGAATTTTAGATTGTTTCCCCTCTGCTGCTGACTCGTACAGTAGTGTGCCTGAAGAATAAAATATATATTAGTATCAATGTGTACATTCTTATAGTAATTATTCAAAACAGTTTTTCAATTTAAAGTTTGAATACTGACCTAATCCCTGGCTGGTAAATCGTTGCAAATCAGCTGCTGAAGGAAGAGTGTCAAAACTGGGCCCAGGAAGGAGAAAAAGTCTTGCTTGCCAAACAGGAGTAACTCGCCTCCCATCTGACCCTAAGGCAGAAAGGGGAATGCATAGCTGCCTTTTTTCTAAGACTATTCTTTTGAATCTTTCACTCACAAACATTAAAATTCATATACAATTCAATTACAAATTAGAATTACATAGCTGCAGTATAAACCCAAATGATTACAAATATTAATAATTACAAAATAGTAAGGAATCCAACTGTAACAGGTATGCTAATGATGTATGTTAAAGCTATTGCTACAGAGGATTTTTTGTGACACATCTTTAGTTAAATGTGTCAATCTATCTATTGTCCAATAAATACATCAATAATTTAATATGTCAATAAATCATTCAATTTATTATTGCAAAACTTCTTGCAATTTATATTTCATTATTTCTTGACACATTTAATGAATGATATATTGTAAGATTTATTGAAGGATTACTTGCAAAGACTGACAAGTTGAAGGATTTCAGCATGCAAATTAGGTCTGCACTGATTTGTCTGTGAAAGCACAGTGAAAGTGTTCAAGCCGTGGACCTGCAGTCTCATTCCCTTTGATTTCTGTTCACGAAAGAAAGTGAGGTCTGGTGTATTTTTAATTGTCTGATGTATTTATTGGACAATGGATTGACATATATAATTAAAGATAGATTGGCTCATCAATTCAAGATATGTCAGAAAAAATCCTCCATATATTGCAGGTGGGCTAGCAATAATATGTCTTAACTAGGGCTGTAACGAGACATGTATTCGTCACGTACCGTTTGGAAAATCTTTTTCGTTTTGGTATGCACAATGAAACGAATGAGTACTTCTATTGGCACGGGCAGAATGTAAATTCACAAGTTGTTAAACATTATGCTAATTACACATAATTCAGTAGTTGTGGTTACAGTCAGGCAGGTTTGGGAACATTTTGGTTTCCCAATAAAGTACACCAGCACTGAAGAGAGAGTAGTAAATAAGACCAAGATTGTCTGTCGGCTCTGTTATACCGAATCTCGGCAAATATGCGCTCATACTCTATAGTACAGCCTTTCTCACCGCCACGGTGGTCGCGAGATCATTTCTGAGGGACGCCAGATCATTGTGAAAAACTGTACTTACCTAATAAAATTTGGATTTTGATGAAATAGATTTTTAAAGTAGTTATAGTTGTTTTTTTCACCGTGGACAGCGCCGTGTCCATCCACAGCTAGATATGGAAGGGGGGGGGGCGTACGGTGGGGGTCAGGAACACCAACCAATGTTATCTTGGGGGTCGTCACTCAAAAAGGTTGAGAACCACTGCTATAGTAGACAGCATGACATAGTTCATTATGATTGCTATACCACAACCCTAAATAGTACAAGCGGGTATAGAAAATGGTTGGATGGATGATTGTTATGACGTAATATTTCTGATTAATTTACTTTACCTAGGCCTATTGATGTTTTTGCGATTTGCAGATAAGCATCTGTTAAGTTTTATTATTCAGACACATCAACAGACGCATCGCCTTCAGTTTACAACTGTTCATTATAGTGTTTCTTTGCATACTAAATACATTTCTAAACAAACAAATTCATACCGAGCCGTGAATTTTGTGAACCTTTACATTCCTAGTTCAAGCTATCTTCCTTTGCGCATCTGCGCGACGAAAAAGTCTCCTGGTTGTGGTAAGCAGGTTGTCCATGTTCCTAGCAATAAGTTCCCTTCTTGCATGGGAAGAAGCGCTGAAAATTCTATTTAACGTTGCCACTTGATTTATCTCTGGTGGCTGGCCATTGGACTCAGGGGAAGTATAGTTTGCATCTTTAATGGCTGTCTTAGGCGCGCTGTTAGAATGGCAACCCGTTTTATCATTGGAGCCAAAAAAACGGGACGTCATTTCTACTAGTACTATTGTCGAATGAACGTAAACTGCATCATTTCTCCTGGGAAAAATACAATTTCTCCTAGTAAGAATTCAGTTCTAGATATCCACAATTGTATTTTGACTAGTAAAAATTCTTACTAGTAGAAATGTAGTTTGAGATATCTAAAATTGAGTTCTTACAAGTAATAATGTAGTTCTAGATATCTATACTGTAACTCAATTTTAGATATCTCAAACTACATTTCTATTAGTAAGAATTACATTTTTACTAGTCAAGATACAAATGTGGATATCTAGAACTGAATTCTTACTAGGAGAAACTGTATTTTTCCCAGGAGAAATGAAGCAGTTTACGTCATTTCTGGTCACTCGATTCGGTCTTTGACAGTTGACTCACACTCACTATAGCTGCAGTGTATTGTGGGTAGAATTGCCATTGTGGGTGTATGCAACTCAAGTGCCAGCATTTGCGTGTGGTATTGTCTTTGGTAAGATGGGACACTCGTGCTGTGTGAAAGGCTGTCATACTAAATCACATGGTAAAAATGGGAGAAAGTTGGACCACTTGATCCAGGTATACAAGATTCTAACAGGTCGGGATGCTGTTCAGCTAAATTTCAATATTAGTTTAAATACTAGAACTTGTGGCCATAAGTG
>JAODKC010000097.1:248809-259949 GCA_026777985.1 Mormyrops attenuatus | reverse complement strand
CTTTTATTGTCATCCTTAGCCTCCAATGCAATCTTTCTTTCTACATTCCTCTTGGAGAGTCTAATGTTGTTTTTTAAACTCAACCTGTAGACTTAGATACTCCTGCTTTATTTTGAAGTCATTACTTATTTTCCATTCGCGGAACAGAGCCCTTTCCCTCCTTACTTTATTTTTAATTTCCTTAAAGCATGTAAATCTATTCTAGTAGACCCCAAAAATAAAATTATGAAAAGTGGAATTGCGCCCAATAGGTTCCCTTTACTATGCAGTTAACTGTATGCTGTTTGTAGATGTGACAAGAGTTTCCAAAAATCCACAATTTCCTATCAAAGAAAACATACTATTTGTGATTATAATGGATGAACATCTACGCAAGCAGAAACCCTCTGATACAACTTGTTGTCCAGCTTTTATTTCACTGTTGTGTGACAACATGATCTCCCGTAACTTCAATGTAATATTACTTTCAATAAAATCATTCTTTTTTGGCACCATTAACTGTCCCAAAGGATTTGGTGCCATGGATGCTCTGTTACAAAGGCTGCTGTCTGTAGCTAGCTACCCTAACGAGTAAAAAGGGGACCCCTCGGGGAGATCCCTCAGTGATCCATGCATCTGAACACCTACAATCCACAAAATGAAAAAATTGTGCCAAAGGCACACAGAAACTGTGGTAACACAACAGACTAGAAGATCGTTCTGTAACTAAACATATTACAAATGAATGTATAATTCATTAACACTAATGTACCAACATTGTCTTGGATAATATGTTTAAGAGCCCCTCAGTCATGTTTTTCTTGTGGTAGATAATGTATGCATATGTGTACATATTATGTTTGTGTGTATGTGTGTCCACAGGAGCCTGAAGGGGGGTGAAACGACAAATCAATGTTGATACCACCATTACAAAAATGATGTTTATGTAATCAACACCAAGATGTACTTTCCTGTAACATGTATCTCTGTTTTTTGTTATTCTCCTGGTTGTTGTTGTCGCATGATTATAATAATTGTGACCATATATGTTTTTTTTTGTTTTTACACATTTCGGTATATTGTATCAATTTGAAATCAATCGTTAGATATGCACATTAAAACTGTAATCAGAATCTGTCCAGGCAGAATTCCTTCTGCTGTTTCAATATTGTAGGGATGATATGGCCTCAGTTGGCCCTCCAGTCATACTACTGTTCGCTTAGACTTTCAATCATTTTCAGTTCTGATAATAACAATAAAAATGAACCATGACTTGATTATTACTGACATGATTTAGGGCTGGGACGTTGATAGTTTCAGTACAGCTAATGAAATATTCTCTTAAGAAGCTAATTTCACTTCTCAATCTTGATGACAATTAAATTGTACAGAAATGATAACGTTCTTAGCTAACAAGCCAACAAATTTATTTTTATGGATTATGACTGGTGAGGTAATACATCCTGAGGCAATGGTTTTAGGAGTTACTGCGGTCTGTTTTATTGGTGCTATAGGTACCGGTTTTTATTCAAAACCAGCTAAGAACCAGGAATAGGTTTTTTTTGCATGTTTTTCTGTAAAATCAATAAATGTTACATACATAATTTATCTTTTAGTACTACACCAGAAAAGTGTAAAGGAAAATGGCAGCCCACTCCTAGATTTCCTTGGGGCTCAGTTACAAGTCAATTTTTGTTTAATTACAAGATATAAACTGGGAAAGAGAGCAGCAATGTGTGTGTGATGATCCCAGCCCTAAGAATAGCAGATTAATTCATAATAAAATAGTCCAGCAGAAGAGTTTTCAGCCAGTAACAACAAAATGTCAGGAAAAATTAAATTCAGATTTAAATTTCACAAAATAAACCTCTATAAAATAATCATAATTAATAACATAAATGCACCTAACTTAGATACATGCACAAATGTTGACACTTACTAACATCATCAGGTTTTGTGTCACTGTGCAAGAAATCACAGTTATAGTATATTCTGAATTATAAATAAAAAAATGACTTAAAAATGTATAATTAAAAATTAACATTCTAATTACAGAACAACCCACTAATAACTAATTCAACAATAACAACAACGGTAATATGGAGATACTCAAAAGTTACAATCATACCACATAATGAAAAATTATGAAAAAGTTTCACTATAAATCATTTTTAGATTAAATTGTTGTTGTTATTCTTGTTGTTATTAATCTTTTCCTTAGTCACACCTCTACATTCACTGCATTATTCTCAGCCGATTGTTGCTCACTGTCTATGATTCTGACCTCGCTCTCTGTATCTCTAAACCGGCGTGGTCTTCCTGTTCAGTGTGTTGGTGGTAGACGCCTCCCTCTCTCGGTCTGCTTTTCCCAGCCTATCCAGGGTGCTCATGCCCCTGTCTCTCTCCATTGTGGATGACAGCAGAGGTGGGGGCTGAGACGATGGGGCAGAGGAGGTTGAGGTATTCAGAGGCGTGTTGGAATTGGAAGAATTCTGGACTGATAAAGGGTTGTTGGACTTGGAGAGAGAAGGCAAAGTGCCCCCAAGGAGCACCCCGCCACCACCTCCACCCCCCTCTTTTGGAAAACAATTATGTAGCTGGTACAAAGTGGCTCGATCCACTGTCCCATAGACTGGTGGTGCCCCTAGAGTTCCCAAACCTACCAGTTTGGGATCCCTCGAAAGGGTGTACATGGAGATGTCACCCCCTAGGGTGGAGTGCGAATGGGAGTGAGGGTTGGGTAGGGTGGAAACAGACATGGGCCCTACCGGCCCCTGAGACAGAATCGCAGAGGGGGTTATACCAAAATTTTTGCCCCCTCCCCCAACAGGGGAGGGGTCACGGGACCGCGAGGGGTCGGTTGAGCGTGAACTAGAGCGGGAGCGATGGCGGAAGCGGTAGCTGGGCAGGCGCAGCATGGCATGGGTGGTGCTTTTGAATAGGTCTGTGCGTGAGCGACAGCGAAGCTCCTTGTTCTTCTCAATGTAGATGTTGACGGCCAGCACACCCACCATTTCCGCCAGGATGAAGGACAGGCCCCCAAAGTAAAACGACCAGCCATAGGAGTAATGCCACTTCTTGTCCTCATCCTTCTTGGGGGAGATGTCGCTCAGCGCTGCCGAGATGTAGACGATGACACCAATGATATTACTGAGGCCTGGAGGATGTGCAGTTTGAGGAACAAGAAGCAGAAAGAAATTTTAGGAGAAGGAGAACAGTGGTAGAGTGATCTAATTAACACGATGACTGTAAACGAAGGCCTGAGAAAGCCATAGGGAACACAGACTGCTACATCACCTGCAGCCACAAAGAGAATGCCTGCCCCCAGAATGATGTTTCTCTTGCTCTTGTAAAAGCGGCTGGCAGCCACACACACCCCCCCGAGGAGGAGGAGTATGGCACTGAGGATGGGGAAGATGC
Organism: Mormyrops attenuatus; assembly: GCA_026777985.1. Classification (NCBI taxonomy): domain Eukaryota; kingdom Metazoa; phylum Chordata; class Actinopteri; order Osteoglossiformes; family Mormyridae; genus Mormyrops; species Mormyrops attenuatus. The sequence goes on along the minus strand of JAODKC010000097.1, from coordinate 256,550 downwards.
TGGAGGCTCGCACCACCCCTGCAGAAATGCAATGAAGTCCTCAGTCCAAGTTTATTATAATGTGCATACCATCTCCTGATTCTAACATTACTCAGGAGACTCCATGTTAGTATGCCGTTTCCTTCCTGAAATTTGGTGGAAGTCCAAGAATCATCTATTCCATCTTAAAATTTCACATGAAGTCATTTCACTGGTGCTGTGTTTCAAGTAAATTTAAAACCTATCTATAATTCCACACAGGACTAACATAAATGGTCTTCCCATTTCTAAATGGGCTCCCCACTCTTGGTTTAAGTGCTACATGCTAATCCCTTATGTCCCTGAGGCTAGCCAGCTTCTTCAGCTGCCTTGTCTGCTCTCAGCTACCAGTTGAAAAGTGTTTTTGGCGCTTTATATCCTGACTCTCTTACGTAAGAGATACTCTGCCCCATCGTGGTCATAGTCAGCATCTTCTGGAAAGTGATTTATTTGCGAACACACACCTCTTTTCAACCCTAAAAGAGAGCGAAAGAAACACAGGTTTGTTGCAGCATGTCAACGGCACACTTCGACAACACGTCATTTCAGTATGTTTCAGTGTTTCATTTCAGTATCTTCCAGTGTGTCATTTCAGGCTGACAATTCTCTTAAATGAGTGTGTGTATTGGGAAGCAGTTACATATTTGCCAGAACTGCTTCATACCCACTGCAGCCAAGCCCAGACATAAGTGAACTTTTTTACAGTAACATTTGTGAAATGTTAATCTATTGGCTGGAAGGTCTTTCAGTTAAAAGCAGGCAGAACAATTGTGAAACACACTCTAAATCTGCCTGTACTTTAAGCTGGAAGCTGTAGTTCTAGTTAACAACAGTGAGTGGGCCAGGTTATTAAATGTGAATACAGGCAATGTAGTTTTTGACAGTATTTACACTGTTACTGTCTGTTTTAGAAAGAATCTTTTAATAACATTCCTATAAAAAGGAATTATACCAAATAAATTAAAAAGGTGCAAAGGGTTAAAAAGTACAGGGCACAGTGAACTCTGGAAGAGTTAAAGAAAAAAAACTGTTGGAGATCATGCTGGTGAGCTGCAAAGTGCAGAGTGCTCTATATATGATTCTGTTTTAATGGTTTAATGATGACAGTATGACCAGTGAATAGAAAACTAATTTTAATGATCATAATGTAGATCAAACATAGCACATGTAATGCTGTAAATGACAGGTTTATTTTTTAAAAATGACCATCTTTTCAGATGAGTGCAATATTAAATGAAAGTTCTGTGACTTTATCGGGGGAGTAGAATGACCGTTATAGACTTAAGTTTGTCATACCAGGCTGTGATCTGTAATCAGATCTGTGGTCACTCTTTTTTGGTAGAAGGGTGCATGGTTGTCTGAATTATGCCACTGTGCTATATACCTAAGCTATGCATGCCACAGCCAAACATACATACGCAGACACACACAATTCATTGTGGGGACTCTTCATTCATTTCTAAAGACATAACCCTAACCATAACTATGATAACCCTAACCCTTACACAGCCCTAATCTTAACTATAAGTATCAAAACAAAACAAAAGACTTCTGAGAATTCTAGTTTTTTGATTGCACTAACAAATCTTGATAAAATAGAGATTTATGTTGTAGGGATCTGAAAAATGTCCCCACAGGCTAACAAGTAACAGGTTTTACCATATTGTAGGGACATTTGGTCCCCACAGAGAGACAGACAGACAGACAGACAGACAGGCACACACACACACACACACACACATATATATAGGCATGACTACCCACCTCAGATCTGAGGTATATAGACATATAGATGAAGGTGACGACTGAATTGGTGCTGATACATGGATGGGTAGATGTATGGATGGGGAAAACGATGGAAGTTGGAATGGTCACATATTGGCTTTTCCAAGGATGTCCACAAAGCTGCTAATAAAACAAAACACACAAACACACACACATACAAAGAGTACAAAGAAGGGTATAACTTCACAAGTGCAGTATGCATTTATTCAAGACAATGAAGACTATGATAAAGGAATCACAGGCAGCATGTAAATGATATTTAAATTAGCAGACACATGACATCACTATTAAAAAGCTTCTGCTTTCCTTGACTTTGTGTATCAGTTACTTATTATGTTTCCACACACTCGCTGAGGACTAAGTGCATGCTCTATAACCATGATTATGCTCCTGTTGCAGTTGCTGTTGTAGCTGCTAGTAATTTTAGATGATAACACTGAATGACAAAGTTGGCACAAACAGAAGATGCTTGCCATCTATTGAAGATACATAAATAAAAATATTGGCAAAATAAAAATAAGAGCCAAGGCAGGTGTTTGTGGGTAAACCATATTATAAAGCAAAACAATACTACTTTATTATGTTAACAGAGTTTTTATGTTTTTTGTGAAATGTCTTGTTTTCCATGAGGCTTTATATTGTCAAAACCTGAATAATGCGACAGCAATAATTGTGCTTTTTGCATGCTATTTATCTTTTTTTACTTGCAATAATGAGTTCTGATGTGCTTTGGCAGAATATCCGACCCTCCATACCCTGGAACTGAGTGTCAATTTTAAAAGTTGGACCCTTTGGATGTTTTCAAGACCATACTTTCCTCCCAATGTTTATGCTGCTCTTGGCTACATTTCTGCCTCAGCCGCATTCTGAAGGTACACTCACTATACCCCTTTTTGTCGTGTTCAGAAATCAGTGTAAAAGGACGTTCCTAAGCTAAAGACTGCAACAACGTCCCCATGTAATCAAAAAAAAGGGCCCTCGACCTATGGAGACCGGTAGGGCTGGTCAGGCTTCCCTTATCACCCACAACAACAGCCAGCAATGCAAAAACAAAAGCTGCCAATCAGTATTATTCATAACTGAGACTCAACTGCTCTGCATAGATTTGAAATATTAAATGTTGAATAAAAAGAATATACAGAATATTACAGTGTTCTGGTTCAAGCTATTTATACACTGCAAGTTGGCAGAGCTCTATAAGTGATATGATATTACAAAAAATGTTATAAAAATGTAGACTACTATGCAGTGTTTGGTTAATGTTTTTTGACACTGCATTAAACCAAGGGGGATTCTGGCAATGACAGTACATATACTTATGGACAACGACTGATAATGACAGCAGGTATGCATAAGGCTGACGAATCTGAAAAGGATAGCAAGTACGTATTAGGGCTGTAAGGGTACACATATTCATTGTGTACCATTCGGTTACATCATTTTTGGTTCGGTATGCACAGTGAAACAAATGAATACATTCCTTGAGATGGACGAAACTAAATTCAAGTATATGTTCAACATGGAAAACAGTATGCTAATTGTGGCTGTGAGTTGGTTACAGTCAGTCAGAACAATGAAACAAGAGCTCGAAAACCTTCCCATATCACTTAAACCAGTAGTTTGGGAAAATTTTGGTTTCCTAGTAAATTCCACCAACACCAGAGAGAGAGTAGGTCATAAGACCAAGACTGTCTGTTGGCTCCGTTATATCAAACTTGGACATGTCACTGGAAACACATCCAACTCATTTGAGATGACATCATCCCAATGCATATGACTGGAACAAGTTAGTCTCCTCATGGCTTTTAACATGTTTTTACCAGGAAATTCAGACTAGGCTAAAAAATAACTAAGACTATGTGTTTTTATTGCTATGGATATACAACCATGCTCTGTAGCTAACAAAACAGAATTTAGATGGGATTAAGTTCAATACGACAGTTATGATGCAGTCTTATCTTAAAAATTTTATTCTTATTACATATTTATTTATACAATTTAAAGTCTTTAAAGAAAAACACAGTATAGTGTGGCAACGGGTGGACTGAGGCATCACGGGAGCAGAGAAGGACATGGAGACTTGCTTGCCGGGGAAATCACGCTCTTTATTAACAGTCCTTAACTCTTGTATTGTGGTTGTTGTTAATGTTAATGGTTGTATTTCCCTATTGTCGTGCGTGTGTTTGCCCGTGTATTGTGTGTACCCGGTCCGATCCTCGCATGTATTTAGTGTCTGTAAATCTTCCACCGTGTGTGCATCTGTGTATTTGGGTTCATTGGGTGCCTGTTGTGTTTCTTCTACTTACAATTGCACGCGGAGCATGCTGGGACATGTGCCCCACCGGTGCTACACTAGTATAAAAAAAAGAAATCTGGTTGAGGAATCTGTTCGTCGAACAAATTTTATACGTGAACCAATGCATTTTTTTCCACCAAATTTTTGGTCGCGTACCAAATTGTTCGTAGACCACAGCGTTCGTGAACTGCAGGCACCACTGTACAGGCATATTAATAGACACATCGCCTTTTGTTTGGTTTATTCTAATTGTGTTTGCAATTTTATAATAAACTATTTAAAAACAAATTACATTTTCCATGCGATACTAAAATTGCACCGAACCGTCAATTCAAAACTGAGGTTTATACTGAACTGTGAATGTACCATTACACCCCTAGTGCATATACATAAGGTCAGCAACTCTGATAATGATAGCAGGTACTTAAAGGCAGATGGCTCTGATAATAACAGCAAGTACATATTTGGTATAGGCATTTCAGGCAGAATTACTAGTCGAATTTCACCAGTCATTATTCTAACAATATTCGATTAACCTTGCCCCTACCCCACCTCCGCCACACACGTACAAATGTGTATGGAGAATGGATCAAGATATTAATTTGCCATACAAAATGAGATACTGCTCATTGTTGAAAAATGCGAATGTAAAACATTCAAAAGTAACTTAATAATAAATGAAAAATAAATTAAATTTAAACTGAGATTAAATTAAACTGAAGAGGTAGCTCAAGTGCTGTTATGGCAAATGGTGATTTCTTTATTTTTACACAATCCTAACAATCTGCCTTATAAGCTACTCCATTAATTTATTTCCAATCAAAATGAAACACCACTTGTTGCTGCAAAGAGATAAGTAAAAACATTAAAAGTAGCCCTGAAATTAGGGCTGAAGGGTATTGGGAAAAAAGCATTAAGATATTTGAAACATTTGGGATAAATGTTACGATTTATATTTATTTAAAAAAATGTCAATAATGTGATATATATATAATTTCACAGAACTAATAATATTACTGCTAAATAATATTTAAAATTTTCAATTTTATACACATTCTCAAATTTTCAACAATGACAATGACAGCACACACACATAAGACCAATGATTCTGATAATGACAGCAAGTATTTATAACGCAGATGACAGATCTAATCATGACAGCAGGTATGCATAAGGTCAGTACAGCAGGTACCATATCCTGACAGTGACTAAGGCTCTGCTAAATGACAGCAGGTAAAATATTCTACTAACAACCGAGGCCCCAGTAAATGACAGTGAGTACCTAAGAGAAAGATGGCTCTAGCAGGGACAGCTAATGTAATGGCTACAACTGTGATGCACGGTTTCTTTCTCATCATCACTTGACACTGTTGTTTGCAAGCACTATTTATGCGATGCGGAAATAGTTCATGTGCTACATGTGACAGCAGCATAATATAAAGCCTGAGGGATCCCTCTTAGGGTCCACAATGTTGGAAAAAACTGCTGACATAAGTGGATGGCTCTGGCAACATTCTCAGTCTCAAAAAAGAGTCACTCATGCATCCTGACCTAATTGTCCACTGACCTAAAATACACTGAACTCTAAACTAAGCTGCATATCAGAGCTGGAAAGGTCAGATACAGAAAGTACCAATCCAGACTAAGATTTCATTTCAATGAACCAGTTCAGCACTCTGTAACTGTGAATCTTTATTATTCAACTGGTTGGGTTGGTCTAATTTGCACTTTCTGGACCTGAATTTTCCACCTCTGCTGCATAAGGTATACATTTGTCATCAAATCAAAACCCCAAAGCTTGTGTTTTAACAGCATTTTCTGATTTTAAATTTGTAGCCATCCAACATTTAATGTACTCTGAAGACAAAATACAAAGAAGGTACTGTTCAGCTCAAAAACCATTACCAACCACAAACAATGTGATGTATACTAGCTAAAGGGAAATCAAAATGCCTCCTGACCTTCCAGGCAGCAAATTCTCCAGAGGCCAGAGTGGGTGAGAGCACCGGGGTCCTTCTTGTCCTTGTTCTGTGGGTCTTCCTGTGAGGAATTGGCAGTGCTGTTGCAAATGAAGGCTCGAGCATACAGCCAATAATCAGTGCCAATGGCCACAGTCATCAGTCCAAAGGCTGCAAAGGCTCCCACGGTGGTGAGGAGGATCTGAATCCCCTTCTCACACCACACCATGGCTGGTGGACAGGTTGGGAGAGGAAAGAGAGGAAACAGAAGACTTTAGACAAAGAAACTGCACTATGCTAATGTGTGGGAAAGGATGGCGGGGTGAGTGAAAAAAGTTCAGAAATGGACAGAATGTGTCAGAGAGATGAAAAGTTTACTGTAGAGAGCATTAAGACCACTTTGGTCACACACAATGAGTCACACACACACACTTCACAGTGAGATATGTGCACAAATTATTCACATCCACAAACACCTGCAGACAAGGGTCATCTGGAGCAGATCAACCAAACAATTCAAGAGAAGAAAGGGATAAAATCTGGGTTACAAAATGTATGTCACAACAGCACTGATTCTCAAGATTGAGAAATCATACAGAGAGGGCTACTGCTGCTTGCCAGTCAAAATTCAATCTCTTGCAAATATTTGTGACAAATTGTTTCCAATGAATTATATACACTCAACAGACCTCTGTCTTTAAAGCATGATGTTCCCTAATTCCTCGATGGGAACAACTGACTCTGTTTTTAGGTCACATTGACTCAAAGACTCAAGTAGCCAGTAACTGAAGCACAGAATGGGTGATGCTGAATAACGATTTTAATAAAACTGAAAATACAGACGCTCCTCTACTTTCGAACTTTCAACTTACGAACTTTCAGACATACGAACAAAGAGAACTATAAGTCCAAATTGTGGTCATTGGGCTTCCATTTCCTGTCCGCGATATCAATTTTTTTTTTCTGCACGCCAATTCCACCTAGTACGACTTCTGGCTGCTACTCCCACCGCACAGCAACATAGTATGCGTACTCCCAGCATCCTACTTCTTTGTACTTGTGTGTACCCTTAAAATGATGTTGAATCACGACTTACAAACATTTCAAGTTACGTACGGCCGTTCAGAACATATCGCGTTCGTAAGTAGAGGAGCGTCTGTACATCATGCCACATAAAACCCAAACTAAGCAGCAAATTAAGTTGAATGTCACTTTGAAACAACTTTGAAATAGCTAGAGCCCAATGGCTGAAATCAGAATGCAGTCACCCCTTCGGATTCATGAATTAGATTTTTGTGGTTTCAGTTATTCGCAACTGGCCCCAAACATTTAAATGGGAATATTTTTGGAACTTGCAGAAAGATCACATAAACCTGCAGACGACCCATAACTCAAAAACAACGATGCAAATGATTTGGATTACATAATCAAATACATAATAAAACTGTAATATATAAATATTAGTCTTACACAATTTTTGTTATTGTAAGTGCATACTATATCTAAAATATTAATAATCTTGGCTTGAGTACACTGTGCATCTTTGTAATGGAAATAAGCCTCTCACTTGTTAACAGTCTTTGCGACCATGGAATCTCATGTTTCTTACATAAGAACATAAGAAATTTACAAACGAGAGGAGGCCATTCGGCCCATCAAGCTCGTTTGGGAAGAACCTAACTAA
>JAODKC010000097.1:230870-242961 GCA_026777985.1 Mormyrops attenuatus | reverse complement strand
TGAACACCATGTTCAAACATAAGGGTGTCCATATGTGCACTTGGCACCAGGACACCCTAGGCCGCAGTTCAATGATCGACTTGGTCGTGTCATCGGACTTGTGGCCGCATGTTTTGGGCACTCGGGTGAGGAGAGGGGCGGAGCTGTGAACCAATCACCACCTGGTGGTGGGTTGGCTCCGCTGGTGGGGGAGGAAGCCGTTCAGGCCTAGCAGGCCCAAGCGTATAGTGAGGGTCTGCTGGGAACGTCTGGTGGAATCCCCTGTCAGAAGGAGCTTCAACTTCTACCTCTGGTAGAACTTTGCCCATGTACGTGGGGAGGTGGGGTACATTGAGTCCAAATGGGCCATGTTCCATGCCTCCATACTCCTGGGAGGGTCCTGGAGGGTACGTGGAAGTTTGCCCGACCGGTCTACATGTGCTTTGTAGACTTGTAGAAGGCATTCGATCGTGTCCCTCGGGGTGTCCTGTGGGGAGTGCTCCTGGAGTATGGGGTGCCGGGCTTCCTTATAAGGGCTTTTCGGTCCCTGTACGACCGGTGTCAGAGCTTGGTCCGCATTGTCAGCAGTAAGTCAGACATGTTTCCGGTGAGGGTTGGACTCCGCCAGGGCTGCCCTTTGTCACTGATTCTGTTCATAACTTTTATGGACAGAATTTCTACATGCAGCCAGGGTGTTGAGGGTGTCCGGTTTTGTGACCTCTGGATTAGGTCTCTGCTCTTTGCAGATGATGTGCTTCTGGTTGGCTTCATTGGAACATGACCTCCGGCTCTCACTGGAGCAGTTCGCAGCCGAGTGTGAAGCGGCTCCAAATCCGAGACCATGGTCCTCAGCCGGAAAAGGGTGGAGTGCTCTCTCCAAGTTGGGGAGGGAGTCCTTCCCCAAGTGGAGGAGTTTAAGTATCTCGGGGTCTTGTTCATGAGTGAGGGAAGGATGGAATGGGAGATCAACAAGCGAAACTGTACAGCGTCAGCAGTGATGGTGAAGAAGGAGCTGAGCCAAAAGGCGATTTAGCAGTCGATCTATGTTCCTACCCTCACCTATGGTCATGAGCTGTGGGTAGTGACCGAAAGAACGACGTTGCGAATACAAGCGGCCGAAATGGGTTTCCTCCGCAGGGTGGCTAGGCTCTCCCTTAGAGATAGAGTGAGGAGCCCGGTCATTCAGGAGGGACTCAGAGTAGAGACGCTGCTCCTCCACATCGAGAGGAGCCAGATGAGGTGGCTCCAGCATCTGGTCAGGATGCCCCCTGGACGCCCCCCTGGTGAGATGTTTCAGGCATGTCCCACTGGGAGGAGGCCCCGGGGAAGACCCAGGACACGCTGGAGAGACTATGTCTCTCGGCTGGCTTGGGAATGCCTCAGGATTCCCACAGAGAAGCTGGACAAAGTGGCCAGGGAGAGGGAAGTCTGGGTTTCCCTGCTTAGACTGCTGCCCCCGCGACCCGACATGGAAAAACGGTAGGAGATGGATTGATGGATGGATATATCTGCAAATGTTGAAGGTTTTGGAAGGTTTGTTCAACCAAGTACTCTATTGCTCCTAACCAAGTTATCTAGCTTTTTTACATTGTGACATGGAGATTTCCCATTAGTCTTCTTCTTCCTTTGTAGGGGGGTTTATCCATAGTTCACTGATGGCTAATCAGTTCTGTGGTGAAATATTCATTAAACTTTTTATCTTGTTTGTCTAAAGGGACATATCTTGCAAATACTTTAGTCTTGCAAATACTTTTGTCTGCAAATACTTTAGTGTTCCACACAGCAGTAATTTTATTCTTGCCTTGTTTTCTCATCTTTCATGAATAAAGAGATCCATTCACATTTTGACTTTTGTGCTTGAATATCAAAGTCATTCTTGAGATGATCTGTATGTGAATTAGCATCAGAATTCTTGCAAAATTATCATTCAATGCAGCCTTTCCTAACTTTAAATAATGCAGGCTGTGATCACATCAGACATCTTTTCTTCTTAAATTGTTAGGGAACATCTTCATTTCCCATTTGTCTGAATCTTGCTTCAAGATATAACTAACTTATATAACTTAAAATACATCAAATAGAAATAAATGTTCCTTCTCAAGTGACACAGTGAATAGAAACCAGCCTGTATACATTTCATCGATGTAGGCCAGCCATTTTTTCAATGCCTTTGCATATTGTAAAAGTTGTTGTTAACCTTGAATGACTCCATGGGCAGGCTGTAGCCAGAAACCAGTGTCGACTGTAAAAAGCATCAGATATTTAGAAGAATCACTATTATTTATCCTTAGCAAAGGAACTTCACCTAAATGTACTGTAAATTCTTGCAGTATAAATGGATACACTCTCATCAAAGTGGTTACTGATATGTTATTTCAGTGAAAGTTATTTACACAGCTACATGTCCAAAGCCAGGCTGTCACAAGTACATTACAGAAGAACTATCTTTGTTTTATGGAAATTTCCACATCCAGAATGTTCGTAGTCAATATGCAAGGTGATTTGTGAAGATAGTCAGGTAGTGTCCTGAAATGGTGGACATCAAATGGTGAAACCTTGGGGAAAAATACATGTACAGCCAGTGAAAATCCCCTTTTCATGAATTTCATTTGCACATGCAGGGGACACCACTACATGTGATACCAATACACTCACACTATAGGTGTGTTCATGTTTTACCTTTTACTTGCTGCCTAAATCTGCACCACACTTGGAAAATAAATGTATATAGGAAATCATATATTTCTCATGTATATTTAGGATATTTAGGGGAAAACGGCACCATCTATAGTCTTTGGTTTAATGAGCAACTCAATGTGTCACATTAAAGATGTTCCATTTGACAGTGCAATGGAGATGTCTATGTCATCAGGCAAAAGTTCCTGAAAAAAGCTGTCGCTAACTGTACCATAGTAGCCCTGAAATCTCAGTAAAGTTTTCTTAGCCAAGTAGTAAGGGTTTAATCTCTTGCCTATAAGAACAAGGTTTGAGCCTTATCGCAGCTGCACACCCTTTGTGACAACATATTATTAACACAAATGCAAAATCTTACTCAGGGCTCTAGCCTTTAGTCTTCTAACTGAGTAGCTATGACGACAAATAGGCCTACTTTATAATCACCAAAGACTGTGCTGTGCATTCAAAATATGCCTGTTCCTAAGCACACTTGTAGCTAATGTTTTGCCGTACTTCAGCACAGTTCACTGACCTGGAAATACACCAATGTTTCACATCAAATATAAATAAATCTGTTGACACTCACTCTATCCACTGAAGAGGAGGAGGTACAGTTGGTTTTGTTTTTTGGCAATAGAAAAATACAAAAACATCTATTCAGTTCATCTTTTACAAGGCAGATTATCCAGAGGTTAAATTTCTACACAAATATTCAGAGATTCCGGTTTTCTGGACTAGAACCAAAATTAAGGATTTAAACCTAACCCTAATATAGTAATTCATATTTGCCAAAGCATTCTCATGATTATGTTTGATAGCTTAGAATATTTAGAACCTACTGTTTCACATCTAAAAAAAATCATAAAATTTGCTTTTTGTTTATTTATATATTATTCTAAACAGTACATCAGTCTTGCCTCTGTGCACATGTACACTGTAAATTTTCACAAAATACTTCAATTTAAGATGCAAAGAACTCATTTTAATAGAAAAGGTCAAACACTGATGAAGTATTGATACAATACTTCCATCCATCCAGGTGAGGGTCAGAAAATACTTAAAAACTATAACTGCACTTGTTACAAAAATAACAGATGCCAGGAGTTGACTATGACTATTTTCAGCCAAGGATGTCCAAATTATTAAGTAACATCCACTGTAAATTTAACACTTAATTAAAACAAAAAGATTGGCAACAATGCCCAGTTAAGCAGATTCCAACACATAGTATCTCAGCATATTTGCTTGTTATTGAATTGCTGTACAAAAATCATGTGACTGTATTGTAAAGTTGGTGAAATAATATTAATTGATCCATTGTAATTCATAAATACTAATGTATTACCTTGCAATTATTGACGCTTGGAAACCATGTTTTAAAGAGATACTCTTCATAATAATGTTCTGCCATATTATACTGCCCGAGCTGTAACTGCAGCAAAACAGCACAAGAATTTTCCAACTGAATGCACCATACTACTGTTTTTTAAAAAGGAGCATTAGTTGACACCATGTCATTTTTATGAAGAGCAGAAACACTGAATGCTTAACTAAGCCCATCTACAAAGCAGCGAGTTTATTTTGAAAGAAAGCCTGTCCTTGATTGTAGCCCATGCTACAAATCATTCCTCCTGAGTTACGCAACTTACTGCCTTCTGCACCTTTTAATACACCTAGAATCTAGAATGATGTTATTAGCTTGTTGTTCTTTTGTCTGTTTTTCCTTTTAAATTAAAAACATCACAAGTACTAGTGTCAACCACAGGATATCACATCATACATGCCAAATTTCCCCCTTTATAATGCTGAATATTCTGTCAGTATCCCTCGAGTGAGCCAATACTTTTAAATTAGCTATTAACTAAACAGCGCACTAGCTGTTTGACTAAGTATAAATACTTCCTGTTACTCCGTATTGCAAAAACACCCAAATGGAACACTCAGTACGTTTAAAGGAACAGCTAAGTCGAGCTGCGGTTATAGCTTGACTGTGCCATTTAATCGGACTACTGTCCTTGTCCCAGTATACGGGCATGGGAGGGGAATCTATTTAATGACCAAAGTATGTTTGAGTCCGCTACAACAGGTGGCGATATGGCTCCTTTCAGCTTCTTAGTATTGGGCTTTTTCTGATTGACCTATTATGTCACAGACGTAAAAAATAATAAAATAAATTGTAATGGATGTGTGGACAAATGAAGTGACATAAGCTTTAATTGTGATCTGGTTGGAAGAACAAATACAACAATATCAGGATAGCATAAAAAGAAATCAAGTATTTTGTGTAATACACTGTCACGCCCAGAGGGGTGGGGCAGGGCAGCTCCAGCTCGTAGTCCAATCATCGCTCCGCTACTTAAAGCAGAGCTGATGTGTTACACACTGCGAAGTATTGTTGCCATGTATTTGAGCCTTACTGAACGTACTTTTGTCTTGTGCCTGTCTCATCTGTCCTGCCTGTCTCACCTGCCCTTCCTGTCCATCAGCTAAGGAGAAATTAAACCTCAAGTGTCATACTTAAGGGGAAAACTTAAGGTGTTTTGTGGAGCCGAGCCCTGATCTTATTCCACCTGACTAGTGAAGTAAGAATTGGATGTGCATAACATGCGATGTTGGTATTAATATCTCATGTCGTTGAGTCCTACTACTGCCATTTTTCGAATTTAGGGATGTCGTTCGGCGCCAGCACCAGTTTTTACACCTTTGGAAAAGCAACACCTTGAAGTACCATGCTTTTGGTACTATCTTAAAGTACCAAACATATAGTACCTACTGTGGTGGGAAAGTGCCCTTTAATTGACCGGTGAATTTACAGCGCTGTACATTTTGAACATGCTGTATGTCCTCTGCTATGCTCCAGGCTTCTTCTGTGAACTGGATTCTTCTGTTGCTTCCGGGTCAAAGCTTGGGGACAAATTGTGAAGGATGCACAGAGCGCCTAGGCCAGATTAAGTCTGACTGAATGTATACATGCAGGAGTAAATCGACTCCTAATCACATTATGCTGCTAAACAGAGAGCTGCTAAACTGTTTTTTCACTATTTCTGTAATAGTGACAATAAAGATCTATCTATTTTATCTTATCTTATTATCTGGGGGTCTTAGTCCAACTTCAAGAAATTAGATTTAGTGCAATTTCAGTCAGATTAACATGTTTACATGTACTTTAAAAGTCTGATTTTAGTTAGACTGACACGATAATTCGATTTTCTTAGTGTGCATATAAACATACAGACTGATACAGAGACCAATCACAAAATTACAGCTTTAACTTGCCCTTTGAGAAAAAAGTTTACATCACATTTTTAAATTCTATTTCTTTTCATTCTATATCACGATACAATAATTTCTGTATTTTAATTCTAGTAATCACACCATCATGACATTCAAAATTTATAAGTCTTTTTCCTGTACTTTACCAACAATAGCACTGTGACTAATACAAACTGCAAACACTTTCCATAAAGCAAAAGAAGATAACCATCTGGAAGCAATGAATTATTTTATAAATGGTGACACCTGAATGTTTCAGGAAAAGGTGCTGTACTCTAATGGAAATCCCATTCTGTCCTATTGCAACCCCAGCAGCACACACATATTGACTCTAATTTTCTGTGTTTACCTGGTGCCGTGTTCTTCCCCTTTCCCTCAATTTTTGCTGTTTCCTTTTCCTTGTCAGTGAAGAATGTGCCACCTCCTCTGTCCAAGCTGCATCCATCGACTGTCTCCCCTCTAGCTCTTTTTCTCTTTCTTTTTCTTCCTCTTGGGCTCTGACTCAGTTAATATGTGTTCACTTTTCTCCACTTTTCTTCCGTTACCTGGATTTCTCAGAACAAGAAGATTTGCTCCTGAAAAAACAGTTAAACACATTTAAACAAAAAGGATAGTGCATTAACAAGCAGTCATGGGAAGTACAGAAGTGAAAGTATTTCTCTACAAATAAAACTGTAATATAAGAAGCAGCATTACACAGGTACAGAACAAAGAATGTATACATGTAAAGAAATCAGTGCAGGCAATTAAAAATAAAAATGCGTATTCTACTCTCTTGGTCTAGAAACATCAAATTTAAAAGAATACAGCAAACAACACTGGGGAAGGTGGAATAAAAGAACGACGGAACTGGGTCATTTGTAATATGAACTAGTACATGTTTATCTTTCAGTATTTGAAAGAATGCCCTCTAGTTATCCTCACAGACCAATGCAGAACATACAAGTGCAGTTTATCCAGTGGTGCAAAGAATACCAGTGTTTTAAGTCTTCCGTCAAGTTATCCTGATTTTGGTATAGCTTTTCAGTTTATGGTTAGGTCCCCTCAAGTTTACCAAATAGAAATATAAAATAAGTCAAGCAGGTTTTTAATACCATTTTAACCATACACAAGTAGTACAGTTAAAAACAATGGACCGAAGTACTACATAAATTAACACAAGACTAAAACATAACAACCTAACACTGTAGAGTGTACAGTGTAGAGTGCATAATGTGCAATCTGTGCAAATATTGAAGAAAAGTGCAAAAAGACAGGACAACTGACACTGACAAGAACAAACAGCACAGTAACCTCAATTCTGACAGGGTGCAGTTTAATTGTGCAAAAATGGGGTAAATAGATTGAATCAGGTTAAATAAAAGCATAAAAGCTGGAGTAAATGACAAAAATACCAAGATTAATTACTTCTTCGAAAACACTGTCATGTAACTGAAACAGTATTTTTATGTAACAGACACTAACATGTTTTCCTATAGAGCTGGGCGGTATATAAAATTTTTAGAGTACAGTCAGCCCTCGTGGATTCGAACTTCGTGATTCACGAATTCACAGATCCATGAAAATTAAATTGAAACCGAACTTATTTGCATCCGCAATTTTTCCGCACATCTGCGATATCCTTCAAAAAACCCTAAAGAAGTGTTTATGTTTAATTCTTGTAGTAATTTATACGTTTTCTGGCTTTTAAGTTCAAGACATACAATCAGGGACGTGCACAGGAATTTTAAGGAGCCATTGCTCTGACCTGAAAAAAGGGCACCCCCTCCCCCGAAAAAAAAAATCACAGACTGTATGGAGAAATGAAAAATATACCATTTCTTTATTAATTAAGTCTTTATTTATATACCTTGCTCCAAATTTACTTTAAAGCAGAATCCTCCTCTTTTCAGAAAGCATTCTAGCTTATGTGTAGCATGCAAACACCCAAAACAGCTATAGGATTTAGGTATTTTACCATTTTGAATAAAACAATTAATGTAATGCATATCAGAACAAACATGATTACATCCATCATTTATGCTTCTTGTTAAAACAAATGTTTGAGAATAACCATCAACAGACATGTACTTTTCCCACCAAAACATTTAGCATGTGATAAGCTAACATGCTATCTGGTAACTGTCTGGTTCATTACATGGGAAACTGAGGTCGGACTTATGAAGATTAGAATTCATTTCATGAAAAAAATGATGATAGTTCGTTGTTAATAATTTCTACAACGTCATATATATATATAATGGGCAGTTGGGCTCTGGCTCGTGCCGTGGATGCACGCGACGTGGCTAAAAGGGAAACAGACCAGCTGAGCTTTCAGAAGCCAGCTATGTCCACTCACTTTGCTAGAAGTTTATTGAGTGGAAGTGAATAGCTTGATGGCAAAGTAACTAGTCTCAGAGTGAGTCTGTAACGTTAACGTTCTGCCATATGCATTTCTCTCTACCTTACATGAAGCGTTTCGGGTGGCGCGCAGTTTGCCACCGTTCAGTAGGTGCGCAATGCAGGGCAATGGGCCGTTCAGGGTGCTGTGCTAAGTTGTCAAGCTGATGAGATGCTACTGTATGTGACTGAGCTCCGCCCAGCGCGACAAATTAAAAATCATTTTCCTGACGAAGATGACTTGCGCTTCTTTTTTCCTCTTCGCGTGGTGAAAGCTTGCTACAAAATATATATAATATTTTTTTCTAGGAGGGTGGCATGGCGATGCCGTGGTTAGCACTGTTGCCTCACACCTCTGGGACCAGCGTTAGAGTCTCCGCCTGGGTTCCATGTGTGTGGAATTTGCATGTTCTCCCCATGTCGTCGTGGGGTTTCCTCCGGGTACTCCGGTTTCCCCCCACAGTCCAAAGATGTGCTGAGGCTAATTGGGCTTACTAAATTGACCGTAGGTGTGCATGTGTGAGTGAATAGTGTGTGAGTGTGCCCTGCGATTGGCTGGCCCCCCATCCTGGGTTGTTCTCCGCCTCATACCCATAGCTTCCGGGATAGGTTCCGGACTCCCCGCAACCCAGTGGGATAAGCGGTTTGGCCAATGGATGAGTGGATGGATGGATGGGCAGCTTGAGTCAAATAGGGCAGGCGGGCTGTTGCCCAGGCAACCTTAGCCCTGCCCTGTGTGCATCCCTGCATACAGTATAAATCAGTTAAAAAAATCCCTTAAAAAACGTGGCTTTCTTATGGAAACATTCCTTTTTATGTACATACTGTACTGTACCTTTACAAGATGCGTATCTTTGCAAAGTTTATTCCCTTTGGAATGCTAATGGTTACATAAATGGTTACATAAATATTACAAAATAGTTAATCTACTATTTTGTAATAGTAAGTACACGTTAACGTAAACTCAACGCACAAAAATTATAAATTTCTTGAAAGGTGCTAATATTTACGTACATAGCAAATGTGTCCCGGTGTTGTGCCAAAAAGTGATTCTCTGCCAGAAACTAATTACCATCCGCGGGAGCGCGCACAGCCTGTTAAAGATGCATCGTACAGTTTCTATGCGACTACAGCAGCTATTTTCAATATCAAATCATCTTAAAGTGCAAAAATTATACAGTACATGTATCCCCGAGCTAATAGTGAAGGTATGTCTTTGTCAGATTTAAGGGTTTGGTGAATTTTTAAATAAATAATTGTAATAAGAGTGAAAGGAAGCCAAAGTCATGTAAAACACTTTAAAGCTGTCCTTGGCCGTAACTGTGTTGTACCACTGTAACCTTATGTCATGAAGCCTTGGAAGTTCAAATGCGACACATTAATGTAGATTTATGTTTATAAATGGTCCTAAGTCTAAATGAGTTTCACTGCACGGCCGATGTGGATTACTTATAAAGTAAAGACAATTCTTCATCTTGCAGTCATATTAAAGAGTCACTGGATTTTTTCCTACTCTGTGCTGCAGTATCAACCATCCAGTCCTTTTTACCACGTTAAATAGGACCAGTATAACCAGTACAATGCAGTTAACCCATTGCCAAAAAGTGATTAACACCAATACCTTTTTACTGACAGATATTTTCTGCCTCAGTTTAACTTTATATGACTCGTTAGATATATTTACAGGATTAGTAAACATATAACTCATTTTTACCACTTTAAACACCTCTATTGGACCAGTATAACCGGTACAATGCAGTTTACCTATTGCCAAAAAGTGATTAACGGCAATACCTTTTTACGGAAAACCTCTCTCTGTCTGATTTTAACTTTTTACCACTTTTCTGGGATACATTTACAGAATTAGTAAACTAATCTAATCTAATTCAATTTATCTTTTTAACTGTTTTTCTGTTTTTTTTTATTTTTTACCTATTTTCATTTTTTTGAGTTTTTTTTTAGACAATTTTTTAGACACCATTTTCTTTTTTCAATTAACTGGTAAGTATAGTTTTCTTAATGTAAAACTACTTCTAACTGCCAACCTGTACAAGACTGCTATGCCTCTAGTCTTCTGACTTAATTGATTTGGTTTCTATGCAGTTTTAATTTGTTTCGTGGGTAAACAATTCAGTAGTTTTGCTTTTCAGACTGTCCAAATTCATCTGAAAAGGAAAGTTTGACCATATTAAATGGACTGCATTTATATAGTGCTTTATTCCAAAGCACTTTACAGTTTTGCCTCACATTCACCCACTGGTGGCGGAGGCTGCCATGCAAGGCGCCAACCTGCTCACCGGGAGCAATTTGGGGTTCAGTGTTTTGTTCAAGGACACTTCGACGATGTCAGGCTTGAGCCGGCAACCCTCTGGTTGCTGAATGGTCACACTACCTCCTACGCCACCATCGGCCTTCCATGTATTATTAATATTAGACTATATACAATAATTCACATGTCATAATTATGGTGTATGATATTTTGAAATGGCAGTTTTACTACAGGGTTTACAGTACTGGTCAGAAATTGTATTAATGCATTTATGTGGCACACAAACAACAGGTCCTACATAATGATGTTAATAATTGCAACTCTAACACACGTAGATGATTATACCAGGAGAGAGGAGAAGCCTTTTTTTAGACCTATTGGGGGAAACTAAGGCAAAAATAAAACATTGTGAGGACATCACACAGTAAATATTATTTTATCTCCAATTTTAGTATAGAATAAGGATAACACATATACCAGAACATCATCTTATCACCTAAATATTTATTTTGACTTCAATTCAGTGATCAGTATAGAACTCTACCTGTGTACCATCTGTATTTTACTTCATTTATGAGGCACTGAGGGCTTAATCCATTGAGATGGGCATGTGATACACTGCCTCACCCACTTCAACAGGATGTCTCTTCCTGTGGGGCCTTTGTATTGAAAGTATGTATGACAACAAGATGAAGAATAATTTTGGAATTTTAATGTAAGAAACAATTGATTCACCCGGGTGCATGTTGAGAATGAGGAGCATGACGATATCAGGATTATGAGTACTAAAAATGATGTGGTGGTTATGGGTGATTTTAATTTACCTGGGATACAGTGGGACATCTCTGGCTCTTCTGTAAATGAACTTGAGATGGTGTAATTAGTGCAGGATTGTTTTTTTACTCAGTTTGTTAATACCCCTACCAGGGGAGAAGCCCTTCTTGATCTTGATTTGTCGAATAACCAGGATAAGATTGGAAAATTAGAGGTTTTAGAACCAATGTATGGTAGTGATCATAACATTGTTAAATTTGAGGTTAATTTTAGTGTCTGAAAAGCAAAGTCCAAAACAAAAATATATAATGTGAGGAAGGCTAACTTTAATGGCATGAGACGGAAACTAGAAACTGTAAACTGGATGGAGTTAAACAGCAAAACTGTTGAAGAGGCATGGGAATTTTTTGAAAGCATGTTGTTGCAAGTGCAAGAGGACTTCATACCTGTTTCCAGCAAAACTAACTATAGGAAACTGCAGCCAAGGTGGTTTACTATGGAAATTAAGAATAAAGTCAGGAGGAAAAGGGCTCTGTTCCACAAATGGAAATTAACTAACGATTTCAAGATAAAGCAGTCTAAGTCTACAGGTTGAGTTAAAAAATAACTTTAGACTCGCTAAGAGGAATGTAGAAAGGAAGACTGCATTGGAGGCTAAGGATGGCATTAAAAGTTTCTTCCAATATTTCAACTCCAAAAGAGCTCTAAAAGCTGAAATCACTAATCTGCAGGATAGTAAGG
>JAODKC010000097.1:188178-209409 GCA_026777985.1 Mormyrops attenuatus | reverse complement strand
GAAGATGGACTGTCTTGGAGCGAGTGCGTCGGTGTGTGTACAGACGGTGCTGGAGCGATGCTGGGGAAAAAGAAAGGCCTTAAAGCAAGAGTCTTACAAGTGGCGCCTCATGGAAAATTCACGCATTGTATTATATACAGAGAAGCTCTTGCAAGCAAAACACTTGACCCAGAACTTAAACGTGTTCTTGAGACTTCGATAAAAATGGTCAACTAAATAAAAGCGCGTCCACTCAATATCAGACTGTTTGCCACTCTCTGTAACGAACTGGGATCGGAGCATGAGTGCTTGCTTTTCCATACAGAAGTCAGGTAGCTTTCGCGAGGGAATGTGCTCTGCTGCCTGTTTGAGCTGCGGGATGAAGTGCGCTTATTTCTGATGGAGCATGGGTCCCAGCTCGCTGATCACCTCACTGTTCCTGACTGGTTAACAAGGCTAGCGTATTTGGCTTACATATTTGAAAAACTGAATGGACTTAATATGTCATTGCAAGGTGAGAACACACTCATAATTTCGCTAAATGATAAAATCCACGCATTCAAGAGAAAACTTGAGCGCTGGACTGAGCGAGTTGAAATAGGAAGGATTGATATGTTTTCTGAGCTGGATGAATTCATGGAGGAAAACGAACTGAGTGTTAACATTGTGAAGAAGTCTATCACATCCCAGCTTCAAGCCCTCCTGGAACACTTTAACAGGTATTTCCCAGAGGAAACAGCTCCAGAACAATATGACTGGATAAGGTCACCATTCACTGTAACGAGGGCAAATCATCTGACATCGGACATGGAGGACGCATTGGTTGAACTGTCATGCGACCGAACCTTGAAGACAGTGTTTAATTCCAAGACTCTGCATGAGTTTTGGATTTCAGTCGAGAGGGAATACCCACAACTATCCAAGGCCGCTATGGATGTATTGATGCCGTTTTGAACTACCTACTTGTGCGAAAAGACTTTTTCGGCACTCACGTACATTAAAAATAAATAGAGGTCGCAACTGAACGTGGAGGATGATCTCCGAGTCGAATCTTATTAGGTTTGGTGTTTTGTTGAAATTAAACGAATTAGTAAATAACAATTTAAAAAAAGTTATATGGTTGTTAGAGCGTTGTGTTCTTTTGTGTTGTCATGCTCTTGTTTGGATAGACCTATTGGCACATGTGCACTGTTGCGCACAACATTTGTATATTTTAACCACTTCCGAGGATAGTGGGGGTCACGAGTCACTGGCACGGTTATTTTGGGGGTCGTGAGCTGAAAAGTTTGGGAACCCCTGGTGTAAAGCATGCTGCCACTGGACTCTAGAGCAGTGAAGATGTGTTTTCTGGAGTGACAAATCACGCTTCTCTGTCTGGCAATCCGATAGACAAGTCTGGGTTTGGTGGTTGCCAGGAGAACGGTACTTTCCTGACTGCATTGTGCCAAGTGTAAAGATTGGTGGAGGGGAGTTATGGTCTGGAGTTGTCCCTAGGATAGGTTCCGGTCCCCCCGCAACCCTGATTGTGATTAAGTGGTTACGGTGATGGATGGATGGACATTGAACAACTCAAGATGAGTAGCTTTATAAACCACAAAGCAAAATTTGTGATTTCTCATAATATGGTTTCAAGATGTGAGGTTTCACATTTTAAGTGGATGGTCAATTTTAGCATGAATTAGAAAGATATTATGTTTGTTTCTCAGGTTGGGGAGGATGCACTGATGCAGTGAATTGCCACACCCACTACATGATGAAATGCAGTGGGATCCTGGCTAGCAACCCCCTAGGCAGACACATGGTACAGTTCCATCCTCTGGAAACAACCATCCATGCTGCAGCCAGATGTTATGTGGGCGTCCCTTTGGCCTGGTCCAGCCGCTTGGGTCCTCAGCAATGAGGATCCTGCGAGATGGATCACCCTCAGGGAACATGGCCATAGTGCTGTAACTGATGCTCCCTCACAATGCAGATAATGTGCCTCAATCAGGACTCCCCTAGCAACGTTCGATACAAAGTTAAACCAGTGGTACCCAAGGATTCTCTGAAGAGGCACAGTACTGAAGGAGTCCAGTTTTCGTCTCAGCTCACTGGATAGCATCCATGTCTCACAGCCATACAGCAAGACACTGAGCACCAGGACTCAAAAGATTTGGACCTTTGTCCCCATGCAAAGAGATTGGGAGCACCACACACCCCTTTCCAGCGTCATCATGACCCCCCATGATTTCCCAATCTGTCTGCTGACTGCATAGGAATAGTCACTAGAGACACGAATGTTGCTGCCGAGGTAAGTGAATCTCTTGACGAGGTCAACATTCTCCCCACAGAAAGACACACTACTGATGGCTGTGCTCAAGAAGTCATTAAAGGCCTGGAACTTAGTTTTTATCCAGGACACTAGCAATCCCAGACACTCAGACTCCTCACTCAGTCTCTCGAGAGCCCCGATCAGAGCATCCATTGACTCCACAAAGATCACAGCGTCGTCAGCACAGTCAAAATCAGTAAATCTTTCTTCACCAATAGTTGCCCCACACTTACCCCAGTTACCCCAGTGGGCCCCACGACCCTGCCCGAAATCCTGTCCATGGAAGCACTGAACAGAGTGAGAGCAAGAACACACCCCTGGCAAACCCCAGAATCACCTAGGAAGAACATGAAGGTTCCCCCTCCACTCTGCACACCACTCACAGTACCAGTGTACAGGCTGGCCAGCAATGTCCAGCAACTTCAGGGAGATTCTCAGGATGTCCCACAGGGCAATTCGATCAACTGAGTCAAACACTTTACGCAAATCGAGAAAGGCTGCAAAAGAACCTCTGCCGATATTTGCACTTGCGCTTGTCAAGAACCTTCAGTGCCAGTATGCGGGTGATGGTAGACTTCTAAGGTGTAAAACCAGACTGCTCCAGTCACTGGTATGCAAGCAAGTGATCACGGATCCTGCCTGTTAAAGGATTATTCTAACAAGGACCTTACATGGCACTGAGAGCAGTGTTATCCCCCTTTAGTTGCCGCAACCCAGGCGTTCACCATTCCCTTTCCAGATGGGGACAAGGAGGATCAGCGTTAAACAGCTGTTTAATGTAGCTGGCCCAGTGGGTCACAACTGCAGTGTCATCTGTAAGGACACTTGACTGCAAGTCTCAAAGGAACAGATTGAGACATAGATAATGATTCAATTCCTCTGTAAGCAGGACGTGGGTCACTTGACCACAGATGGCATGTCACCTGCTCACAGATTCCTCTGACAAACACCTCCTTATCTGCCCTTAGAGTCCTCACAGCCATTCTCTTAAGTTCCCAGTACAGACTGGAGCTGCAACCAAATTGTGCACTGTGACACTGTGATAATATCCAGTGTGCCCAGCAAGATGAAACACCTCCTTCTGGGAACACTGGCAACACCAAGACAACCCTTAGCAACCTGCAGGGTCTTATCATGGAAGGTCTCCCACATCACATTAGAGTTGGCAGCCACACCCAAGTCTGCAATTTCCTTACACAAACTGTGCGCAGACTCATCAGAAACAGCTTGATCTTGGAGACTGGCCAAGTCTAGCCTCATTCTGGTAGTAGATGGTAGCCTACTGGATCTAAGCTGAATCTTTAGAGTAGCAACAACGAGTCTGCCGTCTTTTCTGATGTTTCTGATGTTTATGATTGGCCTGGTAGTGGCTGTTGAAGGTCATGCCTTACACTGAGTACACGCTATGCTCCATTTCTGATTTACCTGATCTTCGCTATTGTCACAGGTCCCCTTAGTGTGGGTTTTTTTGTCATAGGCTACTGTCTTGTGGCTTACCGTTGATAATAGCTGTTACTAGCAGGATATTCATATATTCACCCCTTCCCTGAGTTAAGAGGCCCCAAATCTGGGGGACTCCAAATACAACTGCTACTCTAATGATGCTGTAGGGACTCTGTCACCGCTTTGCCTGCTCTGCCGCTGCTTTGCCTATACCCCAGTTGCTCCACCAACTGCCTCTTTTTGCAAGTGTTCAGTGCTGCCCAAGCCACTTTAACCCTTATTTTGGTTATTTTGGTTGCATTGTGAGTGGAGTTATTTATTTAGTAAATCATGTGTTTCGACCATCTCTCATAAGAGATATTGTTTATTGTATGGATTCTTTTATTTTATTGTTATGCCACTGGCAGGAGGCTCATTTTGCATAACTGGTGATACACCAGTGGTTATTGTTTCAGCATGTGGCTAACTGCAGTAAGGTGTTCTGTTTGTTAGCGCGTGTGGTCCCACTAATTGTGTCTGTGTGCGTGTGTTTCCTCTCTCATCTTTTTCATTGGCTGAGAGCCCTAAGTCAGCAGCCTGGTTCTTTCAGGTGGCAGTATCCCCATTTCTGTGTGCTGGTTCCATCTATATGTCACTGGTTTTCGCTTTTTGCCATTGTGGAGATGTGTCTCCCAAAATTCCCAAGGTGGCATAGTGAGACTTCACTGGGGCCAATGACCTGCAACACAACAACCACCTACCATACAGGGAAATCCAGTTAACTTAATCTGTTTAATGAAGTATAGTTGTATAAAGTTATCTTAATTCTACCTTTTCTGTAGTTTGGATTCAGTAATAACAGTTTGAGATATTCAGTACATTAATATTAATATTAAATATGTATTCAGATTAGACGATTTGTGAAGTTTATATTCTTTCCGATGATGATACATTTTTAATTTTAAATAAGGATTTATGTATTTTTATGGAATATAGTGCCTGACAAAGCACATCAGTCCTATAAATATTTAGGCACTACCTCACTGCCTCGGTGTGACTTGCACAAATGTGTAGGGGTAATTGGAAGTACCACAGGCTCAGTGTGTGATTCTGGGGTCAGTACAGTATGCCTCCTAACTATTTGGTGTTTAAAAATGTTTTTGTTCGGTTTGTTTTTCCTGCATTTTTACTGTAAAGTGTTTTAGTAGCTTTAATTTGAGGTTAGAGTAATTACTCCCCAGTGGGAAGCATTTGAATCCTCCTACAACAAATAGTTTTGCTGTTTAATGGAACAGACAGAAACTAAAATAAGAGCCTTATCATATCTTCTCCAGGAGGCCACCAACATATGGAAAATCTGCGTTACTGGAAAATTCCAGATTTCTATTTATTTGGGTCCCTTACACAGTCACACTTGTCACTGGGATCTAAAGGCATTCAAAGAGCTTCATTTTAACGGTTGAATGAATTGTGTGTAAATGCCCTAAATTGTGTATGATGGTGTTGGGCATTGAAGGAGCTACTAAGAGATCACTAAACTAAAGTTACCCTCCAGTGCTATAGGTGGTAGCAATGTAAAGGAAGCAGACCTTATATAATAGGTCTTATTCTTTTTTAACATTTAGAAATAAATCATTCTGAGTGAAGAAAAGTGCAGTATGTAAAAAGTGAAATGAACTAAATCAACATCCTACAGACTGTAATAACACATCCTGAGGATGTACACACTGTCACGCCTCGCCAGAGAACCGGCAATGGAAGGCAGCCGGTCCCAACCAATACCTGCACACCACGTTGAATAAAAGCCCGACAGCGCCATAGCCCGGTGCGAGGTATTGTTAATGCAAAGCAACATACTGAGCGTTTATTTCCCTGTGTTACGATCCTCCGTCTAGGAGCGAGGATCGACAGAAAGGAAAGGAAAGGGAAAAGGGAGACGAGACAACCAGGGAATGGGAAAAGGGAACACGGGACACAAAGGGATCTTTTTTTTTGTAGTTTTTTATATTTATTCACACAGACACAGTACAAACAGTACAAACACCAGGATGCAAAAGACTTCAGGAGTGACACCGGCCAAAATAACAAACAAAATACATCTACCGAACGAACCCCAAATCTACGCTACTCCTAAGTGATTAAGAAACAGAAATAAACAACAATACTAGTACCTACCTCCCTAACCAAAAGGGACAATAAACAACCCGAACAAAAATGGCAGTCACTCCTTACGCACCCAAATACATACACAACAAACACACGAGCCAAAGTGACAGTGTCCGTAGGGGCGAGCAACAGGGAGTAGTCAGTTCACAGGTGGGGAGATCAATACCAGGAGAGCACACAACCAAGGCGACAGTATCAGAAAAGGGCAAAGCGAAAGTCGGAATCCAAGAATCAAAACAGTCATACACAGTAAGGCACATCAAACAAGCAAAATCCACAACAGAAAGCAATGAGCGAAGAGCTCCCGAGGACACGAGCCGTGGACCTTTCTGGGCAGAGGAGGAGGTGGGAGGCGTGGCCAGGTCCGGGAAGGCGGAGTCAAAAGAGCGGCTGACGAATGGGCGAGTGGCTAGGACGTCCGGAGAACCTGTAGGCAGTCCTTCCAAAACTTACATCACGTTCCTTCCCTTACGGCACGTAACCTTACAGCACGTAACACCCTGTCTCCTGTCTAGCTCCGCTCCACCCTGCTTGCCCTGCCCGATTCTCCCTGCAACCCCTCTCAGCCTCCCTCCTGCCCTTCCTCCCCCTGCTCGTCCTCCTCATGAGTCCCCTGTGTGCCCTGTCTCCGTTCTCGGACTGCCCTCCCGGTTACTGACCCATCTGCCAGCAACCCCGATGACGAATCCGGATCCTCCTCTCGGCCTGCCTCTCATTCCCTGCCTCCTGGTTTTCGACCCAGCCTACACGATCGCGGTTTTGTTTATTCTACTGTGTAGAATAAAGGCCTTGCCAGCACTCCCTCTGTGGGTCCGAGCGTGTTCTTGACACACACACTGACAAATTAAATAAACAGTTTTGCCATTGGTTAAGTTTAATCAAATTTAAATTAACAGCAAAGCACTAAATGCATGATTGATTAATCCATAATTTTGCATAAACAAAGCTTAACAACCAAAGTCTTTGCTAAGGAAATCAATTTTAATGTAAATGATTACATTATTACAGTAAACAAACCTGTTTTCTTACAAAAAGAGGGAAACAGGAAGAGAGAGACTTGGCGTGAGACATGAGCAGAAACCAAAAGAAAATATTTATTGGGTTTTTTCTTTTCTGTGTATTTCCAACATAAATGTTTTTTTCTTATACAGCAACTTTTGTTTGGTCTGTTTGAAGGTTGCTTCATCATCATCCCTTTTGTTTTTGTTTGAGTTAAAAAGCTGGTAGGAGGTATTCGGTGTAAGGAAACCTTTTTGTTTTACCACTTCTTTTCAGGTGTGAAGATATTTAATTTCTTGTCTAGAGTTAGGTTTAGCATTGGTTGTGGTTTTGTTTTCTTTGTATATTTTTCTTTATGCATATATATAGAGTTGTTTTTCTGTAAAAAAATGATACATTGTTCCAGACCTACTCATTTCCCTTATGTTTCTTTTTATATATTTATGTCTTGTCTCTCATCCCTAGAGCAACCAAGGGCTGTGATAGTGGTGAGTAGACTTATATGCAAAATGTGAAGCTTTCAAACTTACGTGACCAGCAAGGGAAGCAGGGACATTTTGCCAGTGCAGTCCCCTGTCTGCATTTAATGAGCAAGGAGCAAGTTCCTTTATTCAAGAAATAAATGGCCACCAGCAGGGAGACTGTGACTGTGTATAAATGTAATCAACGGACAGAAATTGGGGGAAAACATCCTTCTCTGGTAAAGACTCTGCAAGATCAATCTCTGAATAATCTTCTTTGATAAAATCTGATAAAAAGATTGGAAGGATTTTTGCACATCGTGGTTCTGTTTACTTGTCCTGAAAGTTGAAGATGCACAGTGAGGCTCTGTTCTTATGTCCTGTAAGTTCAAGATGCACATTGAGGTTCTGTTCTTATGTCCTGAAAGTGCACGGTGCATAGTGAGGTTCTGCTCAAGAGTGTTATGATCCCAGATGTATGTCATTGTATAATTGCTCTGCCTATTGGGCGGGGGTTTTTCCAAGTGTGTGTTTGGGTTTCAGATCCCTTCCACTATTATATCTCATACCTCTCCATTCTGATAGGCGGAGGAGATGTTCAGTTGCAGCCACCCAGTTAGCCCATTCAACCACATGGCAGCCCAGGGAGCAGGGGAACATACTAGAAGAAAGGCAGTGCCAAACCTGGTAAACATCTGGAAAACGGGATGGCCAGCAACACTGGCTGGTCAAATCGGAAGATGGCAAACAGAATAGGGCAAGACAGTGACTAATCCAGAGAGTGTTTCCCTCCCTACATGCAAACTCCAGAAATGAGAGGTACTGAAAGGAACACAATTGGGTAAGTACACAAGAGACCAAGAATATAGAGTAGGATCAGACCACTAGATGCTGGGGAATAACACAAAAGACTGAACTAGGTTGTTATTCTAAAGCAGAACCAGAACAAATAGGTGGAATACAAAGAATTGGTTCGGGCCAACAAGAATGAGGAACACCACCGGGAGTTAGCCTTGGGGACCTAGGGTAAACAGACTACCCATGGGACATGGATCAGTAGAATACATAGAAGGGACACAACCAGGGGACTTAAACAGAGGCTAAGGTTGACTTGACTAAACAAAGCGTTGAACTAAGGGAACTAAGGGCACATGACCTAGAGACTGAAATAGGGACCAAGGCTGTCTCAAGAAACTTAGGGACTGAGCCACAAGAGGAACTTTGAGAATGCAAGGGATTAAACTGAGGAGTATGGATCCTATATGGATAATTGGCCAGGCCATCTCTGGAGTCCCAGACTTTGAAGGCCTTTCTGGGATTGGAAGAGACAAGATCGTAATTTAAGTCGGCTACTGGGCAACTGTGGATGCTGAACAGAAACAAAGATTATCAGGATTTGACCTAGAGTAATGCCTACTGGATCTCCCCTCTGGGTCTAGCTTGGCTAAGCTTGCTGACGGGGTAGCCAACGAGATAGGGTCAGGCCAGACAGGCACTGGAAAGGCAGCACAGACACTGGTGGCAACACAGCAGCAGGCAAGACAGGTGGTGGCAGTGAAGCAGCTGCAGCTGAGACGTGCTCCGTCAGCGCTGCAAGGGAATCAGGCTCTGGAGATGTAGCAAGGGACACAGGCAATGGAGATGCAATAAGAGGAATGATCACTGGAGACACAACAAGGGACTCAGGCACTGGTGACACTGTAGTGGGGAGTCAGATGCTGACAAAGCTGCCAGGGAATCAAACACAAGCTGAGCAAGTAGGGAAACAAGCGCTGGTGACGTGGCCTCCTCTAGGCCTGGAACTCTGGATGCAGGTGAAGCCTCTTCTGAGTCTGGAATTTGTAATGGTTTCACCAACTCTTGAATAACAATTAAACATCTCCTTATCCTACCTATCTCCTGAGCATCCAACACAGGGAAGAACAAGTTAAACATACTCCCCACCTCCTTGAGATGGGACATGATGATTGGGGACCATTGACTGGCTGGGTTTTCAAGCAGGTCTGTGTGTATTTTGGAAAAGAGACAACACCATACAGGCCAGGACATCAAACATACTTGCTTCCCTCCTTACTGTGGTTGGATGGACCTGAGATACTGGGTAGATTTCAATTCTTGGGATCTAGGAACATGGGGAATGATGTCTTCTGGGTCTCTGGAGGTACCTCTCACGACAGGTACCATACCACAAGGTTGGAGTTAGTGATAGTGAGAGGGATGCATGTCTTAGCACTAATTAAGCCGTGATGTTATGGCTGATACTGACACTTCAAAGTATGTCTCGTGTACTTACATCACTTTTTAGTGAAACCCTCTGCCAATGCTTGTATCAAGGAGAAAGGATGGCACTAATAACATGTGAAGTTTCACTCAGAAACCATTCTGTTTGGGGAGTATTACGACACTTCTCGAAACTATGGCAAGTCAGAACGGGGAAGTTTGACTCTTGTGGGTTTGTAGTGTAGGAGAGCGGATTGTTGATTGCAAGTATTCAAAACACTGTGTTGTTATGAAAGATTCACACCCATTCAAAGTTGTAGAAGATCAGTGGTTTGGGGAGTTTGTTAACAAACAGGACATATTTGAAAAAAAACTGTAACAGAGATGTATAGAGAATATCCTTGATAGATTATGACAACTGGTTCAACCATTTTGCATGTAATGACTTATATAATGAGCTAATGCCTAGATGTTTAGGGGGTAAGACTATTCAAGAGTACCAGCATAATACATTTTGTCCAATATTACAGAAATGACTGATAATGGAGGAATGATTGTACATAATCATTTGCATGACTGTGGCAAAGCATTTGCAATTTGACCAAATGAATGAGACTTTGCATTTACTTATGTGCACAAGTAACTCGATGAGGTGGAGGTTGTACAAGTAGTTTCATTTCTGATCTGAGAAATGTGCCAAAGCCACAGATAAAAACTGTAATCATATGTGTTTTTTTTAAACCAGACATTATATGTGGTTCTATTGAGGGCAATGACCCCACCCCCCCATCTCAACACTGGGGGGGGGGACGTGTCACCCCTAAATATGTGCCTTTGTCTACAAGAACTGGTCATTCCCAGAACAGATGACCATCTCTCAACCTTTTTGCACCGCAACCCAATTTCTACCATGTCAGCTCAGCTACAACCCTATATCAAGTTAATGCTATGGTCAAGTACGCAGTGCACTCTGGAATTTAAACCAGTCAATTCAGTAAATGTATATATATTTACTTACCTTGCTTGAAACATCAGTTTTCAACTCTGTCATTTATGTTAAGATTCGCAGTTCTCAGCTTGAAAGGACTTCACAGAGGAACAAAACCTTCACCACCTTGACTGATTTATACTTCTGCGTCGAATCGACACTGTAAGTACAACGTAGCCAACTAGCCGTGGACCCTGTCACTACCCAATCCATACAGCCTACCCGATCCTTCTATTCCGGTTCCAGTTCATATACAGTGTAAGAGAGATTTATAGTCACTTTGGGCGGAGCTTAGTTGGGGCTCTGATGATGTCACAGGTGGGAGGGGGCGTGCTCCTTTGTTCTGATTGGTCAGATGTGGTTTTGATTGATAGATCCACGTGGTCGTGTACCGTTATGCGGATATAACAGATGTGGTTTTGGTTGACAGGTCCACGTGGTCGTGTGCTGTTATGCTGGTATGGGCGATCGTTAGGCCCATCTGTTGCCAAAGATAAGTGAAAGCATATGTCACCAAAGTGATTTCAATAATCTTTAAGAGAATAAAAAATACATTACATGTATTTATTAATGTGCTATTTTTAAATACGCTTTAAGGAATAATAAAACGTTTAGTAGGATGAATGTAAACTAACTCATACACATTCAGACCTTCTATACTGGGTGTCAGGCAGCAGCCACATGCTTTTAGGAGACCGAATTGACACACGCGTCCCAATTTTCCGCATTTTAAAAGAAGAACACGTAAACTCTTTATATTTAACCAACATGTTTAAAGAAGAAGAAAAACTTTAGCAGTATTTGCCAATGTTTTTTTTCTGTGTTAGGTATAAGGTGGAAGAAAGCATTTAACCAACAAACTTTTAGAAAGAATTACCTTCGGTCAGTGTTCATGGCACGCTCTGGCAGAAATGAGCTTTAAACCCAGCATGCTCTTGCTCACCCTGTGGCGCATGTGCATAGACACGACCCCCCACGCAACAACAATCCTTTATTGAAAGCAGCAGATGTAAATAGTTTTCTGAATTTTAAAGAGTGTATAAAAAGTTTTGTTATAGTGTTATTTTAAAATAAGTATAAAATGTGCTATAAAGCATTTAGCCAATGAGGATGAATAAAAAATGTAAACATATTATCCCACACGCGTCCGGACTATAGCAGCTAGAAATGGCCGACCAGGGAGGTAGAAGTGTGTTTTCTTTTCACTCAGTCCTGCACGGGTCCACTTTTGGAGATCTGCACCCACCCACACCCGCACAGTACAGCACCACACCCACCCGTGCACCCGTGATTGTTTCAAAGTTAAATCCGCACCCGCCCGGGCCCGTTAACATTCCGCTCCTTACCCGCCGTGATAAATTACACACAATTATTTTTTCTATGCACCTCTCAATGTGACAAGCGCTAGGCCTACATGAATTTTGAATTGAAATGAAAAAGTCAGTTTAACACAAAATCAAATCGTGTAGATCTAAGCTATCCATACTGTGACGAGCGTGAAAGAGAGAACATGATGACACACTCCAGCAAGGATTCTTTATTTCTCGGCTCAACGAGCCTCAAAGAGCAGTTTTGCACACAGAGAATACAGCACCTGGTAACACTCTACAATGCCACAAACACTCAAACAGCTCCCCACTCGCAAACGTTCTGGTGTAGGGTGACTGGCGAGAAAAACCCAAATCAACTGTTTATTAAAACACAAACACAAAAAAATTTACCCACAACAATTCCCTACTTCTATTTTATAACAACTACTCCCCCTCTAATCTTCCCCAAAACACAAACAAATACCCGCTATTTCCCCACATGCAAATTACTCCCTACCGCAACGCCTCACGGGAGCACGAGTAGTGCCACTCGCTACAATACAGTACATTGTCTGCCACAATGTAGTCTAATCAAGGTTACTGTGCAGGAACAGTATATGGTCCACAGTCCCAGGTTTGAGCTGGGTCCTGCGTTCTTGGATGACAAATCCAGCTGAAGAAAAATCTCTCTCACTGGCAGCGCTCGATGCAGGGATTGAGATTACACCCTGTGCGACCATTGCCAGATTGGGGAAGGTCGTTTCATGCTGCTTCCACCACAAAAGAACATCGAAAGAGTCCCCCTTGGGTGGCTTGAGTTCGATGAATGCTGAGACTTCGTCTCCAGTCAGCTCGGTGTCATCGCTGTAATACTCAACATCGGACAAAAGATCAGATGGAGCCTGATGGGGTCTCTTTGCAGCTGGGTTCACGGGATCCATGCTGTGGCCTGGTTGCTGAGACCCCTCGTGTTTCTCTTGGATTTCTGTTTAAAATAGACACCATAATAAATTTAATTAAAATAAGAATGCACTTGTTCATAACTACTCTACGACAAATGTGTGAATAACATCATAAAACTATATCTTACCTTTCATGAGATGCCGAGTTTCGCTGTGAACTCTCATTATTTCAGCCTGATCTGACAGCAGCTTAAGGCTTTTTAACTTTGGGTGTAGGAACATGGCCAGTTTGTGCAGGGGATGCAGTTCAAATTTGTCATCAAGAACCTTGAGACATTTTTCCTTCAGTGATGACAATGTCATGCTGTCAGTTGAACACGGCTGAAGATGACGTCTGAGGCGCTCCAACCACACAACTGTCAAGTGAATGGTGGGAGTTTTGGAGGCTTCTAAGGCTTTTGTTGCTTCTTTGAATCGTACCAAAAAAGCCACGATGTCATTCAAAGTCTCCATGCTGATAGAGGTCAAACGATCTTCTTCTCCTCGCTCCTCTAGGAGAACACGGATGGCCTCATACTGGCTGCTGATAGAGTCCATCATTGTGTGCAGTGAGTTCCACTGTGTCTCCACAGATGCTTTTAATGTTTTATCCAGACGATTCTGGAGATGTGACTGCTTAAAATAAATTACAAGTGGTTTGGCAGACTCAATGAGTCCAGATACCTCCTCACTAAACAGATCTTCCTTCGTGTTTTTTCCCAGTGTGGTATGCAAGACTGTGTTTAGGATATGGGCTGCACAATTCAACCTTGTGACTGTGCGAAGAGCCGCGACAATGTTTGAGCCCTTGTCCATTACATACACCAGTTTAGAAAAAAAATCCTCAAGTCCAAATTTACGTAGGGAATGGATTACAGCCGGTCTAATGTTGTCGGCTGTTTTGCGTAGAGTGCTGTCCCATTCTGTGGTGCAAAGCACTCGCTCCTTCAGCTCCCAATCTCTGTTAATGTAATGCAAGGTCACATAGAGATAACCTATTTTTCGGAAATCAAGCGTAGTAGCCCCATTACTGTCGGTCAACTGTGACCTCAGCTCAGGAGTAATGCTTTGTCTGGTGTCTTCGCATATTTCTTAAGTCTACGAGAGACAGTAGTTGGATCGGGCAAAAGCTGCTGTGCATCCACTTTACCTGCACGTGCTCCAGTGTCGATTAAACCCTGAGCTAGTTCCAAAAATCCAACACCACTCAAGGTATCAAATGATCTAATGTCCCGACTCACAAATTTCACAGCCAACTGCGCTATGGTGTCCTTGTCCTTTGTGGCCTTGGGCAAAGAAGCGGTCGATTGTTACACTGGTGGTACATGTGCTCGACTTGCAGCTCTCGACATGTTTCCTCAGGGACGACGTCCCCAGCCTCTGACTGTCAAATGCGAAAACTTTGCAACATGCTTTACATGCTGCGTAGCCACTTATTATTATATTGTTTTCTTCGTCTGCTATTAGACCAAACTTCTTCCAAATATCAGACGTTGCCCTGGAGGAGTCATTTTGAACGATTTTATAAGCTCCACATGCCAATTTCACTTTTATTTCGTCCGTCATCCCGGCGTTCTGTGGCTGCCCGATCTGCGATCTCGGCCCGTTCTGCGAACGCATGCGCACACTGGTTTTCCGTGTACGTCACTATTTGATCTGTATACTGACTGCCTGGCTGTGGCTGTCCGATCTGCAATTCTTGCCCGATCTGCGTATGCATGCGCGACACCAGCTACCTAGTGTGGCAGTGAAGTAGTTGTGGTTACAGCAGGAAAGATGCGCGGTCAAACTTTTTTCCAAAATCTTACAAACTATGTCTTAGGTAGAATATTAGTCGGTGATCTCTCACCTAGGGACATGGGCGAACTGCACCGTGTATCCCCAAACTATACAATTAAAGGTATGCTAATTTATATCTACTTGCTTCACACGGTGCGAAATCGAGTTGCGTACGGTATATGTGTTATTATTGAATCTGTATAGTTTTCTTGCATATAAGTGCCTGCATAGAAGTACTGGTGTTTGTGCAGCCGTGTCAAATTCGACATTGATCCATCCAAAACTAGGTTATTTTAATTTTTAATATTGTTGAAAATGTCAGCTAGGTGGCAATGTGCCACCATTGTTGCACTGAATACCGGCATGTAAAAAACCTTCAGTAAGAGAGGGAGCAGGTGCAGGACTCTGCTCAGGTGGTCACCAATGGGCAAGAATTTAAGATATATTTTTGATATTTTGAAGAAGGTGGACATGTTTTTATTGTTTTTCAGAGTAGAACATGTTTTATTGTGATGTGCACTACTCAGGGTAAACTAGTGTACATGAGGGAAAATCTTCTGGCTCTGCAAAGGACTGGACATGGAGTTAAGCATCCGATACTGTCGGAGCTGAGGAAGCTGTTCCGAGGCTGCAGAGCAGGAGCTAAGCGAAGGGCTAAGCTAAAGGCAAACAGGTGGAAGTACAAGCCATTTCTGCCATCGGTTCTAATGGGGAACGTGAACTCGCTAACCAACAAGTGTGGCGAGCTTGAGGCACGGGTGAGAAACCGACGACTCTTTCGGGAGTTTAGTCTGATGTGCTTTGTGGAAACGTAGTTGACGGACAACATACCTGACTCACTACTGTGCGTGCAGACAGAGACCTGAAGATGAGCGGCAAGAGCAAAGGTGGGGGTCTGATTGTGTTTGTGAATAATAGATGGTGTCATCCCAGACATGTTACAGTTAAGGACGTGATTTGCTGTCTGGACATTGAACTGTTGGCAGTTGGTCTTAGATCATATTTTGTACTGAGGGAATTCTCACACATCGTCACCATCGTTGTTTACATTCCACCACGGGCAGCAGCGGCAGTAGCATATCCATCCATGAAATGGTTGCGAGAGTTCAGACCCAACATCCTAATGCTTTTATTGCAGTAACGGGGGATTTTAATAATATTACTCTTGCCTCCCATCTTTCCGAGTTTGTACAGTATGTGGACTGTCCCACGGGGGGAAAATAAGGTATTGGATCTTTTTTATGCCAATGTGAAGGATGCTTACAGTGCAGCTGCTCTACCACCGCTTGGCAGGTCAGATCATAATCTGCTTTGTCTCCAGCCCACATACATGCCTTGTGTTTTGAGGCTGCCCATTACCACCCGCTCATTTAGGAAATGGTCTCCGGAGGCAACCAAGTCTCTCAGGGACTGTTTTGAGCCTCAGGTTAACAGTATGGATGTGGACATTGAAAGCAGGGTGGGTGTTGTCACGGACTATATTAACTTCTGCAGGGACACTGTGGTCCCAGTAAGGTCTGTTTGCTGCTTTACCAATAATAAGCCCTGGATTACCTGTAACATCAAGGATCTGCTTAATCAGAAAGAAGAACAGCCAAGCTACGGATGGTGATGAGAATAAGGCCAATGAATCCAATCTGTTTTATAACAGGTTTGATGAAATGACCAACACCCAACCTGTTTTAACATATGTCCTCTCACCTACCACTTCAGCTGCTGCTCCTACCCCACTGACTCTTTTAAACAACTATCCCTCCACCATCACTTCGGATGCTGCTACTGCTCCGTTATCTACTCGGCGGTTACCTGTATGCAACATCCCCCCACCATTGCTGTTGTAACCCCCATTATATCTGGTCACCTGCTACCATCTTTTACAGCTAATGAGGTCAGGATGGAGCTCAGACGACTGCGACAAAGGAAAGCAGCAGACCAAATGGTGTGTGTCAAAGATTATTGAAGGACTGTGCAGCCCAGTTAGCTGAACCTCTCCAGTGGCTCTTCAACACCAGTCTGCAACAAGGCAAGGTCCCGGTGCAGTGGAAAACATCCTGTCTTGTATCAGTTTCCAAAGTAGGGCGACCGACTGAGATAAACGACTACCGCCCAGTGGCCTTAAGGACCGGTCTTGTAGATGTTTGGAGATTTAAATATCCCAACCAGAGAATGTATACTTGGAGTAGTAAAGATCAGTCTAAACAATCCTGTCTAGAATTTTTGTAGGGATTTACCAATGCCACTTTTTTTACAAACCGATACGAGTACGAGTATTTTCATTTGCGTACTTGCCGATACTAAGTATCGATACCGATATTTCTTAGATTAGGTTTCCATGAAAGTGCAAGTAATTGGGAGGCAGGTTTAATTTTTTCTGCAGATTATAATAAGCCTATAATAAGGCAAACCATTAACAGAAAGCTATTCCAAGCCAAAATACACAGATCTTTCAGGTTTTAACAAAAAAATAAAGCCTGCTAAAAAGCAGTGTCATCACATTATACAAAATTTAAATATATGCAGAAAAAAGAAATGAAATGTGCTGTTAACACGGCCAACTTAACAAAAGTGCAGAACCATTACTCAGTTGGCACATTTCAATTAA
The DNA here is from genome assembly GCA_026777985.1 of Mormyrops attenuatus. NCBI lineage: Eukaryota > Metazoa > Chordata > Actinopteri > Osteoglossiformes > Mormyridae > Mormyrops > Mormyrops attenuatus. The sequence continues at coordinate 192,231 of JAODKC010000097.1, read as the reverse complement.
ACAAAGTATTGAAATATTCTCCTGCTTTCAAGTACACAAACTATCACTTAAGCTATGTGGCACTATTTCAATGTTTCAATTAAACATATCAACACACCATGTTGCAGCCTTTGAACTAGGCTATGTATTTTTCTTCGAACATATTCTCTATAGCTTGACTGCTGTGAGAGCCCCCAAATGTCTTTGCTTGTAACGTGATGTGGTGAAGCATAAACGCCTCATCTATCCACTGTGCTGTTAAACTGTGGAGAGACATTGGGCAGACACTACTAGTCCATATATCAGTTGTGAGACTTAATGCCGCAACATCATGCACCAGGGTCATCGAGCGCAATAAAGTGAGTATGAGCCTGTTTTTTTATGGCCCGTGAGCTGCCTTTTGCAAAACTTGAGTTAAGGTTGGTTGCTGCGGTCTTGCACTAGCATTAGCGAACTCTGTGTACTTAGCGCCATGGTGCGTCTTCAGGTGTTTAATCAAATTGCTGGTGTTAAACGATGTACTTTCCTTTCCGCCCCTCGACACCTTAGCAATACAGATCTTACAAACTGCCTTACTCCTGTCGTTGTCGCTTATCTTAAAATATTCTCAAATCGCAGATATTGTTGGCTGTTCCCAGTAAAAAATTTACTGGTATGCTTAAAGCTATTTCACAGAATTTCCGAACTTAAGTTTCAGGCTGTATTGTATTCAGAATAATTGGAAATAAAAAAATGCTGTTGGATAATGTAGAGTTTAAAAATATTATCTGAAAAGTTATTGATAAATACTGGAGATGTGCTGTTGCTATGAAGAGTTTTGGGTATCACTGGGAAATGATGAAGTTAGAAGTAAGGACCATAGCTATTAAAATGGGGAAATTAATTGCTGAAGTTTAAAAACTGGAGGAAAATAAAATAGCAATAGCCAAAGACATATTGAAACTCTCCAATATACTGGATCGTAAGGATCAGGAATTGGCTTTAATGTCTTCATTACAATTACAGCTGGATAGGATATATGAAGAGAGAGCTAGGGGGGCATTTGTAAGATCTAGTAAGTGGTTGGAACAAGGTGAGAAGAATGCAAAATATTTTTTTTAGAAAAGAGGAATTACAGGACATGTTCATTGCTTAAACTTATAAACAATATACTCTTTGTGAAAATGAGAAAGGGCTTGCTCAATATGTTGCTCAGTTTTAGGAAAATCTGTATCTCTCTGGGTGTGTGATAGGCGATATAGACAGGTTCTTGAGTGATATGTCTCATCAAGTTAGGAAAATAGATGAGGACTTTAGAGATTTTTGTTATAAGGAAATTAGTAGTAACGAATCATTTATCTTTCCTCATTTACACCTCCTTATTGCTGCTGGTGCTGTTCATGTTCCAGTCTGAAATTAACCCACCCATCTTCTCCTTACTCTTCTGCTAATGCATGACTGAATTATCCCTGTTTCCTTCTCTACTTCCCTCCTTGTGCTTGGCTCTCCCTGTATATACACTCCTCAAAAAAATTTATGAAACACTTTAAAACACATCATATCTCAATGGGAAAAAAATCATGCTGGATATCTATACTGACATGGACTGGGTAATGCGTTAGGAACGAAAGGATGCCACATCGTTTGATGGAAATGAAAATGATCAACCTACAGAGGGCTGAATTCAAAGACACTCCATAAATCAAAGTGAAAAAAGTATGCAGCAGGCTAGTCCATTTTGCCGAAATTTCATTGCAGCAACTCAAAATCGTACTCAGTAGCTTGTATGGCCCCCACATGCTTGTATGCATGCCTGACAATGTTGGGGCATGCTCCAAATGACTACAGATGGTGTCCTGGGGGATCTCCTCCCAGATCTGGCCCAGGGCATCACTAGCTCCTGGACAGTCTGAGGTGCAGCGTCGACCTGGCAGTTTCGGATGGACCGAAACATAATGTCCCAGAGGTGTTTTATTGGATTTAGGTCAGGCAAGCGTGGGAGCCCGTCAATGGTATCAATTCCTTCCTCCTCCAGGAACTGCCTGCATACTCTCACCACATGAGGCCAGGTATTGCCGTGCACCAGGAGGAACCCAGGACCCACTGCACCAGTGTAGGGTCTGACAATGGGTCCAAGGATTTCATCCTAATACCTAATGGCAGTCAAGGTGCCATTGTCTAGCCTGTAGGGGTCTGTGCGTCCCTCCATGGATATGCCTCCCCAGACCATCACAGACCCACCACCAAACCGGTCATGGTGAACAATGGTACAGGCAGCATAATGTTCTCCATGGCTTCTCCAGACCCTTTCACGTCTGTCACATGGGCTCAGGGTAATCTTGCTCTCTTCTGTGAAACGTACAGGGGACCAGCGGCAGACCTACGAATTCTGGTATTCTATGGCAAATGCCAATTGAGCTCCACGGTGCTGGGCAGTGAGCACAGGGCCCACTTGAGGACGTTGGGCCCTCCGGCCACCCTCATGAAATCTGTTTATGATTGTTTGGTCAGAGACATTCACACCAGTGGCTTGCTGGAGGCCATTTTGTAGGGCTCTGGCAGTGCTAATCCTCCCACATAGCAAAGTTGATCTGGCCCAGTTATGGGCCACAAGTTCCACTTACACTTGGCCCACACATGGAAATGAATTATGGTCCATTAGTGGGCCACCTCTGGCAGCCACTATGTGTGCCAAATGTGGGCCACATGTGGCCCATAACAAAGCCATATTGTCTGGCCAGAGTTGGCCCAATTCTGGCCCTATGGTGGACCAGACATGTTTTAGATAAGGTTCCAGATTCCAGCCTAGACTAAGCCTAACCAAAGCCACACATGGTCCACATGAAAAATGCCTCAACAACATAATTATGAAAAAAATGAATTTTAATATCAAAACATGCAATTTGCATATGAAAAATACAGGTTCTCAAGATTTTCTAACAAAACCTTTATACATTTCTGGTTCCTTTGAGAAAGAACAGGATGGTCTCTACAACTCCTCATTCTTATAACTCACACTTTCACAAAGTGCCAAGATCTAACCCCAACCCTACAGGCATACTTATTGCTGTATAAAGTACAATAACAGACCTGAAGTTTTTGTGTAAAAAAAAGAAACACACAAAAGAATCCACAAAAACATTTTTCAAATCGGAAACCAGACACACTTCGTAACATCCACAGGTTTAAGTCCATGAATTAGTTGCACTCTCTTTCCTCACCATCCTCTCCTTTCGACCACCATCCCTATCTGAAGCCAGGTGTAGCCATCTTTTGACAGTGGAATCTATTTCTTGGTCTGTGGCCCCAAATGTCAGACGGTTACGCCTTACAGCAGCTACAACATAAAATCAGAAATGGTCTTCAAATTTTGTGGTTTTGAAAATTCAAACTTTTTATATAATCTAATGTGACTGGATTTTTGAGAGATCCCATTAAAAGTAAACAAATACCCTGCTGGCAGACATTCAGGAGTGATATATACTGTTTTTTTTAGATCAGTAGGGCTCAGTAATGAGCTGAGAAAAGCAGAATGTTCTGTACTGACAATACAGAACCTTAGTAAATGGCATATGAGTATATATTCTAAAATCTATATTTATTTATTTGATGTGTTTATAAGGACAGTACAAGCCATGCGAACCAGGCATGGTTCCCTATAGGATTTTTGCCTCTATTGACCCACAAAATTATAGTCTGTGTGTGTACACATGTATCATAAATCTAGGACAACTCACATTGCTGCATTTCAAATGTTTAGTCTGAACTGGGCTTTATTTGCATGAGTGACACCTACTGGTATCAAGATCAACTTACCAATCACAATTTCTCTAATTCTTGATGCCGGAAGCCAGTTTTTCCATTTACTCCTCTCATGTTTATCTTCTTCGCCAAGGAGTTTGAAAATGTTGCTTGCATAACCCTCCAAACACACTCACAAATGTCCATCCCACCTTTGAGAGCCAGTGTGTTCACCTGAAATTATATTTTTGCATTAGCTTTACTGTATCTCAGCATTTGTCACGCTTTACTCGGGGAAGCATGGGCAGAGAGCCGGGAATCGGGGAAAGCAGGGTTTATTTACAGAGTGACTTA
>JAODKC010000097.1:175598-188078 GCA_026777985.1 Mormyrops attenuatus | reverse complement strand
CGATCGGATTAAATGGCTGGAACATGTAAACGTGGAACAAACGCGGATCTCTTTATTTGACACTCATGTAAACAGTTCGGTTGGGTTCCTTTAACCTGATTAAATTCAATCGGATTGAAAAAAAGTGTCCAGGTAAACGGGGCTATTGTCACGATCACCCGTTCAGCCCTCATGTGGACCACGCCTACCTCGTTAACCCCGTGTGGAATCCTCCCGTTTACCTGCTGTTTTCTGTTTCCTGCTTGCTATCCTGTGTATTTAGTTCGCGTTCTAGTCCATCTCCCTAGATCTGTCATTGTCAGCGCCTCCACCCGCCATTACAACTGTGGTCCTCCTGCTCGCTGCTTTGCCCGAGGTAACGGCGCCGCCTCCGCCCACTGCTACGCCCGTGGTAATGGTGCCGCCTACGTCCGCGGCACTGCCTGCTGCTGCTACGTCCGCCTGTCTGCTGCCGCTGCTATGCCCGCAGCCCGCCTGTCTGCTGCCGCCGCTCCATCCGAGGTGGCTCCGCCTGTCCTGCCTGTCTCGCCGGCTCCGCCTGTCCAGCCTGTCTCACCCACAGCCTGCCTGCCTGTCCTGCCCGCCTGCCTGCATCGGCCTCGCCGTAGGTCCCAACGCCAGCGCCACCCTTTGCTATGCCTGAGACCCCGCCTACGCCCCAGCCGGCTGCTGTGCCCGCTGTCCCGGCTCCACCCGCAGCGCCCAAGGCTCCTAGGCCTCCGCTGCCGCTTCCTGCTCTGCCTGTCTCTGCTCCGCCCGAGGCTCCTAGGCCTCCGCCTCCTGCTCTGCCCGAGGCTCCTAGGCCTCCGCCTGCTACATTGCCAGAGGCACCAGCTCCCTGGACTCCCGGCCTAGTCCCCGAGGAGTTCCCAGACTGTGTGACCATCGCTCCTCCTCCTTTGTCGGAAGGAGAGGGGGAGCTCGAATGGGACCCCTCGGGGATCTCACTGATAGCCCTGAGCAGCCCCTCCAGTGAACTGGCCCCTCCTTCATCACCCCAGCATGGTGGTTCCCAGCCGGGTCCTCGTCTTTCAGTATCCTGGAAAGGAAGAGGACATAGACGCAGGGACCAGGCTGTCGCCTCCGGGTCCCCCTCCGGTGCCTCGTCGCCCGCCTGCGGTTCCTCCGCTGACGCCTCGTCGGCCGCCTCCGGGTCCCCCTGACTTGGCTCGTCGGCCACCTGCGGGTCCCCCTGCTGCGACTCGGCGTCGGACGGCCCCTTTCCTGGCTCTGGCTGTGCCATCGCCTGCCACGGCTTCCCCCTCCTTCTCACCTGCGCCAGTGTCCCCTCCGCCTTCCTCCTCGTCTCCCCCGGTGTCCCCTCCTGCTTCCTCCTCGCCTCCTTTGTCGGTCCCTCCGTCTGTCTCCTCGTCCCCTGTGTGGTCCCCTCCGGCTCCAGCCTCTCGTCCGCCTGTGGCCCCTGTGGCTGCCTTCCCTCTCCCGCCTGGTTTCCCTCAGGCTCCCCTTGTTCCTCCACCCTTTCCCTTCCTGCCTCCTAGTCCCTTTGTCCCTCCTGTCTCTGCTCCTCATCTCTCTCTGTCAGGACACATTAGGAGCAGAGCAGTGCCAAACCTGAGAAACATCAGGAAAACTGATGTACAGAACAGGGCAAGACAGGGAACAACACCTGAGGCCTACTGGCAAAAGTTTTGAAAACATGTAAAAACTGCCAGTCAAACCTTTGTTGAATTTGCTTGTGAAAAGACTGCTGTTTTTGATAGATGGTGTACTGCAACCAAAGTTACAAGATGTGAACAGCTGAAGGAATTCATCTTGTTAGAACAATTTAAGAATTCCATCTTTTACAAAATTGCAATTTACTTGGATGAACTAAAAGTTATTCAGTCTGTGATAGCACAGTTTTACCATATGAATTTGTGGCCTCACACAAAATTGTCTTTTCTGATCTGATGTCAATGTACGTGACTCAGGAGCTGCTGAAACCACACCCTAAACATTTAAGTCCACTGTTTTTTTCATCCTAGTCTCGTGAATGTTATCACTGTTATGAAAGTGGGCATCTAATGGCACTTTTCCACTGACATTCAGGAACCGACCCATACAGTACCTGAGCTGCACTGTGAAGAGAGACTAGTTACAACACTGTTTCAGCTTGCTTCGGTTTTCTACTGCAGAAGGGTCAGCTCAGTAAAGGCGTTGCCTAGTTTGAAGAGTGACGAATAACCAAAGAGAGGCTCATCTACTGTTTACACAGTGTACATCATGATTTAATGTGCTATTGTGTACTAATTTCCGCTGGCATGTCTGTGAGAATCGCTGTGTTGTGCAAGTATCAAACACTAGTGGAATTAGCATTCACTTATGTAAATTTGCATTGTGAATTCATTCCGTTCAGCTGTTCTATAGTACTTTTTTAAGTACGAGGTTGGAAATTTTCAAGTTCTGAGTTTGCATCATGATGTGCAATACAACTAATAATGAATAATATATAGAATATATAATTTTTCCTTCAGATAATCCATGTACAGAACACTGGTATCTCTGCATTTTGACCAGATGGTGGTGATGCAACCAGCTTGGTTTGGTTACGCTAGTGAGCAGGGCCATGTCAATGCGGCTATGGCTTGAGTATGGCTCGAGTAATCAAGCAGTTTTGGAACATCAAGTTTCTAGTGCATACCATCCAGATTCACAAGGAGCTTTAGAGAGATTTCACTAGACATTAAGAACCGTGCTTAGAACACATTGTTTAGCCCAGGGAACAGACTAGGATGAGGGAGTCCACCTTCTCCTGAAAGTTGAAGATGCACAGTGAGGTAGTGTTCAAGTGTAATGGATTTTATATATGCATGTGTTTTAAATGTTACAGTGAAGTTTCATTACTGATTGTTAAAAGGACAACTTCAAATTTATACATCTTACTTTTTGTATATAAATTTTTAGATGCTCAAGGATTAAAACACATGGAAGATTCTTAGTAAAATGTTTATTTTTTTGTGTTGAGTACAGTATTGTATCCTGTGGTCCAGCAGCACATCATTATACTGTCTTCAGTCACGTACAGCACAGTACAATATCCCAAACAGTACAGCACACTTTGCTGCAGTGCAGTTGAAATCCAAGTCGTTTTGTACAAGATCCAGTGTTGCTCACCATGGCGGAGTAAAGCGTGGCAGAATGCACAACAGAGCAAAGTTAGGAGTCCGCTGAGACCCTGGGCCCCTCTACGCTGCAGGGCCTCCTGATTGCTGCAGATGACACACCATGTCCAGGTCCAGCAGGACAGCAGCGTAGGATGTCATCAATAGAATGCATTGCTGGAGACGCACGCCATGGTGGAGCCCTGCCCAGAGCAAGAAATTACAGTACAGGCAAAACTCTCACAACAGTGACATGGTCATAGGACTTACACTATCACCAACAATGGCAAGAATAATTCATCTTTACCGATAATTGTCTAGGAGCAAGAGCACAGTATCTACTGGTCTCTGGTTTTTGCTAGATGAGACACTGAAAGACAGACGGTCACAAAAATACCAAGGCTTAAAGCATATTTTTATATCATACATAGTGACTGAAAGACAGAAGACAAAAATCCTACAGGGGGAGGGGAGATCAACAGCTAAGGAATACTGCAAAGATAATAAAGGAGACAGACACAACACTCATTTTAAAGTGAAACTGGCCAGCGGAATAACCAGTGAAACTAGCCAGGTAAATAACCAGTAAAATAGTAGTACAGTGAGACTGGCCTGGTGAATAACCAGTACAATATTAGTACGGTGAAACTGGCTAGCAGAATAACCAGTACAATACAGTAGTAGTAAAGTGAAACTGGCCAGTGCATTAACCAGTTCAATAGTTACACAGTGAAACTGGCTGAAATGTATTCATGTATTGTCTTTCCTGCATTTTATAAGCGATTCATACAACCAAAATGAAATTTTGACAGCACAGAGAACTTGTTTCTACCCAAGCACCAAAGCATTCACAGTCAAATCGGAGGAAACTACAATAAAAAAATTGAATTGCTACATAGATGACATTTCTGAACTCTTCTTTTAATCCTGTCATTACAAATAAAGCTATATAATGTGTTAAGTATGTACTCAATGTGTGTACGTGTACTATACGCTACTTTAGTAAACTAATGGTGATTTAAAATGTTAAAATAGCTCTGAAAAAAAAAAAAATACCACCAGTGCTCTGCAATACCAGCCGAAAGCACAACATTCCCTCTGCAGAAGCGTACCAACAATCACACTATGATATATACGTGTCTGCTTCAACGTAGTACATTGTTCCAAAGCCACATTCACCTACATTGCTGTCTCCAGTGTTATGTAGTTGAAAATATCACAGATCATACATGTTACTACTACTGCACTAGTATATCACAGTACTAATATTTTGTCAAATCAGTCAATAAAACACATTGGATAATGTATAAATACTGATATGAATACATTTTCTGGTTTAGAAATGATAAAACAATACTTAAATAGTGAATATTTAAATATAATTAAATGAGAGATTGAAATGATATCTCTAAGTCAAATCAGCTTCTTTGCATATAGGCAGAACTAAACCACATAACATCAGTCACATTTGAATTGCAGTGATGTTTACTGTGATCATACAGCAATGAGAACACAATGCATTTTATGAAAGTTGCCAGCCAAGTGGAATTAAAATAAAAAAGCAGAAGTTACAGCATTTCTATGTCTTGTTACCAAAATTTAGTAAAACTTAGAGAAGGTGCAATGTTTGTTTACGATCAAGAAAAGATTGTCGGGGGAAAATGTATATCCTCTGATCTTGCTAAAGTGATCATCAACATCAGTGTGAGCTAATGTCATTAGACATTTAGTCCAAGTTATTGCGAAGGAGCTGTCATTGATAAGGTTTAATATTAATGACTCGCCACAACACTATTCATACATGTTATGGAATAATTAAGAACGGACTGGAAGGGCAGTATTGTTAAGCTCATAACTAGAGGCAAAAAACAAGAGAGAGGGCAGAGATAGAGGACACTGGAGAAATGGGAGAAACTGTGGGTATGATGGCATTAGTCATAGACTTAATGGGTGAATATTACTGGGATGCACTGTCCTGACTGGAGACAATCACGATCCCACCAGTGACATGTGGAGCTACAGTCTTGTCTGGCTGTGGATGTGAGGGAGCTGGGATCACGGTCATGATTGGCAGTTTGTTTTTGGTCACACCTCACTCTCCACACTGGAGAAGTGGGCAGAGTCGCGGCGAGAGCACAGACCCTGGGGTTTGAGGGGCACGTGCGGGGGACAGGGCTTGGGTGGGGGGGGCACGGAGCGCAGCCTCTGGTACTGCATCTTGGCGCTGGCAGTAGGGGTGGAAGACAGGGGTGTGTCAGGGGCTAGGGGAACCACTGGGGAGGACGAAGAGGCTGGCTGAGCACCGTGCGTGGGGAGGGAGGGGGGCGAGGATGTAGGGAGGGCGAGAGCAGGGATTAGGGCCTGCACCAGGCAGGGCTGGGCAACCTGATCAGTCAGTGGCACTTTCTGTGCACTGAGGTTGGATTGGCTGTCAGATTTGGATTGGGTGTGGCCTGGCTTCAGAGGGGCAGGGTTAGGAAGGGGGCTGTAGTTAAAGCTGTGGCAGATGGGCAGGAGCTCCTCCTGGCTGTGAGGCAGGCCTCCTCCTGGGGCAGGCCTGTCCCGCTTAGTGTCTGCGCCCATGTGAGTGTAATGACAGGGACACGGCAGGTATCCTTTCTCCCTCTCTGCCGCCTTCCTCTTCTCCTTCCCACCTCCCTTCCACCTTTTCTTCCCCTTCATGGACAGCTTCTCCTCTGACCAGTATCTGCCAGGAAGGGCCATGGGTCTGGCCAGCCATTGCAGTTTGCCTGCCCCCCCAGATCCCAGAAGCATAGTCTCACTGGGACTTCTGATGTCAGCGGCAGGGCCCCATCCTGGCCCTTTACCAGCAAAGAAGTTGTCTTTGCTGTCTATGCTGCCCCCCTTTTCCCTGGTCGGGTAGGTGCCAAATAAGCGCCCCTCATCCCAAAGGCCACCACTGCCTCTTCTCCTGCTGCCCTCCCAGTACCGCTCAAACTTGCCAAACTCCCCTGAAGAGCCCTCATCCGAGTAAAACTCCAGCTCACTGCGTCTGTCCCTCTCTGACTCTGACAGGGCCCCCCGCACCCAACCGGCCCGCTTCTGCCCTTCCCTCCTCTCCCTTTCATCTTCCAGGTCTTCATCTTCATCCTCATCATCTTGGGAGTCCCACTCATTGAAGTGCAGGCCTTCCTTGTTGTGGGTGCGGCTTCTCTCAGCCTGTGACAGCAAGGGGCGTCTCTCTCTGCCCCTTTTGTGCGTTTCTTTCTCTCCCCATGCCCACCTGCGATTTCGATAAGATGATGGGAGGAGAGGCTGGAAGAGTGCTGCCGCTCCGGTGGCATCGCAGCTCCTGCCGCCTCCTCTGCTTCCTCGTACCAGCAGCTTATTGAGGTCCGGGCACCGAACGCACGCCCCCAAATGTGAATACGGCACCCCCTTGGGATACCTCTCCCTGCTCCTGTTCGCCTCATGTTCTTCCTCCGTTCTCCCGCTCCCTTCTTCCACTTCCCGGTCTCTCCGCTCTCTGTTTGCCTCTCCATCCCACACAGAGTACCTCTTGCCCTCCATGTTCCTGTGGAAATCCTCCTCCTTGTTGCCCAGCTCCAGCTGCCGCTCCGAGGACACGCTCTGCCTCTTCCTAATTTTCACAGTCTTTTTCTTCTTCTTCACCTTGCGGCGCTTTCTCTCTCTCTCACGCTCCTCCCTCTTCTTCCGCTTTCGACTTTTCTTCTTCTTTTTCTGGGTCTCTTTGCCCTTCCTGGACTTTTGGTCACTTTTCCTTTCCCTCACATTGTCCCCGTCCTCACGCCGGTCCCGCTCTCGCTCCCCCCATGACGCCCACCATTCCTGTAACTGGGCCAGCTGGCCCCGGCTCCTGCCCCTGTCACAGGAGAAGGCCCTCTGTCTCTGTGAACATGGCTGCCGGGGGGGTATGGGCGGCGGGGGGCTGTGAGCTATGGAACGAGGGGGAAAGAATGATCTCTCAACCTTGCTCTGTCCCAGAAGCAGGCTGGATTCTTCTGTCAGTTCCTCTGTCTCTTCATCATCTTCCATGCTGCGTCCTGCTGCACCATGGCTTCGACGATCGGGGCTCTGTGACATCATTGAGGAAGACGAAGGAGATGTCGAGCGGGAGGAAGAGGCTGACACTGAAGAGAATGAGCTGGTAGTGGAGGAGGAACCAGTGGAGGAGGAGTAAAGCAGGGAGGGTGACAGAGAGGGGGATTGTGGGTAGGGAAGTTTCCTACCTTCTGCATTTCTTGTGCCGCCTCTTCGTCCACCTCGCTTGCCCAAAGGGAGGATGTTCTCGTACAAGGGCCCAGCTGGCTCTTTCAATTTTCTGGGACAACGTTTTTTCCAAAATGAGGATGGCAGAGGGGGAGAGGTGGGTGTCACTGGTTCGGGGGGCAGTGGGGCTAAGGCTTTACTTTTAGGAGGGAGCTTGGGGACCCCCAGATATTTGCTTTTTTTCCTCTGACCTCCTGCAACTCGAACTGCTCCCAGGTCGGTAGTCATCTCCTGGTAGAAAATTGTACCAGCCGGTGGGAGTGCTGGCTGACATCTTTGCACTGCTTTAGGGGTTTGAGGGTCACTCATCTGTGGCTCCACACAAGCACTCAAGCCCTCAGGGTCGATTGGACCGTAGTACCTCTTGTATTCATCCAGGCCGCCCCCACCTATGCTTTCTGCCCCTCCCCAGGATGGAGGCATCCTTTGTGTGACTGGTCTAATCTCAGACATTCCACAAAGTGCTTTTGTGCTGGTGGGCTTGGGGACCCAGCGGTCCACCACAGCAAATCTCCGGTCCGGACGGGGCAGGAAAGTGGAGCAGGGCAGAGGGGCTCCTAGGATGGGGCTGTTTGGGGACTTATGCGTGGCTGCTGGGGGTGATCCTGGCAGTGACATTTCAAATGCTGACTGCTGGTGTTGCTGCAGTTGCTGCTGCTGTGTCATAGCAACCGTTGGCTTGGAAACTGCTGCTGGGCCAGCATAAGACTGGGGAGGAGGGGGCACCATTGAGACGTGTTGAGAAGTGGGAAAGCTGCTTTTGCTTCTTCCTTGGACGGTTTCATCCTCTATACTGCAGCAGCTGTACATACCCTGTGTGAGAAAATGAATAGCAAGAACCAGCAGGGCAACTATTAAAATGTGGGCAGTGTTAATCTATGTATAACGCTGTGAGTCATTATGGGCCTCGATGAATGTAAAAACATATGGGTCTGCAGAGAGCTTGTGGTAAACTGTATGCATCACAGAACAGGCCCTCTGTTTCCTTCACTGCAAAAACATCATAACATTTAAGTCCAGGAAACTAGGTAAGAATGTGCTATAGAAGAGTCACAGGGCTCTGACAGGGCTTGGCTTACCCTGCTGAAGGCTAGCAGGAAGTCCATCTTCTGGGACAGGCCCACACAATGCCGTAGCCGCCAGTAGACCAGGTGTTCCCAGGCAAACACCAACAGGCTCAGGCCCATGGCCACCAGCAGCATGTAGAAGACCCCCGCCATGTTGTCAATGTCCAGCTTGGAGCTCATCACCTCAATCTTATCGTTATGGCAGATGCCGGACAACCAAAGGCGCTCCAGCATGTCGATCTCATCTAGAGATGGGAGAAAAGAAGGGATGCTGGAGGAATAGATCAAATGGAAGCTGTGCCTGTATATTGTGTTGGATCAACCTCTTTCACACAGTGCAGAATAGAATGAGTAACAGGAAAAAAACTGTGGGAGAGAAGAAGGCAACACAATGAAAAAGTTCCTCATCCTGAGCCAAGAGAAAGGAGAAAGACTGAATAAAATGTAGTGCACGTGTGTGTCTGAGCCAAGACAAAGAGTTTAATTATCACTGTTCAAAGTCACTAACCGTGTTTTCCAGTAGTGCTAGTTGTTTTGCTGAATCTTTTCTTGCAAGCTAGTTCTTTACCTTTCATTTCTAAGATGAGTACATAGTATGAGGAGGAGGAAGTTTGGTTCCAAATGTGTCACTGTGAAACTATTTCCTTATGTTCCTTATGTATCCCATCCTTATGTTTGTATTCAATTTCACCAAGCAAGAAAATACATTTTTCTCAAAAACCAGATATGGGTCAACAATGCACAAATATATTTCTGTCTGCTGCTGTCTGCTGCTGCAGAGACTGAAAAAGGTTTTTACTACTTCTTAATCCTGCCTAAATTCAAAATTATTGCTATTATGAATATTGTGGAAATACATTCTTCTACTGTACTGTACTGTACTATACTGTACTGGGCATGTTCTACTGTAATGCACACTGGTTATCTCATACTGGTTAGTCCCAAATGTTAGCAGATGGTCAATGCAGCAGTTTGGTTTTTCTCTTTTAGCAGATCTGGGATCAGCAATGGTTTACTGTTGCATGGGATAGGCTGTTGTGCTATTGATTGACTTGTATCATAATCACTTGTTAGTGTACAAAGATTTTTATTACAGTATGACTGACTTTTGATATTTATATTTGATATAATACATGACAAATTCAGAATATTCAAACGTTTTTTTCCAAAAGGTTTTCAAAAATCCTTTTTTTAACCCAGCCAAAAAAAAGCAAATGATCAAATGTTCTTCACTAATTGCCCTATATTGACGCTTTGTGTTCAATTGTGATGCATTTAATTAAAAGGAAATAGAATTAAATATCAGGATTTTTAGTTTCATTTGACAACTGAATACAAAAATTTATTTTTGCAATATTAAGAGAATATCAGTATTAAGTTAAAAGGAGAATGTTATGCAAAAATACAATTTTAGGAACATTCACAGTACAACCTCAATTCATTTATTTGATTGTCATTTTTGTACATGCTTCCCATTTGAACTTTAACATTGGGTCTTTCATCTCTTGTAGTGGCTTGCATCCAATTTCTTTTAAGTTGTTGATCATCTGGAAATGAATGGAAGGATGTGTATGGCCATTTTGTGTTAATGAAGCACATTAAGGTGTGCTGCAGGGCTGTGTTGCTTGGCTCTGTCTTTGTCATTAAGATATGCATGTAACTGCATAGAGGAAGTGACTCTACACCCAGCTGAAATTATGCAGTAGCAACACAGCAATACTGTACACCACACCATGTTTTCTCATCTCATCTCATCTCATCTCATTAAAAATGTGCTGTAAGCTATTTATAAACTCCTGGCAAACAGCTATCAATGCATCTGGAAGTAGGATAAACAAATGACCTTTGTGAAATCTTTACAAGAAGCCCAAAACTGGTCAACTGACTTCCAGAAATTTCCTTCTTACCATCTCCCACAAGCTGTAGCAGAGCAAGGTCAAGGGGTCGTTTCCATGGTGAGTTCTTGTGCAAGGCAATGCCGTAGCCTGTGGTAGCGAAGACCTTTCCTGAGCCGATGGTCATCACTTTGCAACCCTCATCCTTCCTTGCCATATAGTTCAACACAGCTGCATCATAGATGAAGACATCCAGTTTACTGCACAGAGAGAAATGAAGGTCATGAAGACTACGTTTATCAGGCGCAAGTCTACCACAGTAAGCATGTAATTTTGAAGAACAATAAACTGGCTCTGTGCAGGGTGATGGCTTTGTATACCAGTCCAGGCTCCAGGCTCCAGTGTGTAAAGATATACAAACTGACCATTTTGCTCTGAAAAGCAGTATAGGGGCCAGCAGATTAAATTGGTTTCAATCACCGTAAATTTTAGTGTTAGACTGAAATTTGAATAAATGCCACAACTCCAAGACGAGGCTTCAGAACTACTGCCACAAGGGATTTAACATGTTTATAAAGAGGATAATAATTAATTTACACAAATTAATGCTACATTCAGATAGGCAGCTCTGGGTGACCTCAGCAAAACTGACCCCGTCTTAAGGTTAGCAATGGCTTCCTCCACGCTTCTCTGGTTGTATTTCACCATGTACTGGTGCATGTTGGGGTAGTTGCTGTGAATGTTTTCTTCTGTGCTGCCATTGGGGACGGTGCCAAACTTGAGAGGTGGGTACTGCTCTGTGGGCTGCTGGAACTGAGAAGAAGAAAGTGGTATGCCAGTTAGCACTATAGTAGCATCCCTGCAGATAAGACAGGCTGCTCCCACACTATAATACACTCACCACAAGATATAACTGGCCCATATTCCCTGCCTTGACCTTCACGTCTCCTATGAGGCCCTGTTCTCCAAACTGATTTTTATTGCACAAACACTATGAGCTCCAGGCCTCTTTCCCTAATTATCCCAACCTTAGTCATGGTTTAAGCTGAAGCTATCACTTTTCAACTGCATTAACTAATGTTAAGTCTGGTTCCCACAAACAGCCTCAGACTTATCTGAATTGTCTGCCATTTGAACATTCTTAACTTGTCTTCTTTGCACCAATTCAAGTAGACCTTGTTTAACACTGGAAATGACCAGAGTATGAGCAGAGATCAATACCCCACTAATCATGCTGATATGGCTGCAGCCACTTCTTTAATGTCTTTCTCCCCAAAGCAAAGAAAACACAATGGTGAGGTCTTCGGTTTTTCTGATAATTCGGTTTTCCAATAAATAGAAAGGGATCACTACAGAAACACATTGCTTTTCTTGGGAAACCATTTCTATTTCAAGGCAGGCTCAGCAGGATGTAAAAAACTGATCTCTCATGTTATTGCCTCCCTCTCAGTACATCTCGAAATGACAATATAGTAAATGCTTCTTTGCCTGGCAACGCCTGATTGTTTGCCTGATCAACCGATGAAACTATTTCTGCCACGACTGTTAACTCCCTGGAGGTCCCTTTGGTGTTTTTTCTCTCATGGTAATCTTCATGTAATAAGTGGGGCTATAAACAAGGAAAGCCAGGCTTTCTTCTCAGAAATGACAGCTGGATTTCAGCAATGACATTATTCTTTGGGTTTTTCAGTCACTGCTGGCAAAGTGTTTCTAATCACTCATTTCCTCAAAACTTGAATTTACTTTACTTTATTGTCATTCAGACTATACAGCAAGGAGTGCACAACTGAACAATATTGCGTTCCTCCAGGCTCGATGTATGACCGTAGACATAAGACATGTGCACGTTACAGCATCAGACAGTATATGGACAGCATAGTCAGACACAAAATATTGCATGTTATATGAGCATAATGCACGTTCTAAAAGAATACTGCATATTATATTTCACGCTTGTTGCATATTTCATGGCATTATTTGCATTAATAAATGGTAGCAAGGTACATTGGCAAGGTACATAAGAACATAAGAAATTTACAAATGAGAGGAGGCCATTCAAGCTCGTTTGGGGAGAACCTAACTAATAGCTCATAGTTGTTAAAATCTTATCTAGCCCTTTGGGGACGACGGCATCATCGATGATACCGCGTATCTTTCTCGTCTATTTCCGTTTATATCTCGCTGAAATCGTCATGTAGAATCATGAAAAAAACACTGGCTAAATCT
>JAODKC010000097.1:138794-163513 GCA_026777985.1 Mormyrops attenuatus | reverse complement strand
TTTCAGTGGAACCTATAAAATATCTGTACTTTATATTTCTGCTCCCTGCATGGATTACCTTACATTTATCTACATTAGATTTCATCTGCCAGGTATCAGCCCCAGTGGCTAATTAAATCAAGATCCTGTTGTAGCCTCTGTGCTGCTAGTCCAGTATCTGATACACCACCCACCTTAGTGTCTGCAAATTTAACCAGTTTACTGGATGTATTGGTGTCAATATCGTTAATGTAAATTAGAAACAATACTGGTCCTAAAATTGAACCCATTGTGTCTCTAATAACTACTTGCTGCCTCCTGTCTGTTAAACAGTTTTTGATCCAAGCTACAGTTCCTAAAATCCCTGCTGCTTTGAGCTTAAGCAGGAGCAAGAACTGAAGTAGATTAGTTAAACAGGATCCACCTCTCCTAAATCGATGTTGGCTATCCCTCATAATGTTAGTTGAATCCAGGTAATCTACCATTTTCACTAAGACTATAGCTTCCATTGTTTTTCCAGTCATGCAAGTTAAACTGATTAACCTATAGTTTGCTGGATTACTTCTATCCCCTTTTTTGAACATGGGCATTATATTAGCATTGCATGGACACTAGGTCAGGCAGTCGAAGAGATAAGGGGTTTAACTGAGTGCTAAGTCTCTGCCTCAGAGGAGTCTGCGCTCTGCCACCTCAAATGCAATACCCAAGATAATTAGTCTTATAATTTATTTAAGTTAAACTTTTGAATAAATACAAATTCAGCTAAAGAGATTTATATTTATAAAATCATTGTATGATCCAACTCAATATTGGCAGACAATATTTGTAGTAGTCCTTTTGTAGTCATATTTGTAGTAAACCTTTTCACATCTGGTCACAACCTGCCTTTAGTTTTCTTCCCTGTCTATTTAAATAGCTCATTCATTATCTACGAATGTATTATAAAGGCATTATGAAGGTGCAGTTAATGTAAAGCCTTACTGTTTATTAATGTATATTAAGGCTGTTAAGGTATGTTAGCATGTTAATAAATACTTACATATTGCTTATGAATGTTTTATGAATGCATTATTAAGGTACACTGAATGTTCAATGAATGCATTATATAGGCATTATGAGGGTGTAGTTAATGTAAAGTGTTACCTAATGTTCTGTAACTTTAAAATACTTGTGAAAACGAAACAAATTGGACAAATATGGACAAATTTTTTGTTTATTAGAAAATTTGTATATTCATATCTGTTCTACAAACCTTGATACATAGACTACGTTGCTAGCTATGAAACCATGTTTGTGTGTGGTAATATGAGTGTTTTTGTACTTCCAATATCATAATTGCTGAAAATGTCAGTTCCAGAACAGCTCAGTGATTCCAATATTTGTCCATTATCAAGTACAGACACTCACAAACGAGATACCTGTATGTTTCGAAACTTGAAACGTTTGTAAGTCGTTATTCAACATCATTTTAAATGCATATGCAAGTACTAAGAACTAGGATGCTGGGAGTATGCACACTACGATGCTGCGTGGCCAGAGTAACGGGAAGAAGTCGTACTACAGTAGGCGGAACTGGAGCGCAGAGAAAAAAATTGATGTTGTGGACAGGAAACGGGAGCTTACAGTCCTCTTCATTCGTATGTATGAACGTTCGTAAATAGAGGAGCGTCTGTAGATATTTATATTACAGTCAATATTGTTGTTCCACTGTTTGAATTGCCAGCAAAAGCAGATCATAATTTCTGAAAATACCTGTTGCAGGACCGAATTTCAGTAATTGAAATGTTTGTACATTATCAGAATAAACCACCTCAACTGAGAATCCTGGTTTGTGGTGTACTTAACTGACACAATGCAAGATCACACTGGTTAACAAGCAAGTTTCATTCACTTTCACATTAAACATTCACTTAGCTGACAACAAATTTTATAGCTAACTTGTTGTGATTTTATTATGTAAAAGCCCCTAAGTGTAATTAATTCTTGGATCTTTTCCTATTTTCATTCCAAAAATCCGCACCAACAGCAGCTCTACATGGATCATTTTTGCCACCTCTGGTCTCGTTGATAGAGTCGCAATTTTGGTGTAATGCACAATCAATTTCTTTGGGTTTTCAATGGATAGCCATTTTGAAGTGTGTCTGTGTGTGGGTTAGGTATATATTACATTGATGGGACCAAATGTCCCCAACAATGTAATAAAAACTGTTATTTTGACATCAAAATTTGTGGAAACTCAATTTTATAAAAACCTGTGACTGCAAAGAACTAAAAATGTCAGATGTCTTGTATTTTGTTTGGTTACTCATGGTTAAGGTTAGGGCTGGGTAGGGGTTAAGGTTGTCATTGTTGGTATGAGGGTTATGCCCATAGAAATGAATGAATGATCCAAACAAACATATTAATACAAACATTGTGTGTGAGTGTATCTGCATATGTGAATGAGACCATGTTTGTGTGTCTGCATATGTGTGAGAGACCATGTATGAGTGTGTGTTTTTCTGATTTGGTCCCTACCAATGTTGAAACCAAACCTACACCCTTGGAACCATAAAACCTGAAGGAAGAATAAGCAGAGCACAACACAAAGAGGGGCAGCATTTCTGGATGCTCAGCTAATGATAAGGACCACAAAAAGAGGCAGGAAAAGTGCATATGAAAAGTCCGATGTAACTGACAGTTGCTGATAGAAAATATTGCCCTGTTACATGCTTAAGTAATTAATAGTGCATTATCGTTGTTAAATACCACATTGTGTGCTTAACATCATCGAGGTCTTTATGAGCTCCAATACCTCTGAGTTTACTAATTTAAAAGCACTTGTTAAGGCAGTAGGCTCACAGCTCCTACAGAATTATTAGGGTAGGTTATTGACGATAGAGAAATCTCAACTTCATGATCTCATAATACAGTGGTACCTCAGAACTTGAACTTAATCCATTCACAACTCGGGTTTGAATCCTAAAAAGTTCGAGTTCTGATTGAATTTCCCCCATAAGAAATAATGGAAAACCAATTAATTGGTTCCCGGCCCAAAAAAATTACACCTAAATATGTTTTTTTTTAGCATTTAAACACAAAATGAACAGGATAAAAATTTGTTTTTTTTTTTACTCAACTGTGGTTCACACACTTGCGCTTTGCCACTTTTGGTGCTACTTTTTTGGAGCCATGGCTACCAATAAAAGATTAACCTGAAAAAAAAATTAGCAGTCTTAATTTTTTGCAAACACTGCACCAACACCGTGCCTAACATTTTTTTCTTAATGGCTTCCAAAACGATAAAGAATGTACCCCAACACCATCCCAAGCCATACCCCAACACTAGACTATGCCATGCGGTCCATTTTTTATTTTTATTATCACTCTGTATTCGTTAGTTTGTTCGTAAATCACAAACTTTTAGGTTGTAACATTTGTTACCTTTTGTTTCTGCTGAGAGACATGCTTATATTATATTAAGTTATATTAGGTGAGCGTTTACAGTTCGACTTCTGAGATTCAGATCGAGTTCTAGGTCATTTTTTTCCAAATTGGTTGGTTCGACTTTTAAGAAATTCGAGTTCTAATGAGTTTGAGTACTGAGGTACCACTGTATCTGAGTCTAAATCACTAAGTCTTTCAGGATGCATAAATCAATTAATGCTAGTGTCAGATTGTAGTAAGCGTGAAAACCTCTGTCCATTTACTTTGGCCTCATTATCAATGACCCTAACCAATGGAGGACTGAATTATATTTGTTCATTTCGCATCCCTCATATTCGCATTGCTTAAACATTTAAATCTGTATGAAGATGTGACCAGTGACTGGAATATACCAGACTTGATGTTTTCAAGTTTGCTCCCTGAGAAGTGCTCCCAGAAAGCTGGGTGATGTGGCCCTAAGGATAAATCAGCTGAAAAACATGTCCACTAGTTCCTTGAATTGCATATTTTGCCTGCTTTCGTACATGTGTCTTTAACAGGAAGAAGGGAACATCAACAGGAGCAAACAGAAACTGGGTTATTCAAAGGCAGAGCATAATAAATGAGACCCTCGGTGACGGGTGCAGTGAGCCACCCGCAGACATCACAACTCAAAAAACAATAAACATGACAAAAGCATTCTGCAGCACGGAAACACACAGGCCAATCTGAGGTGACCCTTCAGCTGACGCCATGGTTTTGTACACAAGTGAACATTCCCTTTACTCCATTCACACAGAATATTTACTGATTAAATATACGTACAGGTGCAATAGTATTGATATTGATAAGAATGTACTTATTAATGGCAGTAAGTCACCCACCTTTTTGTCGCTGAGTCCGGAGACAGTGTCGATGTACTCCTCCTGGATCATGAAGGCAGCTAGGTTGGCAGTGTAGCTGGCCAAAAAGATGACAGCAAAAAAAGCCCACACCAGCACCATGATTTTGCTGGTGGTCCCTCGGGGGTTTTCCACAGGAACCGAGTTGTTGAACACCAGAGCCCACAGTAGCCAGATGGACTTCCCGATCGTGAACTTGGAGCCTCCTGCTTCTGACATGGGGGGGCAGGAAGAAAGAGAGGCCGGACATGTGGGGGGAGAGAGACAGAGAAAGAGGGAGAGAGAAAATAAAACAACAGTTTTAACAGCTACTTGTGTATCATTCAAAACAATGCAACAACAATGGAATGATTAGGAGAGTAATTCATATTTGGCAGTAATTCATATTTCATATATGCAAGAAAATGGCTTCCATGAACCATAGCCATTATATAAGATGAAAAGAGATGCGGCTCTTACTCTTTCCGGTCTGCAGGCTGCGGTTGTATCCCACAGGGCTGAAGAACTCGAAGATAAAGACTGTGACCGCCACTACGGTCAGGCACATCACAAACATCATCACCCACACGGCAGGACTGTAGGGCTCTGCAACAGAAATCCGTGGCATGCAGAGAGATCGCTCCAGATGACTTCTTCTGGCATAAGAGCCATTCTAAGCACAATGTCATCCACACTTCAAAAATTCCTCATCTATATATAGCTAGCCATAATACAATAAAATGTCATGTCACCCTATCAGGAGAGAGATGACATTTAAATTTAAAGATGAAAGTTGTTAAGTTTATACAACCCATTTAGATAAAGAACCTATTTTGTGTCATATGGTTGACAGAACAACATGAAATTTGAAGTAAATATATACCAATGAGCCAAAATAAATATGACTATTCCCATGTGAAGCGAATAATGTTGACTAATAAAAATGGTGCATGTCAAGGCCTGGGATATTTGATGGTAAGTTAGCATTAGTTGACATAATTGACACTTTTAATGCAGAAGAAACGAGCAGTGGTGAAAACCAGAATGACTTTGACAAGGGCCAAATCATTATGGTCAGATGAATGAGTCAGAGCATCCCTGAAATGGCATGGTTTTTGGGGTGCTCACAATCAACTGTTGTGAATACCCAGAGGTGGTCTGAGGAGGGAAACACCACATAAGCAACAGAGCTCGATGCCCTGTGGGTCGTGACTCATTACTCCTGTGATCATCATCAAAATTATCTGCCATTTGTACCACAGTAACTCTTCAGTTGGTTTGTACCACATATGATACTCTTCTTTCACATCCAGCATCAACGAATCCTGGCCACCCAACACACTGTCGGCAGTTTGTGGTGACAAGCCTTGCTGTTTTACAGATGGTTTGATCTCTGGCCATAATGATATGACCCTTGTCAATGACCCCTGCCCATTTTGTCTGCAGTCCACGTGTCAACTACAAACACCAAGGGCTAGCTTACTGTGTATCCCAGACCCTGACATGCATAATTTTTTCTAGATAGTTGACATTATTCACTTTACTCAGGTGGCCATAATGTTTTGGCTCATAGATGTATATTCTTGAATGTTATGTTGATGTCAAAAGGAATCCAAATCAAGATACTGAATGATGACTGAAAATTAAGATAAATAAATGAGTTTACAACCATTCACTTTAGCCATCTTAAACAAAAAAAGTGAAAATCTAAATGCAAAAGTGCCATGGAGCATTCGAATAAAAAGTACTACTCTACAATAAGACTACCCTTATAAAGGGTTTGTGAATGGATTATAATCAAGGTTATTAATTAGGTTATAATACTTTGCAAATCATTAAAAGACAATTATAAACAAGTTACAACCTTTTTTTAAATTAATGAGTCACTACCATCTACGAGGGGCAAGAGGGAGCCTTATTTTAAAGTGGGACTGAAAAATGTTTACTTATATAGCAAATACCCAAACTTATTAACTGATTCCAATTTGCAATATTGAGTTCAGTATGGGAAGTGGACGCCAGTAGCCTAGAATGTAACACATAGCAACTGTACTTAGCAACCAAAGAAATGTCTTTGAAGTCTCCATTCTGTTCTTTAGTTTAATTTTAGATTAAAGTTGGATTTTCCCTTTATCTTCTTCCTATCCATAATGAAATATATGCATGTAGTTATATAATACTGAATTTGAGGTGGTCTTTCACACTATATAAGGGCCACAGGCAACTTAGTGGTTAAGGAACTGAGACAGAATCATGAGACTCAGTTCGATTTCAAGGATAACATTGCCTTCACACGCTGAAGAAACACACAGAGCCTTAATTTTTATCAGAAACCCAGGAGCACACTCTGAATAACAGCACTGAAAAAAATTCCCAGCATTCAGCAGACCATAAACATCTACAAACAATAATCAATTTGGTAATTACCTAAGCAAATTACGCAATGCTTCAAGAGCGTAAACATGAAAAAATGTGTCTTTCATACATTTATGAAGTAATAAGTAAAAACTTTATTGATGACGGTTTCGTTTATAATACCATTTCTTTTAATTTTCAGTGTAGGTTAGAGCCCTTGCTAATTTTTCATTTAACACTGCAGAGGCAAATGTTCATTTTTAATTCCGTCAAAGAAAACCAAGTTTCTCCGCTGTCTATTCCAGTTTACGAAAACATGCTCAGTTTACAGGCCATTTTCAGCAGTCTCCATATCTGTTTTAGGCTGCTTATGTGCTCTGCTGGTTCACATCCCTTTGTATGCTACACTCTCTTAATCACTGCACACACCACAGAGAACAGTGCCTTGAAAGAGCACCCTTAGAGACACTGGGGGCATCGTTACTAACCTATTACTGCGAGTCATGGTAAACTGGACAAGCCCACCAGCTGGTAAACAGCCTCTGAGACACCCACAGGCTGCAGTACTGGGTGCCTGTTGATAAACAAATGCTATATAGCAGTATAGTTGGGCACACAGCATGGTTTGTCATTTCACATGGAAAATGTGGCTTTTTCAGTATTAAAACACTGCTCGGATCGCTCTGGAACACAATGGCATTTAAATGCTGATGCTTAATTCATACTGTAACAGCTGCCCAACTCTGTCAGAATGTCCACTTGCTCTTATTTGCCAAATCCCTGCCATGGCTTTAATTTCTCACCCAGGAAGGCAGATGGTGACACAGTGCCATTGCTGCGGGATACCATCACGCTGATGCCCGTTTCCACAAAGGGCACAGAGAAATCCACAACCTCTGACCTCTCTTCATTGATAGTCAGAGAGCCGATAGCCATGTCGGCACGCTTGTACACCACCTAGTGGATACAAGAAGAGCTGCAGTAAGAAACAAAGGTATACTACATGTAGTCTGGTCCAAGTCTGATCACAGTTCAGTTTGAAAAAGTACACAAGGTGATGCAAGACAATTTTAGGCATTAAATAATACAAACTTGGCAAATAAATATTTCATTTATAAATACTAAGTTATCCTGACCTCTCCCACCATGCCATTCCACTCCCCGTTAATCTTCTTCCCGTGCTTCCCATTGGTCACCAGATAGAGGTCATAGGTGAAGCCAACTATCTTGGCCAATCGTTTGAGGACATCGATGCAGAATCCTTTACAGCACTGTTTCACTGGCACGACACCTTCCAAAACGGCACTGGAAAGAGGAAGTGGAGACAGATGGTGAAGGGGAAAGAAAGGTATCATGGGTCATCATCGTCCAATCCATCAAGATGCCCAACCTGGTGTTGAGGGGTAGTCGGCAAGGCACAGAGTCACGGATGCAGGTGCCGGTGGCGGCGTCAGCAGGCTCCACAATGACGAAGGGCCGTTCCTCCAAGGTGACCACCTGCAGGTGCTGGGCGTCGTCTGGGGGCTGCAGGAAGACCCCGTAGCGGGACCAGGCCGGGTAGCGCAGCTTCAACACCCCATTCTCCCACGAGCCCACCTAATAGTTTTAGGATCAGAATTACACTAATTCCTAATTAAGGATCAAACTGAACTCTACAGTAAAAACCCCTCTATGTTAACTCCTAATTGTGAAATGAATGTCTCATTCTGATGTGTCTTGAAATGGCAACCTGTATTTGTGTTATATGGCTGTTGATGCAAAGTTAATATGGGGTAATGATCTATCGCATATCAAAAATAGGAAACTGCAATGCAGTATAAATAGACAAGCCCTTAGATAGCTTGAGATTAAGGTGGGTGACTTTTTCCACCAGAGGAGAAGTAGAGGAAGCAGAGGTTGTACAAGATGTTCATAAACAGCTATGATGTTGACCTGAATGCCCCATATACCTATTGAATGACCTTCTGTTTTTACTTCCCTAAAGAATAGCTCTTGGAAGAGTATTAATTAAAAAATATATACAGTAAGTATAAATTACCTATACAGTAAATAAAATATATACGGTAAGGAACCTATTTTGACTGATTTCTGGTAAGGCCTGGCCAAGGAAAATATGTACCCAACAATCTTAGGTAATCGAGCCATAGGATTTGATAATGAATATCAGAGCTCAAAACCAATGTTTCTCTGTTTTGAGTGCCAGAATAAGCTGCACAGCTTAATTAAGCTGACTTTACAGGGAACACAGTAATCGAGATAAGCCCTTGTGCTGAGTCTGCTTTCACCACTCCATGAGCCATCTCCCTCAGCATTAAACTGATGTCAATAAATTGCCCCAAATGTTCTATATATATATATATATATATATATATTACACTTTTGCTATTTTTAGCTATTATGCAAATTGCCCTTGATAGAAAACGGTAATAGTTATCAGGAATCCTTTCAACAAGGAAGCAAACTGGTCTACATGATAAGCAAAATTGCATAATTAGACAATAAAGGAAGGCAGCCTTAAAAAACACCAGAGAGGTACAACTGTCCTGTGCCTGGCACAAAATGGAAGGCCATTAACAGAAGGGGAATAAATAAAAGGAGCTTCCTTCAGATGTTTGGTCAATTATGTGCCAGATAAAATCATAACGAAAGCTACAGCAGGCTGTCTGGCTGGGCTCGGGAGATGAGCTGGAAAAATGGCAGGAAAGAGCCGACCCACAGGGAGCCTTAACAGCAAAGATGCTAAGGCATCAGAAAGATGTGGCTGTGTCCTGATGGAGGTCAGCTTACAAGCTGCTGTTTTCCTTATCTGTGGAAAGATGCCATGTTGAAATGTTTAAAAAGAAAACAAAATCCCGAAAGAACAAATGGTCTTACAGATCTCAACTTCTTAGCATGACAAATGAAGAATATGAGGTCCTATGGTAAATATTTTTCTGCCAAAAATTATATACAGCATTATTAGCAAACTCTCCGTCAAATTTAGCTGTTTATGTTATGTGACAAATGCCATCTCTAATGTCACTTACATGATTCAAAATTGTATTATACTGTAATATTTGCCAGGGACCCTCACCAGGTCAAATGGCGCAGATGGATGGATTGTCACATATATTCCCATTATAGAAATATTTAAAGATAAAAATTGGTGTTGCAGCAATTAAACAGATAGCCAGATCAGATGAAAGAGTGAATGTGCAACTGTCTAAATAGGGCAGGATACAGGATCCTAATTGACATGTAGGGTCACCAAAACACAAGATCAGTATCAGTCTCCATGGTCCAGGGCAGACCACTCCAAAACTGAAGAGATACGGAGATCCTCTGGGATGCACAGTGATGGGCAAAATTTCTAATGAATTTAAATAACTGCATGACCCCTCTGAAGCTCTTAGCAACTTCTATGAGTGTTTTATTTTTTTATAGCACTAGTGTTCATCTGGCCCCTGGCCCCATTCCCCCACTCTAATGAGCCTGCCCTGGGGAGGCACTCCAACATCTGCCTTCAGCTCCTGTTGCCTCAGGCAAATGTGCAAGCTACTTTTAATGGCTCTCTTGTCCACAGGGACAGGCTAAATGCCACACAGCGGTATCCACTGAAAACATCCACAAGTTCTTTAGCAAAATCCAGAAAAATACAGTCTACCATTCCCATAAAATTGTTTTTACAGGGGATGCTGAATGCATCCTAAAAACAAGAAGCTATTTTATGCTCTTCCCTTCTACAGCATAATCTCAAGATAGGGAACAACACAGCTTACGAATTCATTTGAAAAAGGCAACAGCTCAGAGCTCCAGAGGCTGAATTCATCTGTAGTGCTCACCTCCTCCCATCCTTTCTCCAGTGAATAAGAGATGACATCCATAGAGGGGTTGGCCAGGTAACCGTCACTGTTGAAGGAGTAATCACGTCCACCCAGTGTAATGTTACTGAAGTACCTGACGGAGGCAGGCAGGCAGGGTAAGCATGAAGAGGCCATCATTCCACAGAGCTGTATGCTGACCACAAGGAGATTTGGTACAAAGAATATGCTGATCCCTCCACCCACACACAATAGGGCTTCCCAACACCTACTCTAGGACCCAGAAATACTCCAAATATCTGTTATATTTCCAGTACTTCATAACTCAATTCATTGTGGTCTTTAAAATCAGAGATGGGTAATTTAGACCCAAATAGTAGAAGTCCAGACCAAGATTTTAACCAAGACAAGGTTACAATGCTATTCTGGAAACTATTTTGAACACATGCATGTATGTGGAACTGTGCAAATCATCCTTGATTTTTTTTGTTCATTCTCAGGAAAAGGGGGTTATATACCTAGTTAACATCATGCAGGAGACAGCATTAAGTCAGTAGTAAAGGCAGCTCTGGGGGGCAGGGTTATTTGGGCACTGATATGCTATATAAATTTATATGCTGGACCTGTGTGCCATACAGCCCCCCATGAAACGTTTTTTTAATTTGTTTCTGTTGTTATTGGTTTCGGGGGGGGGGGGTATCTAATGTCTCCCAGGGGCCCCCATAGAAGAGGCATTGCTACACGCATCATTAAAAAATCTAGCACAAGTTAACAACCAGGGGAAGCACAACTGCATCATTATTTTCTACTATGCTTCTCATCATTGTCTTAATGTTATTAAATGCAGAGCCCCCAAATTATATTAAACAGGCATCAGAGAACTCTTGGATGCTGGCACTGCTCACCTGATCCTGCCAGGCAGCCTTTGGGTTTGATTGCTGTCCGTCTGACAGTTGCCAGCAAAGCTAGGTTCTGCTGAGGCCCCATAGTCCTTCCTCATAGCCACAGCTGCATGGGTCAGGACTAACACCCCCTTAGCGATCCTGCGGCGTGGCTCGTCCCTCCAGCCCTGAGGCCTGATGGCAAATATGGCCTTGGGGAGTCCCTCCACTCCAAGGCCGGACAGGGCAGGCCCCACCGCGAACCACATGTGTGAGGGGCCAGCCTGACCTGAGGCCCAGGCTGCCCTGAACACCAGCTCGGCTTCCTCATGCGAACAGTACAGCAGGCGCACCTGGGAGGTACAGGGGAAATAGAGTAAACTACACTAATATGGATGGGTGAGACATGGAGAGTGGAGAGCAGGGACACAAGGGCATTACATAGGTAATCCATACAGTATTATGGAAGAGAGAGACGCGGAGGGTGGAGAGCAGGGATAAAAGAGCATTACATAGGGAATATATACAGTAGTATGGAAGGGAGAGACATGGAGGACAGAGACCAGGGATATGAGGGCATTACACAGCAAAAATGTACAGCAAAATGGAAAGGAGAGACACGGAAGATGGAGTGCAGGGATATGAAGGTGGAGGAGGTGCTGCAGCCACATATAGCCTCAAAGCCTGGGTCTTGTGCTCACAATTAGCGTCTTTGCTTCTTGGTGCCTGAACTAAATTCAGAGTTGTTTGTTTGGAGATGACGCTTGTGAGGAGATGGCGTGCTGGAGAGGCCTCCTTCAGAGCATCTCACCTGCGCCTCGTTCTCTTTCAGCTGTCTCCGTGTACGTGCCCCCCCTGGGTCATCCGTAAGGTTGAGCATCACCACACTCCTCTTCTCCCACCCAATGAAGGAGCCATCCGTGAGGCCCTCTATTATCGCCAGGAAGTCCTGGTAGCCATGGTGACGTGTAGAAACAACCGAGAAGGATGTCCAGTCGTATTCTTCTAGAACCTCAAAAATCACCTCTAATTGGAGGGCAGTCGAGGAGCTGAACTGCAGGTAAACTGAGCCACTCTCCTGCCGGGGGGGACAGAAAATAATACCCAGTGGAATTTGGGTGATAAATGGAATCTATCTTCCATGACTGTTAGTGATGTGAGTGGGTGTGCTGATTCACATCACTGCCATCACCAACATCCATGGTACTAAATATGGCATTGCAACATCTCCGTGACTCTAACCGTGTAGCTCACACCTCTAATGCAGCTAAGGGACCCCATATAAACAGCACTTAATGTGTAGGCTTGGGTATCATTTGGGTTTTTTCTGATACTGGGGCTAAAAAGATTCTTCTAAAATGGTGCCGCTGCTAAAGCGGTGCCTGACTCAGTATTTTAAAGAAAAAAAAAAGCACAGACCAATGCTTGATGATATTAAAGAATAGCTTTTTATTTCTAAGGCAAATTTGAACTTAAAATTGAACAACAGGCCTAAATTAACTTACCCCCTTACATATAGTAATACAAAACACTTGACAAATCTACATAACATCCAGGTGTCAGAATCCTTCTGAGTGAAATAGAGCCACCCTTCAGACCTTTTAGATTTCAGTATTTTAACCGAGTTTATGATGACTGACTGGGGAAATGAACAAAGGCAGGCACTTAAATACACAGGCAACGAGGACTAACAAAGGGCAGGTGTGAATTGTCAAAAACAATCAAGCAATCAACAAGGCACAGGACAGCAAGCAACAGAGGAAATAATTTACTAATACTTGACACAAGAAACTAGGGAACATAACAGAGGGCTGATTACACTAGGAAAAAACTAGGAACAAGCACAAGCAGAACGTAGTTAATCCATGCGCAAACAAGGAAGACAAAAATCAGGAACACAAAGCAAAGACAAAGAAAACAATACCAAACCCTAAGGAAAATAAAACCAAAACAAGTTAACAAAAAGGTGAGAATGGCCCCTGGCCAGTCTCAAACTCATGACTATATGGTTACAGCCTACATATCACACACTAATTGCATCCTTCTGAGCCATGCAGCAGTCCAGAGAGCAAGGGAACACACAAGGATTAGACAGGGAGTGAATAGGCGAGATGGTCAGCGACACCTGCTGGCCAAACGGGATAGAGACACGAAGGGCAGGGGCGGACAGGCGCTGACCCTGACAGGACCGTAATCTGTATTCTGCAATATGGTCCAGTACATACCAATACTATAAGAACCGGTACTCAACCCTATTAACGCGCGCCTCAACAAGGCAGACACATCCCTGCAACTCACTTACCTGTGGCTCCCTGCCCAGGCCTGCGCCGCCTCCCACGGCTACGATTGGCAGGGATGTCTGGGCAGAAACAAACTCCAACACCGGGGCCAGGGGCCCCCTGGGCATGGACGGGGGCCTGTCATCCTCATACACCAAACCCTGCAGGGGTCGTGTGGCCAGCAGGTCACAGAGCTGCAGCAGGAGACTCTGGGGGCTGCTCTCATTCACCGCCAGCCAGATCATATTGGCAGAGCCATACTGGGTCACCACGCTCTCCGAGAGACTCCCCGAGATGCGTCCAAAGCCAACCCTAGGGGGCAACACCCTTCCCAACCCTGGCCCCATGCCTATCCCTTCAACCCCCAGCTCCGGGTGCAAGGATGATCCAGAGTAGATAACTGCTATGTTGACGCTTCCAGGGGAGCCGGGATCTCTGTCTCTCTCTCGGGGACGGAGCAGCACAGTGGGCGAGGAGCGGGCCCGCCCAGCCCAGGCCATGATGGCCAACAGGAGAGAGAGAGCAGGTTTCGCAGCCATACAGGTGGGCAGGATGGCAGGGCTGCAGCACTTTCAAGCAAAGAGTACCTAGGATGGGGAAAACAAAAAAAAACCTGTGTGAGAATGATGCAATTAGTCCTTCAGATATAAACTGTTCAAAAGAATTAAAGAAACCCTTTGGCGGCAGTGGGATATGATAGAAATTTGGGTTTTTGATAAGTATATGTTTGAAGTTGATTTTAACAAAAAATAGAATAATAACATTCTAAGTGGTCTCAGATTATTGGTGCTGAGTTTGTGCCGAATCAAAGCACATGTAACACTTTAGGATAAATGTTTTTTAGATAGGTGAAATATTTTCAAATGTCATGGCATGTCAGACTATCCCAAAAGTGGCGGAAAGGCCTCAGACTCCAGAGGGTTAATCAGAGTATAGCATCAATTCAGTTAAACTTCTGGGATATGGAATCTGCCGACCCCCAGAACAGGAATGGTTCAACAGGTGGAAGCCACTAACATTTTCCCCCGTCATCTTTTCTGACTGTTTTTTTCACTAGTTTTGCATTTGGCTATGGTCAGTGTCACTACTGGTAGCATGAGGCGATACCTGGACCCTACAAAGGTTGCACAGGTAGTCTAACTCCTCCAGGATGGTGCATCAATACATGCAATTGCTAGAAGGTTTGCTGTGTCTCCCAGCACAGTCACAAGCTCCCTTGTGCAAGGAGGAACAGGCCAGTGCCAGAGCCCTACAAAATGACCTCCAGCAGGCCACTGGTGTGAATGTCTCTGACCAAACAATCATAAACAGACTTCATGAGGGTGGCCTGAGGGCCCGATGTCCTCTTGTGGGCCCTGTGCTCACTGCCCGGCACCGTGGAGCTCGATTGGCATTTGCCGTAGAATACCAGAATTGGCAGGTCCGCCATTGGCGGCCTTTGCTCTTCACAGATGAGAGCAGGTTCACCCTCAGCACATGTGACAGACATGAATGAGTCTGGAGAAGCCAAGGAGAACATTATGCTGCCCGTAACATTGTTCGACATGATGATGGTCTGGGGAGGCATATCCATGGAGGGCCGCACAGACCTCTACAGTCTAAACAATGGCACCTTGACTGCCATTACATATCAGGATGAAATTCTTGGACCCAATGTCAGACCCTATGCTGGTGCAGTAGGTCCTGGGATCCTCCTGGTGCATGACAGTGCCCAGACTCATGTGGTGATAGTGTGCAGGCAGTTCCTGGGGATGAAGGAATTGATACCATTGACGGGCCCCCACGCTTGCCTGACTTAAATCCAATAGAACACCTCTGGGACATTATGTTTCGGTCCATCTGATGCCGCCAAGTTGCACCTCAGACTGTCCAAGACATCTGTAGGAGCATGCTCTGACATTGTTAGGCATGCATACAAGAACATGGAGGCCATACAAACTACTGAGTACGATTTTGAGTTGCTGCAATGAAATTTCAGCAAAGTTTTTCACCTTGATTTACGGGGTGTCTTTGAATTCAGCCCTCTGTAGGTTGATAATTTTCATTTCCATCATACTATGTGGCATCATTTAGTTCCTAACACATTACCAAGTCCATATGCGTACAGATATCCAGCATAATTTTCTTCCCATTGAAATCTGATATGTTTTCAAAGTGTTCCTTAAATTTTTTTGAGCAGTGTATATAGAGGAAGAGCCAAGCAGAAGGAGGGAAGTAGAGAAGGAAACAGGGATAATTCAGTCATGCATTAGCAGAAGAGTAAGGAGAAGATGGGTGGGTCAATTTCAGACTGGAACATGAACAGCACCAGCAGCAATAAGGAAGCGTAAATGAGGAAAGATATATGATGGGTACAGAGATCAGCTCTGAAAGAACACACACACAAACACATGTGTGTGTACAGCCATACACAGGGGCAGGAAGGTGGATGGACACTCGGATGTCCCTGCCCCTCTCTCACTCCCTCTTAGGCTGCCTGTACCTCATGACTTCATGTGCTTAACATTACCACCTTTGGGCAGGCAGCTGGCTGGCAGAACATGACCCCTCTGGCCAACATCCTGCAGGCCTTTGACCCAGAGGAACAATGGGAATGACACCATGGGACTGCAACATGGGGAACAGCAGGAAGTCAGGGGCCTAGAAAGCAGACCATCAGAAAAGGACTAGCAGTATGTGCAGAGCTAAGGAACCGTAAACAGTAAAGGAATGAGACAGCAAAATGGAGAAAGGGAGAGAAAAGAGGGATATGCACAAGGCAGGAGTGATGTGTGTGAGTGTGTGTGTGTCTAATATGTGCTAAAGCCCCGAATTATATAATAGTGTTTCCTGAAAGACCCATGTACACAAGGGTTAAGGTGTTAAGTTATTCAGTGTTACATTATTGTAGTTAGGTAGGTTTTATTTGTTATGTATTAAGAGTTTTGTATTTAAATTTAAATATTTAAGGTGTGTGTGTGTGTGTGTGTGTGTGTGTGTGTGCGTGTGAAGGTACAATTGAGGTTCTACCAGGTAAGCATTGTGGGAGGTATAAAAGTAAATGAAAAAGCATTCAGTCAGGAGGGGACCACATGGGGCTTAAAGGTGGCCCTGCCCCCACTGAGAAGCAAAAGATGACAGCTGGGTAGCTGGCTGACAGAGAGAGGGCTCTGTGCCCTACTGCTGGGTAAGATTGCAGACAGTTACCTGCAGGAGCACGGGACTGAGATGCTCAATAGGATGGTTACTCACACTCTTCACACGTATACCACACAATGTAATGTCTGTTCTGGAGCTGCATTGCATGATTCTTATTGTTCTTTAGAGTGCTTGGATGTCTAGTTGCTCTAAAGAGCTGCTGCTCTAGTGCATTACACTTCCCATACTGAACACTGCTGAATAAATGCGGTGTTCAGTTATTAAGATTCTACCAGAAGTCAAAAAGCATTACTTCATCATAGCATTGTAAACAGCCAATTACAGGCACAGAGCGCTTATGTTGGAAGCTAACTGTGCGGTTTAGCATTTTAGAGCTAAGCTAAACCAGCAGTACCATTAAGCAGTGATATTCAACACAGGTTTGGGCCAATTTCATTTCAGAGCTGCACACTGAGTTTCCCAACAGCCCTCATACGTGTAGCCAAATTGGACGAATACCCCCACATGTTTGGCATCTGAGGGAAATCTGACCCAGAAGTAAGAGGACATCTGCGCATGATTACAAGCACTTATCTCCAATTAATAAAAGCAGAGAGGTAAACAGGCATATTGCTGCAGAAGCCTGAATACCCTTCCACAGGTAAACTCTGTCATTAAAACTGCTGTTCTCCCTAGGACTCAGAAATTAAACAAAATATGCCAAAAGATACATAATTCATGCATACAACAGCATGACAAGATAAATTTTAAGTTGTTTCTGCACTCAAATCCAAGGAGAAGAGTTTTCAGTGTTTCACAGAACTTAGTTTTAAGTGCAGATTGTTGGTCTGGCAGCAAATGGAAATTATAATGAATTAGCACTTATTTTAATGAGCTGGCCCACAGCATATGACACAGTACTGCACAGAATATAGCATAAAGAATTACCTTCTCCGCCTGTCTTCCATATGTCAACCGCAGGTTATTCCTCCTTTTATATAAAGCCTGTAAAATAAAGGTAGCCAGTTTAAAATAGGCAGGATCTATCCATCCCATATGAATAAGCCTCAAACAAACACCCCATGCTCCTCATTTCTAGCCTTGAACTTTATCCGTACTACCATTAAAATTTTCTCCTGCCCCCTCCTCAATCTGCATGGAGGTGGGTCACCACCCCTTTTCTTTTTCAACATGCCAGCAGAAAAAGCTGGCCCATCACCAGGGCCAGGGATTCATCACCACTAAGAAACCAATGAGAAAAGGGCTGCTGGCCTGTAACAAGATGCTTCTCTTACCGTCCATTAGCCAGTGATGTTCACAGGAGACACATTAATGCGTCACACAGCATCAGTAAATAAAGCATTAGCACTTCATTCTCATCACCTGATTTGAAACGTATGTGTATAATTAACACGTTAATGCATGCAATCAATTTTAAAATAATATTGCGCTAATATTTTAATTATGTTAACGCACACTTGCAGAGCCTGCTCGTAGAGCCCCGTTTGGGGTTAGGACATTTATTGAGTTTATTGTACCACATTGTTCCATCTGCTGCCATCATGTTTTTTAGCCTTTTGAAGTTAACTTAGTATATTTCTGACTGGAATGCCCGATTGGAACAATGCATGTGCAGAAACACCAGTGTTGATTTGTGAGGCTATATAAAATCAGAAAGCAAGGAACAACACACAAATACTTTAATGACAAAATGAATTCCTTTGCTTTTTATTACATAACACATTACAAATCTATATTGAATCTAACTACCATGGGGAATAGCGAGCCTGGAAAATTCACATTAGAATCTTCAAATATCATCCATAAAGGTATTTCTACACTCAGTGACAAAACTATTTTTTAGTCTCGGACTACAAGACTAAAAAGTAGTTTTTATCATCAAGCCATTCGACACCTCAACTACAACACACACACCACACTTCACTGGATGCACACACGAACTATACAATACAGACTCAGGTACACTTTGCACTTCATTTCTATTTTTATTATTATAAAAAATAAAAGTAAAAAACTCTTACTCTGTGCAATACTGTTACTTAACTGCCACCTTAAATCGTTGACAATTGTACGGATGCTCACTCCTGTCACTTTATTTCACGTGCAATAACGTTGTCCCCCCCATCTCAGTAAAGTTTTTTTTTTTTACAGTTTTAAATTTATATTATTATTTCTTTCTACTATATTGCTGAGAGACTTGTCTATTCTCATCAATCACATTTCATTGTAATGTTGACCCTGTGTTAACTTGCATATGATAAATAAAACTGAAACTGAAGGTATTTCTACACTCAGTGACAAGAAAGTTAAGCACCAAGACAGAGTGCTGCAATTGAAATGAATCTGCATGTGGTGAAAGGTCATGTGACTGTATTACAATGATTATAATATTAGATCAAATGCACAACAGAGTTGGCAGTATGGGCACACTGCTGGTCTCATGTCAGTAGGGTGTGGCACCCCCCTCAGGCCTGGATACATGCAGCGATACTGTGCGGAAGGGAGTCGTACAGCCGTTGGCCCACAGCTGTTGTAACTGGCCCTCGAGATCCTACAGATTGACATTGGATCTGAGTTGACGTCCAAGCTGATCCCACACTTATTCCATTTGGGAAAGATCGGGCGACCTGGCTGGCCACGGGAGGATCTCAACACGATGCAGGCAGTCCATAGACACATGTGCTGTGCGTGGACGGGCGTTGTCTTATTGAAAGACTGTACCAGGGTGCTGTCCCAGGAGGGGTAAGTGATTAATGCGTTCCTGTTTAACCATGCGCTCACTAAAAATCACATTTTAAAGTACACATATCCAGTGGGAATGTAGGGTTAGGAAATGTGACTCCAAAACTTAGTAACCTACACCAAAGAAAATTAATTAAACAATAAAATGTTACCAGTGGCCAATAATGTAATTATATGCATTTTAAATAAGAAATAATAATACATTAATACATTATATCATAAACATTTCCTATAGGTCTGATGAGTCTCATGAGAATTTCCTAGTAATGCTTCAACCGAACATGCGGAACTCGCCAAATAGTCAAGTGCCTCAAGTTGGGAATAGTAAGCCACAGCCACCATGCGGCCGGGCATTTACACAGCAAAAATAGAATGGGTTATGGCAGCGATTCTCAACCCATGGGTTGCGACCCAAATTTGGGTCACGGCAAGTTCTAAAAGGGTCTTAAGGCAGAGTTGGAAATGTAATTATTTTTAAACCAGCAAGCTCCTATGCTGATCCACAATCAGATTTCCCAGGCCAATCTTAGAATTAACCTATATAAACCGATCGTGGGTCTGCAAATGCTTAGCGCAAAACTAGCGAACACTCAACCAATCCAAAAAGCACAGACGCTTAATTTAAAGTGCACTGGCATATCCAATCAGATTTGTGCGATAGGCATTGATTGCCGTAAATTGCGAGTGGACTGTGCGATTGATCATATCGTTAAATTGTCCTATACTTGATATGAGGTTGCGACTGAGCTGGCAAGGTAAAAATTGGGTTGTGGTGCAAATAAGACTGAAAACCACTGGGATATGGTATGCTGAGGGGCACTGAAGACAAAATGGCTACAGATAGTTTACGAAAAGCAAATGCAAGTGAATTTAAAATTATTGCTCTGTTTTTATATGACAATTTGTGAAATATTTTTAGATTTTTAGAATCCAAGACTTTGAACTGTGTAATATGTGGATGTACAAAAATCCAGTTATTTTAGATTTGAAAACCGGTTTGACTGATTCACTGAAAAGATCCAGTTCAAAGGAACAATTCGTTCATGAATTGGACATCACTGTTCTTCACTTGGATAGCTGTATTTGCATGCAAGTAGAATTTCATCCTAAGATTATATCGCATTATAGTTGGCGTCGTGCTTTTCTCTCGAATTGAAAATCGTGCAAATACAAATGCGATGTGAAACTGATATAATTGTTGTAGCAGGACTTTACAGTACATGAGTAAATAATGTTTCTGTCTGTTGCTTTTTTAATTCATTTAAATGACACTTAAATTTACATCTAAAATCCATGTGTAGATTACAAAGTCTTGTTAACAATTATTCTGACCATGTGTTTTACCCACAAATGCACATTTGTAGAATATAATGCTGGCTGACTGCATTTAAAAATTACCTGAAATTATGATTCAACTTCTTCTTGATGTATAAGTAGTGGAGGAATGCAGACGTGACTCTCGATTGCTATCAAGTTATTGTAACCTCTATTGATAGTTTATTTTCTCCCTGCTGTTTCCCCTTGTTATTTAACTTTTTAAATCTGTAAGTAACATGCTCAGCCCTATTCACTCCTTTCCCTTAAGAGTTCCATTACTTACTTATAGTATACAAAGTCAGGCCTGTTATAGATTACCTACCAGGCAAAAAAAGGTATCTTCCACTCCAACTTTTATTTTAAGAGTAGCAAACTGTTGCCTTATTTGCTCGATTATGGTGCTGTAGGTGAACATAATCACAATGTATTTTCAACTGATTACAACATGATAGAATATGCGATTGATAAAAAAAAAAATTAATCAACCAACCCTAACTGTCACGATCACTCGTTCAGCCCTCATGTGGACCACGCCTACCTCATTAACCCCGTGTGGAATCCTTCCGTTTACCTGCTGTCTTCGGTTTCCTGCTTGTTATCCTGTGTATTTAGTCCGCGTCATATACTGGCTAAATCAACCAGAGGTCCAGGAGGACCCCTTAGCCGTGGATTTGGCCAGCCGGAGCGTCCGAGGTGTGCGAGAATCTCCGGCAGCTGGTGGAGAGGATCACGGAGAGGCGGCTCCAACTGAGGGCACTCTACAGCGAGCGGGGCTCGGAGCCGCTGGTTCCCTCGGGGGCAATCTCATCTCCGCCAGTAATCCCAAGTCGGAGAAAAAAGAGGAGGAGGAAAGAAAAGAGACTGGCGGAGTATGCTGGCTCTTTCTGAGGGTCTGCTCACCCTTCCCTGCGTCTCTCCCTTTCAGCGATCTGGGGGAAACCTCGATCACCTCGGACAGCACAGCCACTTCAGGGACACAGGTACCCCACACCCGCCTAGCCGCCGCAGAGCAGCAACCGCCACCGGCTTCTCCCAGCAAGGAAGCATGCCGGCCCCTTAATGGGGCCAGGGCAGTCTGGGATGCTACCCCATGGGTCCCTAGGGGTATTAAAGGGGCAACGCCTGCCCTCGTGGTACCTATCCTGGCAGCCCATATGGATCTACCCGACCCGCCAGCTGTTGAGGGTTTCGATCCGCCGGCGCTTATTTTGCCTGTCGCATCAGTCCCGCTAATAACTGTCTTCCTTGAATCACCTGTCCTAGACCTGCCTGCTCCCAGGCTGCCGGGCCCGCTAGTCCCAGTAACCAGGGCGCCACCCAAGGTCACTGCACCAGCTGTGTCGCCGCCCTGCTGGGCTCCAGTCTCGGCCGCTGCATCACCGCCATGTTGGGCTCGAGTCCCGGCTACGCCTACTGTGGATGTTTCGCCTGTGCTCGATGACCCGTCGCCGGGACCCGCTGGGATTCCCAACCTGTTGCCAGCGCCCCCAGTGGTCCCGGTGTCCACAACGACGCCCGCTGAGGTGCCTGTCTCGCCCGACCTGCCAGTCTTGCCTGTCTCGCCCATCCTGCCGGCCCTCCTAGACTCACCCGTCCTGCCGGCCCTGCTAGACTCGCCCATCATGCCGGCCGTCGCGGCACACAAGGTCCCGGCCGACCTGTCGCCCGCTGAGGTCCCGGCCGACCTGTCGCCCGCTGAGGTCCCGGCCGACCTGTCGCCGGCACCCGCTGTGGTGTCACCCACGGCAGCCCTCACTAGCCTAGCCCCGCCTGCTGCTTCTCCCGAGGACTCAGGTGAGGTGCCTGTGGAGGTCCCGGAGGCATCCGCAGCCCGCCTGTCTGCTGCCACCGCTTTGCCCACGGCCCGCTTGCCTGCTGCCGCTTTGCCCACGGCCTTGCCTGCTGCCGCCGCTTTGCCCGCGGCCTCGCCAGCTGCCCCTGCTTTGTCTGCGGCCTCGACAGCTGCCACCGCTACGCCCGTAGCCTGCAAGCCAAATTCGTCAGCTTTGCCGGTCTTACCCGACCTATCAGTCTCGCCTGTCCAGCCCGGCTCACCGGGTCTGCCTGTCCTGCCTGACTTGATGGCGCCACCCATTCTGCCTATCCTGCCTGACTCAACGGTGCCCTCTGTCCTGTCTGTCCTGCCTTTTATGCCCGCAGCTCGCCTGCCTGCAGCCGACTCACCTGCAACCACGCCACAGGCTAGGGTTCCCAATCCGTCGTCAGCGCCGGCTGGGGTTCTCGACCCGTCACCGGCGCCCTCAATGGTCCCTGGGCCAATGACGCCTGCAGCAACGACCCCAGTGGGTCCTGCTTCGCCCGAGGCAGCTCCTGCTGCGGCCTTGCCAGTCTTGCCTGTTCTGCCTGTCTCCCCGGCTCTGCCTGTTCTGCCTGTCTCGCCTGCGGCCTCACCTGAGGTCGGGCCTCCACCCGAGGCTCCTGGGGCCCCGGCTCCACCTGTCTCTGCTCTGTCCTACCAGGTACTGCCTGCTGCAGCACCCGCTGGCCTCATGCCTCTGCCTGCTGCCACGCCTGCGCCTACGCCTACTGCTCAGTCCGCTGTCCCGGCTCCGCCCGCCGCTTTGCCCGAGGCCCCAGCTCTGCCCACGCCAGACGTCCCAGCACCTACGCCTGTCTCAGCTCTGTCTCTGCTCATTATCACTTCACCTGAGCCAGGGACCCGCTTGCCAGCTGCCGCTGCTCCAGTATCTGGTGCTGCCTCTGAGCACCCAGCGCCGGCAGCTCACCCCTTTTCAGGGACGTGCCTGGCTCTCAAGAGGGCCAGGTCAATGGGGGCAGCAATTCCGAGGGTGCCAACAATCCCCAAGCGAGTGGCCCCTGCATCAAGGGTGCCGACCCCAGCTTTGTTGGTCCCTATGCCACCTGATTCATCCCCCCTGCTCTAGTTTCCCCAGCTCCCGACCCGGTTCCAGCTCCACCAGCTCGCGGGCATCCAGGCCCTGTCCCTGAGGAGGTCCCAGACTGTATGACCCTTTGCTCTGCCTCCCTTCTTGGACGGGGAGGAGGAGCTCGAATGGGACCCCTCCGGGACCTCCCTTGTGGCCCCGAAGGATGCTTCCCGGAGGAGGGCTCTGCCACCGTAGCCCCAGAATGGTCGATCCCGGCCGGACTCCCATCTCTCGGTGTCCTGAAAATGTAGAGGACACCGATGCAGGGGTCAGGGCTTGCCTGCAGCTCCCCGTGCGCCTGCTCTCCCTGCCGCCTGAGGGTCCCCCTCCAAGGGCTCGCAGACCGTCTTCAGTCTCGCCTCCCCTGTCTGGCCGTCAGCCTGCTGGGCCTTCCGCGGCGCCTCCTCGGCCATCCTCTTTGACCGCCATGGCACGTCGGAGGACTCCGCCAGTGTCAGCTGCCTCTCCCTCCGTGCTGGCACGATCTTACTCTCCGGCTGCATCCTCAACTCCTTCACCTGTCCCTTTGCCCATCTCCTCGCCCCCCCTCATGGTCGTCCCCTGCCCCTGTCTCCCAGTTGCCTGGGGTCCCTCCAGCTGCCGCTCTTTGCCCGCAGAGGCTCCCTCGGGCACCCCTGTGTCCACCTCCCTGGTTTCAGCCTCCTTGTTTTGTGCCTCCTGTTTCTGCTCCTCGTTACCCTATTCCTCCTGTCTCGGTTCCTCCTCCCTCTGTGCCTCCTCGTCCTTCTGTTCCTATGTTCCCTCTTAATCCTTCTGTTCCTATGTTTCCTCCTTGACTTCTGCCTGGTGCCCAGGTAGGGGACCTTCCGAATCTTGTGGACCTTTTGGCCCCAGCCGGGGAGGATCCAGTGGTCATGGTGCATGTTGGCACCAATGACATAGGCAAGGGCGGGAGGGCTGTTCTGCAGGATAAATTTGTAGAAGTCGCAGATAAGCTTAGAAGCAGAACATCCACGGTGGTATTCTCTGGAATACTTCCCATGCCACATGCAAGCCAGGCTAAGTTAGCTGA
>JAODKC010000097.1:112678-138694 GCA_026777985.1 Mormyrops attenuatus | reverse complement strand
GGCAGTTCTGAAGGCGAAAGGGGGTCAAACACCGTATTAGTATGGTGTTCCTAATAATCCTTTAGGTGAGTGTATTTGGGTACTGCAAAGTAAAGCTTCATTACAGCATAATGCAGGTAATACACAATGTTAGCTCACTGTTAGTAATGAGCTGATTATGTGCTCCTGACTAAACTAATACAATATGATTTATTGTGCTTACATGACAGTCTACCATGACAACTGACCAAAAAGAACTATGGCCCTGCTCACACCAGGTATTAACATGCTTCCTGGTGATCCAATCACAAGTGGACAGCTGTTAAATACAGGTATGAACTCACCCAAACTGCGTAGAAAATGCATCAAGATCTGATCACTCAAACCACAGAGGTGGTTTGTGAGACACAGATGGCCTCATTCTTATAGCAGTGTGAACGTGAATGTGTCACAGGCTGCATTGAAGGACCGCCTACTCAGCTGACGTCATGCGGGCGCAAGTAGGCATGTACTCATTAGACACGCAAATGGTATTTGATATATGATTTAGAACGTATGTCAGTGCAGAGCGGGCCACTGTGAACTGCCTTGTGAATAACGATGCACCTTTTTCCCTACAACACCAAAAAAATGTTTGAATCTACTGGGAAGGTTTAATATCAGACTGTCATGACCCATTCGCATGAAAACATTATCAAAGTGTGCATTATTAAGGTTCCGTGCAAATTTGGGAAAAATAATCTGTAAGAAGTGATTTATTAAAGATGTTTTGAAATTTGCAGAAATTATATATTTAATGCGCAC
The DNA here is from genome assembly GCA_026777985.1 of Mormyrops attenuatus. NCBI lineage: Eukaryota > Metazoa > Chordata > Actinopteri > Osteoglossiformes > Mormyridae > Mormyrops > Mormyrops attenuatus. The sequence continues at coordinate 137,911 of JAODKC010000097.1, read as the reverse complement.
TTTGGTGAAGCTTCCTTATTTATGTCAAAGCAGCTCCACGCTTTATTAATATTGGTGAAACGTGCCAGTAAAAATTACATGAACACAAAATTAAAGTGTGCAGGTAAGTATGTGGGTTCAATAGGCTAGGTAATAGATATGTTAAGAGAGACATATAATAGTGTGACTATTCATATAGTTTTATATTAGGCTGTCCAGAGGCTGGAACTCTCAGTCAGAATTTCAGTCCCACTCCGGCCCTGACTACTTCACTTCTTGTCAAACCATATCAGACAAAACAATGAACCACTTCATTGAAATTTTCACTAATTTAGAGCTTTATTGGTTGTGATTAAAAGCTGAAGTATCATCATATGGCAACCAACATGATGCATTACAGACTGAACCCTTTGCCCTTGAATAGAACAGTATTAAGTACCGGAATACCTTTTTAACACGTACATTTGTATCGTATTGGCGCAGAATAAAAATGTATGCCTACGTGAATTTTGAATTAAGAAGTCACACTTGCATTATGTGAAATATTGTATAATAACGACTAAATTTCTCATCACGATCCAAGTAAAACCTGGTATTTTTATGTAACCCCAGCTCTGTAAAAGTACCTCAGACTGAGCCACACAAAATTGTTCCAGCTAACCTTTGCTCACAAAGGACAGGGGGAGGGCAGAATGGGGAAGCAAAAAGGAGAAAGAGGAAAAAAGAGGAGTGGCTTTGGAAGGATACCTGTAGTGAGGGGTTGAGATTGTGTTGCATGGCTTGGCCTGAGCCACTGTATTTTTTACCCATTAATGCAGTGTTTCCCAACCCAGTCCTCGGGGAACCCCAGACAGTCCACATTTTTTGCTTCTTTTGAGCTCCCAGCGCACCTGTACCAGGTATTCGGTGTTCCTGATTGGCTGGGAGAGAGCAAAAATGTGGACTGTCCGGGGTTCCCCCGAGGACTGGGTTGGGAAATACTGCATTAAATCAATCCCATGATCACCTAGTACCATCAGCAATAACTTTCTGACACGGCTCCATTGTGAATGTGAAACCATAACAGATTACCATATCTGATATCAGTTGAGAGCACACGACACCCTTACTTTACCGTTATAGAAGACTAAGTGGGAATGAAAATTTATCCATGCTGTTTTTACCTGATACATTAACAGGTTTCATATGTGAAAGGGGGTGACACATCATGAGAGAGACACTTTCCACAACAAAAACCTTCAAATAATAAAAAATGTAGATATGTGTGAATGAAAAAAATAGGTAAAATAACTATTGTTTGTTTACCTACAGAGAGCGAACAAGCCACCTCTAAACAAAAATTTAAAAAATGTACAACAATGGCTTGGCTTTTTCAGTAGAGCCCTCCCATCACATTGCCGAAATGTCAAACCACTTGACCCACAGTAAGCACTGTCCAGTACCCTCCTCTACTCCCCAGACACGCATTATGGAATTCAGCAGGTTATGGGTACTAATAGGCTATTACATTGTCATTTAGCAAACACTCTTATAAAGCTGTGACTGGACTGTATGTGTGCCCAGGGGGCTGCTAGGCAGAATCCCGAGGTGTTTCGTCATGTGAAGGGTGCAGCAGAGCGCTGCATCAGTGCATGCTCCCCAACCTGTCCTGACCTTATAAAGCTCGAACAAAATGAGCTTAGTTCAGTATTTTCCAAGGAGAAAAAAAAACAGACAAGGTAGGTAAACAGTGTAGATATTTAACTGGATGGAAGCAATGATGCATCTGTCCCCTTGCTCTTCTATACCCCATTCACTCTTACGCTCACACACAGAAACCCATTATACTGCATATGGCCGTTTTACCATTAAGGTGTCGCATGGGATTGGGGACAAACTGGTAAACAATTATCGTGACATGACTGCAACTAGTCATGTCACGATAACTACTTCTGTAGGATGATATATTGTCCCACAAATAATTGCGAAAAATGACATTGTCATTTTAAGATCATTTATTGTTATTGATATAATAATAGCTTAATAAGGCAAGCACACCCTTTCAAATAGCAAGGCACCTGTAATTCTTCATATCCTGTCAATATTTCTTTTCAGTACATCAAGTTTGTTTTACAGACTTCTTGTGAATGATCTCCACCAGCTCAGAATGGAATATTAACCCAGATTCTCCAGTTTTTGATTCTCTGTGTTCTCTGTCAGTTCTGCATAGCACCTGTTCTTGTGTCTGAGTGTATATATATGGATCTCGTTAGGTACCCCAGTTACGGTGGGTTGACCATACACGTCCCTTCAGATCAAATTGAACTAAAGCTATAAGCATACCAAAATACCATGTCACTGGATGGCAGCAATTTCACCTAATTTTTTTAGTCAACATAATCACTGACACCAGTTACCACTAAAAAAACCACCAGTGTAATTAGCTGTAAATACAGACAATATGGTTTGATGCATGGTTGAAAATACTGTGTATGCACAAATGTGCGAGATACAAATCAGACATGTACAGATCGGGTAGTTATACCTTAGATCTGTATTACATTCACAAACCAACAGACTATTCTACTGATTGGCCAAATAATATCAAGTGTCTCTATCACAGGGTCTATTTCAAGCATGACAGATTAGAAAAACAATTCAACGTGAGCCCTTGGCATGGCGGATAAGGAAGTGTGGTATGGATCGGGTAGTGACACATTATTATTGGTGAAAGTCTTATGTGAAATTTGGAAATATTAGTAAGAGGACATAAAACTTTATGATCCCTACCATTCACTTAAAAGGTAGATCATGGAGGTCTTCAAGACCAATCACAATATATGACAGCATTTTAAAATACCAAAAGAAAAAAAAATCATGTACGCTGTGATGATATGCAACACCTATCCATTAAACCTGTAAGTAGAGCTGGGCGATATGGCCTAAAAATAAAATCTCCAATTTTTTCCACAATAAGTCCGATTTCCGATTTTCCCCTCCCCTATTCAAAATCAAACTACAGATGACAAATGGTTCAAAATAAGCTTTAACTTTATTTTGTTTTATTTTTTTTACTTTAGGGTTAAAGTGCAATCTGACAAGCCAAAAAAGATTCTTGTAAGTGAGATGGCAGACCACGCCATTGTAAACACTTTTAGAAACTTGTAAAAAATTTTAGCATGTTAATGAATCCCAGCTTTTCCACAGTATGTACGGGCACCATGTCTTTTGCGACAGCATTTGTTATCGCCATCCACCGTGCCCCTTTCTCATCATATGGCACACACGAAAACATGTCGGGGACAGTTGCTTGCTTAACTTTGGATGTTGTGCTGGTGCTGCGGCAATTTTCATTTCGCTGGGAGCTGCACTTCTCCCACTCCGCTGCGTGCCTCTGCTTTAGGCGCCTGAATAAATTTGTTGTGCTGCTTCCTATGGTTGCAGTTTTTAAACAGACTTTGCAACGAGGACTTGTTTGGTCTGTGTCCGACGGCACAAAACCGAACCAATTCCATATTACAGATGTAGCAACACCTTTCTTGGACACAAGCTTCAGCTTTTCTCCTGTCATTGCCATGTTGTTTGTGAATGCTAGAGTGTTTGGGTGCGCCATGCTAATTTACCCGTGTAGAATGGTGCGTCGCATTAGTTCCACTTTTGGCGCTCGCGTGTAAAATAAGTAATAAAATCGATTTTCATAAAAACACATCATCCTGAACTGTAAATTCGAATTAGTCGATAAAAATCGATATATCGGCCACCTCTACCTGTAATATTTACAGAATTTTTTTATTTGAGAGTGGATATATATTTCCACTTTCAAAATTTTGTAAATATTACAGGGTTAATGAGTAATCTTAAGCAACAATTATAAACCATTGTGGGAATTTAAGAAAAAGTAGGTCACTTAATATCCACACGTTTCAGACAATGCATAAATCTTTGTGATTCTAGTTGCTGTCCATTCTGTTGGCAGTTAACTATTGTTATGCTACAAATTAAAAAAATTGAAATTGAATGTGAGCTAAATATAGTCTGGATTATTTCATCCGCTCCATAAAAGCTTAAGTATTCCTCAGCTCTGATTATCAAGGATCAGAGTCCAGCAAGTATTTCTTCTAAAAGTTAAGTGGACGTATCATCCTAAAACACTCAGAAGTACACTATACTGGCAAAAGTAATGGGATACTTGCCTTTACACACACACACACACACACACACACACACACACAGGCTTTAATATGGAGTTGGCCCACCCTTTGCAGCCATAACAGCTTCAATTCTTCTGGGAAGATTGTCCACAAGGTTTAGGAGTGTGTTTATGGGAATTTTTGACCATTCTTCCAGGAGAACATTTGTGAGGTCAGGCACTGATGTTGGATGAGAAATTCATCTCAAAGGTGTTCTACTGGGTTGAGGTCAGGGCTCTGTGCAGGCAAGTCAAGTTCCTCCACACCAGACTCACCTATCCATGTTCTTATGGACCTTGCTTTGTGCACTGGTGTGTAGTCATGTTGAACTGTTCCCACAAAGTTGGAAGCATGAAATTGCTCAAAATGGCATTGAATGCTGCAGCATTAGGAGTTCCTTCACTGGAACTAAGGGGCCAAGCCCAACCTCTGAAAAGCAACCCCACTCCACATTCCCCCCTCCACCAAACTTTACACTTGGCACAATGCAGTCAAGCAAGTACTGTTCTCCTAGCTACTGCCAAACCCAAACTTGCCCATCTGAATGCCAGTCAGAGAAGCGTGATTTCTCACTCCAGAGAACACGTCTCCACTGCTCTAGAGTGCATTGGTAGCATGCTTTACACCACTGGATCCGACGCTTTGCATTGCACTCAGTGATGTAAGGCTTGCATGCAGCTGCTCGGCCTTGGAAACCTATTCCATAAAGTTCTCTGCACACTGTTCTTGAGCTAATCTGAAGGCCACACAAAGTTTGGAGGTCTGTAGCTACTGACTCTGCAGACAGCTGGCAACTTCTGCATGCATAGAGGAGCTGAACACACCACTCTGATATTCAAACAATGTAGACTCAAATATGAGACCACTCAATGATGTAAATATGCCTTGATCAATCATTGGCCAAGGAAAAAGGAGCAGAAAGTCAGAAATGAGATTGGACAACAGATTATATACAAACAGCTTTTATGACCTCTCTGATCAGACTGAAAACAAAGACGCATAGCAGATTTGAAGAAAGGTTGCCTGAGGAAGTCCAGAAATACCAGCATTTGTAAGATTTCTTGCTACTGGAATATAAAGACTCCAAGATGGCTACAAACCTAAATAAAAAGTTCATAACTGCAATACCATACACGTATATCCTTGCTTCAGTGTTATTATAGATCTGAGGAATGTTGCACAAAACAGCTTGAGTATGAGACTTAAGGTTTAATTTCTCCTTAGTGGAGGGATTTATTTATGGGTGTTGCAGAGAATCCCATGAAAGGTTTCCAAAGTAATAGAAAAACCCAAAGGGATTTACTGCATTGAAAGACATTTTGCAGCAGTAAAATTGTGGTTTCCATGGAGGTGAAACCTGTTATCGCCCCCAGTGTTAATTTCGTTGACTGAAATGTTGACAAACATATGGCCTGACGATATTAAACATTCCTGTGAAGTATAAAAAAAAAAAAAAAAAAAGGTGGATTTCGTCCCCACTGCATCCTTATCTGATGAAAATGTGGACTGTTTCTCCTGGAGTAATGTGTTCACTACAAGTAGGTACTTTTCGCTTGACTAAGAACTACTGAGTGGGGCATATGGCAATAAACTTTGCTTAATGGTTGATGACAAGCACCAGTACTAATTAGGAAGATAAGCAAAAGTACTGGGAAAATAAGTAGTGGAGGAAAAACTGAGCAGATGGAATTATTGTTGTATCTCAGTTACATTATTTCCATTTTTGCATGCGTCTCCATATTTTTGTATCAGAAAACTTGATTGATAACTAGTATACTTCTGTCTTATAATGCCAGTACTGCAGTGAAACTTGCCAGCGCTTAATTAGTGGGATAACATTACATTGTTGTTTTATTCTCTGAATTCGAAAGATGGATATGGTAGCCAGATTTAATAATCAAATAAAAATACGTGCAGGCCATATAAATAAAATCATAAATTGACTGTCAGTCAGGTAAAATCAACTGCTTACCATTCATCATATCCACTGGGTGTTCTCAGTCACAGAATGCTTTTTGGGATTCATTCATCTTCTTCATTTATCACCATAAATTCAGCCATGGTGCAGCTACGATAAGTACCTTAAGTTGTTTTCCTTACTTTGGCTGTTAAGGTCTTTTCTGCAACCATTTAATGAACTTTAAGGGGACCCAAGATGAGGAGAAAAACTTAAATACTTAAATGAACATTTTAAGGAAACCTTAACGAGAAGACTTAAAGGTGTTTTGTGCAACCAACTTCATTTTAAGGAAACCTTAACTTGGACTTTAAGGTAAAATTCAACTTAAGATGTTATGTGCAGCTGTCCTCTGAATTTTTAATTTAGTTTTAATGGAGTAGCACGGTGGCATAGTATGGTGCTTTTTGCAAGTCGTAACCACACTGACATGGCCCTGCTCACTAGCAGGGTTGAAAGCATGACCAAACAACGCTGGTAGCGTCACTACCATAAGAACATAAATTTATAAAGAAGAGGAGGCCATTCGGCCCAGCAAGCTTGTTTGGGGAGAACTTAACTAATAGCTCATTGTTGTTACAATCTTATCTAGATCTGATTAAAAGGAACTCAAGGTTTTAGCTTACACTACACTAACAGGAAGAATATTTCATACTCTAACTACATGCTGCGTAAAGTAGTGTTTTCTGAAACCAGTTTAAAATGTTCTCCCACTAATTTCCACCTATGGCCACGAGTTCTTGTATTTTAACCAATATTGAAATAATTATTTGACTGAACAGACCTGTTAATGTCTTGTATACCTGGGTCATGTCTCCCCTTAGTGGAATGTCTTATGAGGAGAGGTTAGCAGAGATGAATCTGTTCAGACCAAGACCAAGAAAGATTCTTGTAGCCCTGCGTTGAACCCTTTCTAAGGCAGCAATAAGCATAAGGTGACCAAACCTGCACACAATAGTCTACGAGAGGTCTTACCAAAGAATTATATAATCTTAGCATCCTCACCCTAGATTTAAACTCCACACACCTAGAGTATCGTAACCCAACATCCTATTGGCCTTTTTAATAGCTTCCACATACTGAGAGTAGGACATGGCAGCATACATACATACATGCATACACACCAAGGTCTAAATCAGCTACCTTTATTTCAGGGTAAACCATAAAATATCTGTACTGTATATTTCTGCTACCTGCATAGATTACCTTACCTTTGTCAACAGTTGTAAATTTTATCCGCCAGGTTATCTGCCAGGTCACTAATTAAATCAATCATCCCAATGTAGCCTCTATGCCACTAATTCAGTGTCAGCAACACCACCCACCCTTGGGTACATTGAAGCAATTTACTTTACAAAGTATAGTGTCGATATCGTTTATGCAAATTAGTAATAACAGTAGTCCTAAAAGTGAACTCTGTGGTACTCCACTATGAACGCAGGCCACAGAGACATTGTGCCTCTAATAATTACCCGCTGCTTCCTGTCTGTTAACCAGTTTTCAATCCAAGCTGCTACAGTTCCTAAAATTCTTGCTGCTTTGATCTTAAGCAGGAGCTGCTTGGGGGACACAACATCAAAGGCCTTCTGGAAATCTAAAACGATCACATCATAGGCCTTTTTATGATCAATCAATTCGTTTACATGCAGACTAAGAAAATTGAATTATTGTGTTACTCCGACTAAATCCAGACCTTTAAGGTACATGTAAACATTAGTCTGAATGAAAATGCACTAAACAGAATTTCTCAAAATCAGACTAAGACTCCCAGATAATGTGACTGGGAGTCGATTTACTGCATGTATACGTTCAATCAGACTCAAACTGGCCTACGTTCTCTGCACATGCTCCACAGTTCCCCACGGGTTTTGACCCGGGAAGCAACAGAAGAAGCCGGTACAGAGAAGAAGCACGGAGCATAACAGAGGATGTACGGTACCTATGAAGTGTACAGCGTTGTAAAGTTCTCCAATTCACCGCTCAACTAAAGGACTCATGTCCTCTACAATTAATACCTGTGCAAACCAATCATGAAACCCATTGAAACAACTATATCAATTTCAATTATAAGACTCATACTGTTCTGCAGATTAGTAACTTCAGCTTTTAGAGCTCTTTTAGAATTAAAATACTGGAAGAAACTTTTAAATGTTTTTAAAGCCTCTAATGCAACATTCCTTTTGACATTGCTCTCAGCAAGTCAACTCAATCTGTAGACAAACATACTCCTGCTTTATTCCGACATCATTAGTTATTTTCCCATTTCAGATAGAGCCCTTTTCCTCCTTCATGCAATAATGAGTTTCAGAAGATTTTGTCCCTGACAAACAGCTCCTACTTAAGCTTAAAATTCAGGCTTTATTCTTAATTTCAGTAATAAACCACCTTGGTTGAAGTTTCCTTGATTTAGTTTTGCTAGAAACAGATATGAAGTCCCCATGCCTCTTCAACAGTTTTATTTAACTCCAACCAGTTTACAATTTCTACACTGATTAGTCGAAATGCATGGATATCCTGGTGTTCTGCGCATAAAAAAACACTATAGAACAGCTGAACAATGGATTCATCATACAAATTTATACAAGGGAATGCTAATTATGCTAACATAAAATGGCGAATCTCAGAGACAATTCCAGCAGAAATTAGCACATCATAAAATATTAACAATAATAATAAGAACAACAACAATAATCATAATAATGATTGCACATAGTAAATCATAATGAAAACCATGTGAACAGTAAATAAGTGTCTCTTCGGGTTTGCAGCGTCGCTCTCCAAATTGGGGATGTCAGCAGAACAGACATAGAATACCATGATACCAAAATTCGGAAAACACGACAGTACTTTTTTTTTTTTTTTAGTATCGTAGGTACCATACCCAGTATATGTACTAAGGCTGCAATTTATCCAGAACTAATGGGGGCATATATACATCTGAAAGTGTTCTAGTCTATCCTTACATGCTGAAGAAGACCGGGATGACTGTCTTTAAGATGCTTCACCAAGTTTGACGAGCTACTTGACTTCATCACAACCTTGTAGTACTGTTTGCATAGAGGCGTATTGACATCCTTAGCCTTTTCATGCTCGTCTGCATCTTCCACTTTTGTATTTTGTTTTTGTGAAGTGTGGCAAATGAGGCAAAAACCGCACTGTTGGTATCAATAATGGTGAAAATGAGTATCAGATACAAATTTTTAATATTGATTAGTATCTGAGAATTTTTTGTCAACCCCAGTGCCTCATTTTCAACTCCAGCGTCAGCTATATCTTCCATTTCTGATCTTTCGCAGTACATTTGTAGCAGTGCAGTACTAAAAAAGGTCCCCCTTTAGGTCCCCCCTTTCCAGCTGTACCACTTTCTGAACGTTGTGAAGGCTATTTAAACTGGTATTGTAGTATACGAACAATTTATATCATAACAATAATAAAAACTGTTTTTCAGTATGAACCGGTATACTGCCCAACACTAGGCTAATCGTTTACATTTAGCTTGATGGTACAATTAACGTTTTATTATATTGTTAATACACATTTACCTCGATATGATACGTTTTACCCTGTACTGCTGCAGTTAGTCTAAGAGGTTGGTTGTACTTTCAAGCTAAATGCACAAGTTTTCTTAATAAGGATTAATAAAAACATACTTTATAAAAAAATCTTTAAATCTATTTAATTGATGTGAACTCTTCCTGCAGCAGTAAGGGGTGAACTTGAAACGTATGACAGCTGTTGCCTGGTTAATTGTTAGCCATATCAGTTGATTACAACAAATTACGCGGTATTTTGTGTATAAAAACACCGTAGTCCGCAGACAGTGTTTGGACAGTAATGTGTGCATGATCAATTTAATGAGCCACAAATAAGACGCAAGTGCTAATAAACAGTACAAAACAGCTTTCAATTGTTCAAAAAGTAAATGAAAAGTGATTCCTTTCATAGGACTCATTGAAGCATCTACAAAAAATTCTTGCATTACTAGCACGTAAATCTCAGTAATGTATTCTGTTCTGTTAGTTTCATTTACAGAAATGAAATTTTCATAATGTTCAAATGTTTTTAATCAAGGAGTTTAAGTACATGGTATCGAACTGGGTATCGAGAATCATGTAATTCTACTGGCATTGGTACCAACTACTAAATCTCTAGTGCTGTGACATCCCTACTCCAAACCCATCCAGGTCCTTGACGAAAAGTAATCGACCGCAGGTTCACAACGCAACTCATTTCCACGTTTACGACAGTTCTGCAGGTCGGAGTAAACTGTATAAGTGGGATACTTAGATGCTACAGGGACGCACAAAAAATGTTAAACTTTGATAGAGAAACTAGAATTACAAAATATCTGGAGACTCAATATCTTGGCAGCAATTCCCTCAACAGACCTAGCATTAAGGATGCCTTGAAATACTTGCTCATTTTTGGGAAAATACTATCAAACTCACATCGGAGACAACTACATGTAATTACTCTCATTGGAAAATTGTAATTTTAGTACTTTTCCAATTTCCTAACCAAACGTACATTTCAACGAGTTCTTTATTCGAAATAAACTTTTCAGGGATTTCACCAAAAATGTTTCCAATTAATTGGTTATACCAGGACTGGCTACGTATAACCATAATTTTAAAACACCCTGGTGCTTTTGAGCTGCATTCCATTTAACGTTTAATTCAAATTTCCATGGAAAAGGTCAGCCGAGGATTTTTACTTTCGAGAATCTTAATTTTCATGGCGGTAAACTGAATTAGTTTAGCGGCTATTTTGATTTGACGTCTCGATGCAATTGTAAATAATGAGAAAGTAGAAATGGAAATGATTAGACGTTGTGGTTTTGAATTCCAAGGAGATATTTCAAACGGTACATTTCATAACCAGGTTCGGTTACTATAACAACAGCATCTCAAGATCTCACTTTTTTCAAAATTAACAAATCAGACTTAACCGTTGCATTGTCTGCACTGTACTGATCAAATTTCACCAGTACATAAAAATGACTAGTAAGAAAACAATACCAACTAGAACTTAACGCCAACATCCTATGTGAAACTTGACGATTATTACAAGAATGACAAAACTTGGCATATTGTAAAAGATTACTCACCTTCAAATCATGTGTTTTTCAACAATTCTATGCTGTAGTTTTGTGCAGTGCGAAAAACGGGGAGAAGGGAAAGGGAAGGAGAGACTCTATTTGCATTCACATCTCTCTGTAGCTTGCTGCTCGCTGAACTACGTATACAAAGTGCGTAACATATACAGATAACTCAGTACTCATACGTTCTATAAATGTAAAAAAAAATCATATACTGGATTAAAAGAAAATGACCCAGTAAAGTCAGTCACAAGCTACCTGGAGGAAAAAAAATACAACTGCCAACCAAGCTTGTCAAAATACGTGGCACGTTAGCTGGACAAACATCTAATCTTATGCGTTTAGTGCTCAAATCCCCGTTAGAAGAAAAAAAACAAGAACACTTTTAAAATAATAATTCAGAGCACGGGGAAGCAGAAAATTCCCCAGATCTGTGTTTCACATTAAGTGAAAAGTAGTTCCAAAACCAAGGCCCTCTTCCAGCAGCCTCTTCTGCACTATTTTCAAGCCGTTAACAAAACGCAATTTCCGTTGGGATAGCAAATCGGCTATCAGGCCGTTCGTCAGCGCAAATAAGCAAAATGCCACGCGTACAATAATTCCCTTATTTTCCTTTTCTTTCTCAGGTTATACGGTGGTGTTTTTGTTCTATGAGGGGAAAAATACTTTGCCAACCATTTGGATCTGAAGAGTCTCTAAACCTCTGTGAGCATTTATGTATTCGCATCCCTTCAGCTATTTCCGGACATAAGAATACTTCCGCATGGTACAGGTTATGTGTCCCCCATGGTAGTGTTTCCCGTCTTTAGAATAGTTCCGGGTGCTATTCTAGTTCCCTCAAATTACGGCGTTCAAAAGGCTTCTCTACGGAATGGGTAAACTACTGGACAGATTTATAAAGCACAAAATACAACTTTACTTTTATAAAACTCAAGCCATAAAAGAATATAATACAAGGTGACAGTTTGTATAAAGAATAATTTATTTTTATTGCTACTTCTAGTGAAAAAGCTCCTATCCTAAAAATAAGGCACCAATTCTTTTTTTTTTTTTACAACTGTCTATATAGAAACCTCTTATGTTTCGCTATTAATTCTTTTTGCTCGCCATGTAGTTTGATCACAGTTTGTTGAAATTCCTGTCGTAGTGCCCTGTTTGTAGATATATTTTCTATTTAAATTGCATTTCGTTTTTCGGAGTTATTTACAAACGTCATCGTTAGACAGGAGTGAATTCTAGACAATTATTTTATTTTTTTTCAGTTTTTCTTCTACGCTAGCCAGACGAAGTATATTCCGTGGACAATTATTATTGTGCATTCGTAGAGGAACAACATATCTAGATAAAATGACTACGTTTCAGGGACTTCTGAGGCCATTTTATTACATTCAAACTCCCCAGCAGACCCGCAATCCTTTGACGCTGCCCCTCAAAATGGCGGATGCCCTTGAAGAGGCACGTTTCCAGCCGGAAATACCATGATTACCACACTCCCTGTGTGTGTGGCTGTATGTATTGCGTTATCGTTAGAAACGTGCTGACAATGATGGTCATGTGAATGGCTACGGAAGCGTATTTCTGCCACGACATAATAAAAAAAATATTCTCACTATCATGTTAAAACGTGAAAACCTTATTTCACGTTATCACGTGATACGATTTCTCGTTTTAACGTGATGTTTTCACGTTATAATGTGATAATGAGAATAGTTTTCTTTATTATGTCGTGGCAGTAATACGCTTCCGTATGTTACAATATCCTTATTGTTATGCAGAATAGTTTATACCTAAATTGTAACATTGCAAACATGGTCATCCGTGGAGTAACATACATAAACTATCCAATGAGTGGTAAATGTGTGTCAGGTGTCAAACATTATAGTACCTTCACCCACCTCCGAAAAGCTTCTATAGGTCAGGGTCGTGGGGGCGGTGACCTGGAAACGTGTTAATGTTATCCGAAAATGAAAAATTTGTCTTTGATGACTTAACATACGATAGTAAAATTATATTGTACGTTATAAACATTTTACGAGTAATAAAATAAAAAATACGCCTGTTCATTCCGTGTAAACGTTTCTGTACCTTTACATGGATATTAAAGCTGAACGCTTCCCCGGCTACTTTCCAAATTGTATTCCTAGTGAGTCCTTGGTAATATTAAGATGCAAAGGTTATCGACATAATAGTGTACTGTTAACTGGGAATTGTATGAAATTTCCAGCTGCCAGGCGTGAGCCATCGCCTGTGAAACATCACAGTACTTATTTATTTACTTACTGTACAATATGCAAAATGAAATTGTTCTTGGAATATATTATTTAATTACCAAGTTAAACATTAATTTATTGATGAGGTATATCATTTTATTTTAGTTTGACAGTATTTTGGCATTTATTAGCTTTATTTTTTTTGTATTTTAACAATAATTTATCATTTCAACATTTATTAATATCGTCCTTATCTAAGGGAGAAGTTTTTAACTGGAAAATGTGTAAATGAAAAAGTTACCCGTTTGGCGTCACTGCATTGCCATTCACGAGACTCACACAAAGTGCGATTTGAGTCACCTGTCCAACTGAGCAGCTTATCTATTGAGTGTGGGAGACAACTAGGAATCCAAGAGGGTTATAGATGATCATTTTCATTAGTTTGTGTTACGCAGATGTAACAAAATTTATTGTAACATCAATTCTGGTATATTGGTAGATAGGTTTTTTTTCCAGATTTACTTTGCTCACTCTCTATTCTAACGTTACAGAGGTGGCTTCCATATTTTTCTGCCATATACAGATATTGTTTTCTCATTTTAAATGCATCTGCTGACAGAAGTCTGACAATTTTCATAACAGGTAATGTCGACTGTTAATAGCCCAGTGAACTACACAGAAGTTTTTTGGAAAACTGCGGATGGAAAATAAAGCTCATTTGGATAAAAATTTCCTCTGAACAAGATTTCTTCAAACTGCTGAGACTAATGAGATTAGTGGGCTCTGCTCTATATAGGCAATCAAAGTACCTACCCATGAAAAAGCATGAATCTCCATCAGCACTTTAAATATGGCATTTCTAAATGTACAGCCTGTGTATGCTAAAAAGGGCTTCGTTGATCCATCGTAGTGTATATCATGGTTACCTTCATATGTTTGTTCCTCGGGGTAACCAATGAAAATCGGAGTTTTACAACACTGTGGAAGAAATATAAAGGGGAATACAGGAAATTGTAGGTGTTCTTGTAATGAAGTAGTTACAGTGGTACCTCAGAACTCAATCCGTTTAGAACTCGGGTTTAAAGGGTTAGAATCCTAAAAAGTTCGAGTACTGATCGAATTTTTCCCATAAGAAGTAATGGAAAACCAATTAATTGGTTCCTGGCCCCAAAAAAATTACACCTAAATATGTTTTTTTTTTAGTACTTAAACAAAAAATGAACAGAATAAAACAAGAAGAGCAAATACTAAACACATCTAAGCACATTTATCAAAACAGTAATTTGTAAAGTAAGAAAATAAATGTATCCTAACAATGTGTAAAGTTAAAAAAATAATTTTTCAATTATTTCTTTTTTTAACTCAACTGTGGTTCGTACAGTTTTGCGCTTCACCAGTTTTGGTGCTGCTTTTTTTTTTGGAGCCATGGCTACCAATAAAAGATTAACCTGAAAAAAAAATTAGCAGTCTTAATTTTTCGCAAACACTGCGCCAACACAATACGCCGTGCGTAACATTTTTTTCTTAATGGCTTCCAAAACGATAAAGAATGTACCCCAACACTAGACTATGCCATGCCGTCCATTGTTTATTTTTATTATGACTCTGTATTCCTTAATTTGTTCGTAAATCGCAAAGTTTTAGGTTGTAACATTTGTTACCCTTTGTTTCCGCTGATTTCCCCGCGCGTGAAGTTATCTTAGGTCGGCGTTCACGGTTCGACTTCTGAGATTCAGATCGAGTTCTAGATCTTTTTTTCGAACTGGTTGGTTCGAGTTTTAAGAAATTCGAGTAATAATGAATTCGAGTACTGAGGTACCACTGTATTTCTTTTCCACTGGAGTGTTCAGTGTTAGATGGAACTTAACTGTTGGGAATGCCTTATATGTAATGTCATGTTGATTTAAGTGCCTTCTAGAAATTTATAATAGTTAATGAATAAATAGTCTCTGAATTTAAATTTTAAGTGATTAATTGTCATTGTTGACACACCACAGCACAGTGCACAACAAAGAAATGTGTTCTCTGCATTTAACCCATATGTGACAATGTGACATAGCAGGGGGCAGCTAATTCAGCGCCCGGGGAGCAGTGCTTGGGGGCGGTACCTTGCTCTGGGTACCTCAGTCATTTTAACCCAAAACAATAAAAAAATGTAGGTTTCTTCAATATATCTTATTAGGAGAACTAGCTTACTGGTGAACTTTGACTGTGATGACAATTTGCAGCTTGCTTTTAGTAAAACAGCTTAATTTTCTCTGTTTTCTATAATGTTTGCATGCCCAGGTAGTTGGTAACCATCTTGACCCCCCAGAGGCGTTTTTTCTCCCTTTGAGGGGTAGTGTGTGGCTTGGCACGTTAGAACTCTGTGCCTATGATCATAAGGTCGCCAGTTCCAGTCATAGGACTGGCAGATTAATACCACCTTTGGGCACCTGAGCAAGGCCCTTAACCCCCAATTACTCAAGGGGCGCTACACAGGCTGACCCTGTTTTGTGATCCCCAAGTTGCTCTTACCAGTCTATGTGTCTCATGGAGAAAAAGATGGGACAGCCAAAAAGAGAATTCCCCCATGGGAATGAATAAAAGTATCTCTATTTTGGTTCTTCTACTCTGTTTTTTTTTGCATTCATTCTTTCCCTCTTCATAATTAAGTACATATGTTAAATTCTTAAGAATAGGTTAAGTATAGGTTTCCCTATAATTACTGTAGTATTGATGCAGTCTATCATTTTAACGTGCTCATTTTATTAAAAAAAAAACATGACTTGAGTTTTACTTTTTTATTAACTTAATTTTTTTCACAAATGTGAGATTTTCTCATAGTAATCAAGGAAGAGTTGCATGCATGGAAAATAAGGATTTTCACTTAATCTTCTGGACAAGAATGTTGGGTTGCCTGTAGGTAAATCAATTACTGTACTGTCTCCCGTTGTATTTCCCTAAAGCTAGGAATAAAACCAACAACAAATACTCTTCTCTATAAAATGAATCACTTGACAGATCCTCCTGCCCCCCCTTCCAGCTCTATCCACAAACACATGCGCTCGCACACACACTAACGCACTCACACATTTTTCAAATAGTACATTTACAAGTGCACAGCACAGCTACAGTTTAACTAAATTACAAAGCACTATTACAAACCATTTCCTCAAAGTTTAAATAGAGTGAAAACATCTTGGAATCTATTAATTCAACTTTAAGTAACATTACAATATGATTAAAACCATATCTGAACGTATTTGCAATAATTAAAAAAATAACTGATAATTAAAAAAATTACTGAAGTGGTTTTGATTGTATCTCACTCTCCCTCTGTCTCTCACGTGCACACGCACAATTAAACATGTTAGCTTCATGACCTTATCCTTCAGTGTAATATCCACATTCTTTTTTGCTCTTTCTTTCTGTTTGTGCATTGTTTCCAGTAACATAATGATTTAAAATGAAAAATTCAAAAGTTCAGACACATTAAAAACCCACAAAGGAAAATGCAAAGAACAATAATAACAATCAGCAATCAAGAAGTATGACAGTATTAATTAAATACTATGATGACAGATGTACCACGGAGTGAATAAACATTGTCTGACTGAACACTCAGTTCATATAATGTTGAATACTCATATTCCTTCAAATGTAGGAACGGGGAAAAACCTACAGATACACTGCTAATGTAAACACACTGTAACCCAATTTTATCCCCTTCAGCCAATCCCAAATGAGATGTGAGGAAAGTATTCAATCAAATCAACAGCTAGACAGTTTTAATTAAAACATGGCCTCATACCATAAAAATGAAATACTTTCAAATGATTTAGTGGAATATAATTCACAAAACATACCATGCCGACATTGGTTTTGTAAATGTTATTGGATTTGTGCCATGCTACAGGTTTTCTGCAGCAAGTCACACTAGATAGTAGAAGCCTTGTGTTTCATACATTTCCTAATTTTTACACCTAGATTCATTACTGTCTTTTATATGCTAAACATTGCACATTGACTCAAAATTATTGTAAGCTTTAAATAGAATACAGATTAGAATACAGATTTTAGATACAGAAACAATTTCTAAAATAGCCCTTACTGTAATTGTCCATAATATCATTTTTTGAAATATATTAAGTGAATGAAATGAGTTACAGCTCATAACTGCAGTTCATAAAAACCATAAATGCAGATAATAGTTCTGACCATTTTGCTCAAAATGTAATCAGAACCAAATGACATGCAGCCCAACACAATTTGTGAGGCTGACTTGTTAGTATCAGATACATACAATACAAATATTGCTGAAAACTGACACAAACTAATCAATGTGCCTTTATTACACAACACCAAAGAAATATTTTAAATGAATTTTTTCTCAAGTGCTGATTGTCAGGAGAGCTTTCAATTCACATTGATTCATGGTCAGTAGTGATAAGCTGAATCTCCAGCTTCTCCATGATTACAATTTACTTATTGCAGCCGTGGCAAATATGACTGGACAAAACAGCACGCTACATTTGACGCACTTCCTGATAATGACATGGAGGAATTGCCTCTCACCAGTGTGCAAATGGGTTGTAAGCATTCCCTGCCTGCCATTGCAGTCTATTCTTCAGAGCACCAAAGATCATTTACAGATTAGAATAGGTGGAACCAAATACTGACTGTGTTTTTTACCCAGAATATAAGACTCAGCAGTGGCATGGGCAGTAAAGGTGCTCTCTTTGAGCAATGCTTACTGTAAGTCCCCTGGCTCAGTTTTCTTGCTCATGCCTGAACTATTTTGTTTGCTAGCTGTTAGTGGTGGCTAAGTAGCCTTGTAACATCTTTTGTGAAAGTTGCTTAGGTTTGTACTGGTTGACCAGTGTGTAAGTGGCTCCATTACACTGATAAAGTGCCCATGTACTGGTGGGCAACAGAATAATGAAGTGGTTCACTACAAAATGGCCAAATTTGGGAGAAAATCAAGGAAATGTATTCTTATAAGTCGTTCTATTCCTTAAGAGATGTTTGAACAGGCAGATAGATATATTTTACTGTCATTGCACATATAATCCAGTAAACCCAGCTTTTAATAACCATTATAACATCATGAAATAACTATGTTCCTCTTTTGTCCAGTCATTCCATCACAGGAGAACATGCAACTTCACAGGGGAAGCAGTGTGCGCCCCCTTATGTGTGTTATGGACCAACACGCACAGCCATAGCAGAAGCGAATGCATGGAGACTTAACAGAGGAAATCTACTTACCCACTTTTGTAAAGGCTACTCTGTGCCCACCCTCTTTCCTTCAAAATATGGCTGGAATAGTTTTTTTTGTTTGTTTTTTTGTTTTTTTTTAAAATTATCACTGTAAATTGTATTGAAGTTCAGATCACTGCCTCTCCTATTCCCAGGTAACCTCCTATTTATTTATCGTCTTTATCTTTGTCCTTTCTGTTTTGACGCTCAATTGCAGGAAACCTTGATTTAAAAATTGACCTGACATTTCAAGAATTTGAAATTTTTTTTTATAATGCTTCCTGTCTTTATAATAGCCATCCTTAAAACCCTATATGCTGCACTTAGCTGCCAGCCTTCCTGTTCCCATTTCCTCTGTCCATCACCTGCTCCTTTCTCACATGAACACCGAAGTCTGTCCCCAGCCTGTCCTGCTCCTCGTCCCCTTCTCCCCTACACTGTCACTTCATTCTTGCTCCCTGTCCTCAAGCCCTGATTCCCAGCTGCTGCTCCACCCACAACCCCCCCACCAGGAATAAAGTGTAACTGCTCGATGGTGTTCTGTCTCTTGGCTGCAAAAGCTAATCTTCTGGCGTTGTGGCCCCCTAGTGTTCCTGTGCCCCCCCCAGGTAGCTCCCCCCAGCCCACGGCCCCTCCCGAGTGGGCAGGCATTGGTGCGCTGCGCTCCTGCTCCCTGCCGGAGGTAGGGTGGGAGTTCATTTTGATCATGTGATGTCGGTCGAGCGAGGGGGTAGCACAAACGTTTTGTTGGGACTGCGCTTTCTGGCTGGGGGTAAGCCGTGGCAGTGTGGGGACCATCCCCCCAAACTCTCCAGTACCCACCCCTCCACTAACTCTTTCCCCTAATTGATCAGGGGACACAAGGAGCCTTTCGTGTGATTTCCGGAGGGTTTGTGAGTTCGAGCTTTTTGCTGCTGCCACAGCTTTATAATACTGGTGCTGTTGGTTTTTATTTAGTCTGGACAAAGTAGTATTGCCATCTCCCAAATTAAGCAGCTGGTCCTGAGACATCACTCTTCGCGGAGGTTTGGACAGTGTGTCAAAGTTGGGGTTGTACTGTGGCTGAGGCGGCTGTAAAGGATAAGGGTTTGGGGTTGGAGATGGCCCCGGTGGCACGTGAATTCGCGGGCGTGACGTGTGCAGAGGGAGCGTACCCCTGGCCCCCAGTGTATAGTCCCCACCCCAGTGGAGGTGGTGCTGAGATGAGTGGAAGGAAGGAGGAGCATTGTTTGGCTGCCGTTTGGTGGTGTAATATCCAGAGTAGTCATCCAGATCCTTTTCTGTTTTCATTTTGGAAAAAGAGAAGCAATTCAAGGTGAGAAACATTTTCCAGAAGTAGTACATCATCTGCATCCTGTTCCAACATATTCATGTGTACAACACTACAACTCTTACCAGGAAGTTATACATATTTCCCAAATAAACTGAAATATCTCCTGGGGACAGAATCCATTTCCAGGATCACTTACCCAGCCTCTTCAGTGAGCTGTACCTATTGATCTCAGATTTGGTGCTTGTCTCATAGGATGGGGGCAGCTGGGCCAGGTTGTGAAAAGAGTGCGAGAGAGAGGGGTGGGGGGCAGAGGCATTGCTGTGTTTGCTGGAGAGCAGTGTTCCAGTGGAGGCAAGCGTGGTGTTGTTCATATGCAGTGGGCGCTCTGCGAAAACAAGAGAAATGTATTTTATATTCATTGACAATTAAGAATGTAACCCATAGTCAAAATATGAACATGATCCACAGAAAGTCTGTGGTCTATAATGAATGTATTCTGGTGAAATGTCTGAGTTACCACCTGATACGTCATTGAATGATCTGGAGGTGTTTAGGTACGGCCTCCTATCAGGCTGATAAATAGTTTGGAAATAAAATACAGAGTTTGGTGTATAATACTTCTGACATTCATTTTCCTTTGTGAACAAAACATTTTACTGCTCGTTTTCAAGATTTTTTTCTGTCTATCTAAAACTATGTGACCCTATTAATAGTAAAATTTCATCACATCTTCATAACTTTGTTTTTGTGAGCATGATATTATGGCACTTAGATTGTGGCAGTTGGCATGTTAACGATGTAGGAAAGCATTAATAAATGCAAAAATGGGAAGTTCACATTAAGTGTACTAACTTGTTTTGAATGCTTTAAATACTCTTTGCTAAAAATAATCAACCTCTGCTAAAAATAACCTCAAACTTAAGTTATTGTATAAGTAATTGGATGCAATGTTTTAGACTGTGCAAAGCTCTAAAAAAAGTTTACAGCTAACAATAGTTGATACATTCAAGATTTTCTGTGCCATGCTCTGCCCGTCTCTCATGAGAATACTATCTAAGATTTACTATTTTTACTCCATGAAATGATGGAAACTAATTTCTGACCACTTTGTTAAACCTGACTGAAGTCCAATAAACATCTAGCAGTTGAACTTTGCATTACAGATACTCCTCGAGGTTATAGTTAGCCATGATGCAATGAGACATGCAGGTGAGCTTTTCAAGCAAATAAACCATTGCCTAAAAAGTAAGGATTGTCAAGGTCAAATCAGCCCAAATAAGTATCAGTGAATCAGAAAGCCACTACCTTTACAAAGATCCAGTCCTGTATAACTGGCATCTGTCATGATGATACCTGGGTCTGGTTCTTTCAGCTAAATTCAAAAATTGAAAACCTTCCTGCATGAATCAACATCTAGAAGCCACTGTCTGTAAGCCTTGGTAAACATGTTTTACAGTTTCAAAGCTTGTGCTTCAGTAAAAACCTACTCCTGAGCTGACGCCATGACCATCTTCTCCAGAGTGGTCCTACATGTTATCTCACATTCTACAGGACTCGACAAGAGGACGAGGCCCAAGACCAGACAAAAGCAATACCTAGAGTAGTTATATTCATTGAATAATTCTAATTCCTTGCAGAATGAATTGCCATGAATCTGTGCCATATGATTAACTATCATATCAAATTATGATTAAAAACT
Source organism: Mormyrops attenuatus (assembly GCA_026777985.1). Lineage (NCBI taxonomy): Eukaryota > Metazoa > Chordata > Actinopteri > Osteoglossiformes > Mormyridae > Mormyrops > Mormyrops attenuatus. The sequence goes on along the minus strand of JAODKC010000097.1, from coordinate 116,285 downwards.
AGACCGTAACCAATGCAAAACAAAAGGACTGTTTGACTGTAATCACGTTTAAGACATAACAGCCACTACAGTGTGGCCCAAAAATAGATGCATGTCCAGCGTTCATTTGCGAACCAAGTTTTTCAGAATTTAATTTTTGAAAAGTAACTATTAGTAACTATTACAGCAAGTAAACCAACTTGGTGTAAGGCCTCAACATCAGAGAGGAGGAAAATGGTGGTTGAGGAGGTGTGCCGTCAGGAAGAGGCAGAACAATGTGCAAAGGCTGTCGCTCTTGTTAAGCAGGGACAATGGATGAGGTGGGAAGGTCTGGAGAGGAGAAAGCTCAGCTGGAGGGAGGGAAATGGAGGCAAGCAACATCAGCTTCATCATCAGGGCTACTTATGATGTGCTCCCATCTCCAAAAAACCTCCACCAATGGTATGGAGAAGACCCAACCTGTGCCCTCTGCCCAACTCCACCGACTCTTAAACATATCTTGACCGGTTGTAAGACCAGCCTCACACAAAGCCGTTACACCTGGAGGCACAACCACATCCTCAAGTGTCTGGCAGCAGCTCTTGAGAGCAAGAGAAAAACCATCAACTCTTTGCCTCTGAGAGCAACCAATTCCATCACGGCACCAACATTCATCTGAGAGGGACAAAAAAAGCCCAACCATCCTCATACCAAACCAGAGACTAGATAGCTAGCCATGGGCCGGGGTTGGAAGATGCTAGTTGATATTGGCCAGCAACTAATTGTTCCACCTGAGATTGCAACCACCACCCTTAGGCCAGACTTGGTACTCTGGTCCCCTTTACTGAAGTCTGTTTATTTCACAGAACTCACTTTCCCGTGGGAAAATTCAGTTGAAGACGTAAGAAGCGTAAGAAACTGTGCTACACAGAACTGGCAGCAAACTCTAAACAACTAGGACGGAATGCGAAAGTATCCTCTATCCGGTAGTAGTGGGATGCAGAGGTTTTGTGGCTTCTTCCACCATAAGGCTGCTGAAAGACCTTGGAGTCCATGGACAGGCTATGCGGTAGATAATTAAATCAATCTCTGAATTGGCCAAAAGAAGCAGCAGGTGGATATGGTTCAAGCGGAAGGACCCTTGCTGGGCTCATAGAACATCAGCATGACCCGCTCACCAATCCCCACCCACTTCATCCCACACTCCAGAACCCAGGTCAGATCCCTTCAGGAGGAGGGGAACAAGGTATTCGGTCAGCTCGAGGCTTGACTCAGGGAAGAAGACGCCCCCGCCTTGCATTGTCTGGTGAGCTGTGCTGGATAAACAACAAGGCAATTTTCATGATTGGGCACGGGACACAAGCTCAGGCCTGATCACACTGTAGCTGGCCACCTTTGATGAGGGTGTCTAGTGTGGTAATGGTATATATGGTATAAACATGAACTGTTTATCTCCTTTGTCCTGTCCTCTTTCCAATCTCCTTTTGCATCAACCTGCTTTTAACCTCTCTCTTTGAGATATATCTTTAAGATGTGATCCTCCAATGTTCCATCACACCCACCATGCTGAACCGTCACTCACTTCGGTTCTCCTTGCCCTGAGGTACAGGTGTATACAGGTTTTTGGGGGGTCGTCCCAGGGTCCCCTCATTCCCCCCAGGACCTAGAGCAACACTGTTGTTCCTCTCTGCTTGCTGTACTGGACTAGACTGGTGACGCAAGATGTCTACCAGTGCCCTGAGGGAGACATGAAAAAGAGGGTAAAGAAACATAACATCACAACATAACTCTGTGCAGGTGTGTGTGTAAGCAGGGCCAGCGCATGGCCCCAGGGACAGCAGACCAGTAGCGGAGTACTAGGAGGGTTGCAATAGTAATGCGTGCCATCTTGGTGCATTGGTAATGGAGTAATAATAATAATTTATACTTTATTGATACTTTATTGATCCCCGTGGGGAATTTCTCTTTTATGCCTCCCCCAATTTGCTCTCTGTAGGTGAGAGGAAGCTGGCTGTGAAGGGCAGCCACATATAGCAGCACCCAGGGAGCTGGGCCTTGCTGAAGGAGCCTGAGATATACAGTATATATATATATGCATATGTATGTATATACATATATAGCATGTGTGTGTGTGTGTGTGTGTGCGTGTGTTTATATATGCACACAGTGGCTTGCAAAAGTATTCAACCCCCTTAAAAAAGTCATGACAATTGTCTAGAGTATGAAATATCACAGTTCCCAGTTCTCAAACCATATTTATTTTGAGAATTCTTTTGCTCCAGTATATTTTTAAACGCTAGAATAGGTCAGTTGTCTACTAACATTAACAAAGATAAAAATAAAAGTGCTTTGGAAGCTCCAAGTTTACATAAATGACAAATTAATCACAAATGACACAAAGGTGACAGTTAATAGACCATAATTAAACATAATGAGGTACTACTAATCCTGATGTTTCTCTCTGGATATAGAAGTACCCTTTGGAAGGGCTATTGTTTTTGTTGGAGGATCACTGGAAAAATGAAGACAAAGGTGCATTGTGCTGATGTGAGAAACAATGTCATTGAAATGCACAAGGCAGGAAATGACTACAAAAAATATTGAGGAGTTTGGATGCCCCATTATTAAGCACTGTTGAATCCACCATTTGCAAGTGGAAGGTTGATCACAGCACAAAGTTACTAGAACAGGCCATCCCTCAAAACCAAGCATAAGAGCACGATGTCGACTGGTGAGAGAGGCTACTAAAAATCCAACTTTCGCTCTCAGAAGTCTGCAGTGCTATTTGGCAACTATTTGAACTATTTGGCTATATGAAACTGTAGTGTTCCATGAAACAGGTCACAATGGGAGGGTTGCCAGAAGCCATTCTTTAAGAAGATCCACATAAAAGCACAAATGGCATTTGATACAAAGCATGAGAAAGACCCAGTTTTTGCCAGACTTCAAAGAGGTATGTGTGGTGTAAAACTAACACGGCCCATGCCTCAAGAAACACCATACCTACGGTGAAATATGATGGCAGTATCATGCTATGGGGATGCTGTGCTGGGACCAGGAATCTTGTCAGAGTTGAAGGGACAATGGATGGACACAAATACCACACAATATTGCAAGAGAACTTGTTCCAGTCTGCTATGAACCCTTGGCTGGGGAGAAGATTCTTCTTTCAACATGACAATGACCTTGAGCATAAGGCTAAAGTGACACTGGGATGGCTCAAAAACAAAAAGGTGAATGTTCTAAAAGTATGATGACCTTCAAGGGGGTTGATTATTTTTACAAACTACTGTATATTGTTTATCATTATTTGCGTCATGTAATAGTGTGTTGTAACGTTAACGTTACAGTGCTGTGTCAGTTGTCGTTATCACAACAAATTTGATATGATCTCACATCAATGAATGTGTTGTAAAGGTAAACTGCTGATCGATTTATTTCATCCTAGTACGTGCTGCTTTAATTTTGCTGAAGGGACTGTCTGAGTTGTTTCTTTTTGCGTTCCTCTCTTGATGCCTGTGATGTTGTCAGACTCTTTATATTGCTCTGTCCCAAGTTCATTATTGGTGCCCAGCAGTGTTGTATAGTAACGAAGTAATAATACTTCACTACTGTACTCAAGTATGTTTTGGGAGTATCTATACTTTAC
>JAODKC010000097.1:75775-112578 GCA_026777985.1 Mormyrops attenuatus | reverse complement strand
ACATCTAAATTATCATCACAATGAGCTAAACTTACATAGTCTTCTTCATCCTCATCTTCATCTTCGAACAACTCTCCTTGTGTGTCTCCTTGCTCCAGGTGCTTGAGTAGAAAGTGACAAATAAACAAACAAATCAAACTAAGTACCACAGATCCATAGATGAAAGGTGTCACTCTCACAATGGAAATGTGCTACAATGAAAGATACTGTCATATTGAAATACCTCATCTGCTCCTGCCTCTGTGTTTGCTGCAATTGCTGCTTCCCTGATCCTGTCCCAGACTTCATCCTTATCCACTTTGGATTTAAATCGCGGGTCCAAGATGGTGGCCTCCTCCAGAAATCTCTGGATATCAGCGTCCTTAAATTTTTAAAAGGGAGGAAAATGTGACATCATGACTATCCTTAAGTATTTATAACTGTCATTTTATTTATGATAAATAAATCATCAATTGTACCTGGTATCGTTTGGAAAGATCTTTCCAAATGTTCTCCTTTATGCTCCTTGTGAAGGCAGTGTCATCTTCTTGTATGGTGTAGTGTTGCTGTAGCTTTTGCAGGATGGGCAAAATCTCACCACAAGTCGGACTTTTGTCGCTGGAGACTGCTAGTGTGGAGGTGTAGTGCTTCCGCATGAGAAGCACAAACTCCTCTGATTTTCTTAAGTCATCATTGCCCATTTTAGCCAGTCTGCAATATCAACAAAACAAAAATACAACAGATATGTTGCATAAAACAAACAAAAATAAAACCTGAGTCCAAGTTAAGCCATATTATCATTATTTTTCAATACTACTCACCTTTCCTTTTCCATGGACTTTCTTATCCGTGGATCGATGGCTGCAGCCTGGATGGCAGGAAACTGCTCGCAGAATCTCTCCATCATCAAATACAGAGAGTTCCATCTGGTCTTTACATCTAGGAGGAGCATATGCTTGGGCAGCTCTGAGGGGTAACACATCCACAACTTAAATGCTAATGTAATATTCCTTATCTTAGTTTATGAATTTAATTTGATCATGATCTAATGATTTACATGTACACAATCTTAAAAAACTATTTACTATGCTTACTGAGCAATTCTTGCTTCTCCTTCAGGACCACTTTTGCCATGTGGGACCTCTTCATCCATACAATCACAGAGCAAATTCTTGTCGCCCAGTTGGAAATGGCAGGACAGTTGTAGAGCTTCTGAGCTCCAAGGTTCAGGGTGTGTGCAAAGCATGGAAACTTGAGAATTTGTAGCTTTTTGACAGCTACATCCATGTTGGCCGCATTATCAACAGTGGCTGCCACAACCTTGTCTTTGATACCATACTCCTCCAAGATCTCATCAATCTCCTCTGCTACAGCTGTCCCTGTCTGTGACTGGTACACTGGTTTGGTTTTGAGGACTTTTTCTTGAGCCTGGCCATTCCTGACATAATACAGCGTTACTGTGAGGTAATGATCTTGACTAAAACTTGTCCATCCATCTGCAGTGATGGCTGCCTTCAACACATGTTTCAGCTCAGAAATCAGATTTGCCTTTTCGACCGCATACCAAGCAGGGATCAAGTGGTTGGTTAAACTGTCTCTGTTTGGGGCTTTGTACTTTGGGTTCAGAGTCTTTGTCATTTCTCTAAAAGATATATAAATGGAAACGGATGAAACATCTGGTAAGAGGAGAACATGCAACTTTGACATTCCCTGACTTAGCCTACAACTAAACACATTCACTTACCGAAAATCGGGGGCATCTACTGTGGCAAATGGGTGCAAGCCTTTTACCACAAACTTAGTCACTGCTCGGTGACATTCATCTATCCTGGCCTGTGTCATTTTACTTTTCCCTGCCTCTGTGAAAGGAGAAGCTACCGGTAGACTGCACTGGGAACTGCCAGCATCTGAGGCAGCCAGACTCTGTCTGTCTCTCTCGTCATGGTCATCTAAATGCAATGCACAGTAATAGCAGGTTTTGCAATAAGGCAAATCACGCTAACATAATATGCAATGTTAGTTGATTAGTTACCTGCCGTATTAACAGGTGAGGACGTGCAAACGTTACCGCTGCTGCTGGGTTGAGATTCACTAGTCCGGAGCGGATCAAAAACACGACATTCATTTAAGGTTATCGCGTGTTTTGTGAGCAAATGCTTTTGCATATTCGTAGTGTTTCCTCCCTTTGATGAAATATCTACTTTGCAAGTATTGCAAGTTGCCCTGTTGTCATCCTTTCTCGTAAAGTATAACCAAACTTTTGAGTGTTTGTACTGCTTAGGCGCCATGTTTCCTGCTGGGTAAATGACGCTACGCAACGTGGTGACGTCATTAGCGGCGACTGGAATCGATAGGGGAATCGTTTGCAAAAATGGCAAACAATTCCAGGGAATTAAAACAGTGGGAACCGGTTCTCAACAAGAACCGGTTTTCGATTCCTATCCCTAGTAATGACACAACTGAATATACTGAAAAACAAGTAATGTTTATTTATTGTTTTTAATTTTTGAATTTGGTCACATCTGACACAGGAACACCAAAAAGTGCAAAAAAAACATTTTGGTCTGATATAGTAAACATCTAAAAGAGCATTGAAACAAATTGGTGCACAGCATTAGCAATAACATTTGAAACATAGCGCAGGCACTCAAAACATGCATTTAACAAAATGTTTTTATTATCTATTGCTGCTACACCACTCTGTCTTCCATGTCTTCTGTGTATCTTGTCTTATGTTCTGTCTGCGAGGGAGGGGTTTTCAAGTAAGAATTTCATTGTGTTCTGTACGCTGTACTTTGTACATATGACAATAAACTTCAAACTTCAAACTTCAAATAGAACTATTAATGCTTTCCAAGCTATCCATGCACTAGTGACCCATAAGAACAGTGTTAACTTACAAACTTTAACATGTGAATACCGCACACTGAGGGTACAACAAATTGTATTTCCTAGTGAGAAAAGTGACATTTTTTGTTCTGAACCAGGGCAGTAACTTTTGGTTCGTATGATGTCAGTGCAATCTGAAGGCATTGGTGAAGAGTACTGTCGCTCAGGGAGGAACGAGAGCTGCTTTAAATTGAGTTCATGTACAAAAAGCTTGATTCACACGTGTATGTTGATCCATACATGCTGTGCAGGAGAAGTGCCAATTTCTTAATGTTAGGGAACTGATGTACGTTGATGTCAGCCTAAAACCTTGCAGCCCCCTTAGTGTGAAGCTCCAGTAACATGGTTACGGATGACCACATGTCAACAAGTTCAATAATGAATTTACCCTCGTCAATGGAGTTGACCACTTCCTTTGCTTTGGCGGATAAATCCCCACCTGTTGCTACAGAAAATGGATCTCTGGCAAAACACATCACCTCTGTGGGCAGAGTAAGTCCGTCTAATCTACTAGCAAAGTTCTCTTTCAACTTCGCAATGAAGCCCGTCATCACCTTCGTGATTTGTACCGGGGATGCAATGCATTTGCGGAGCATCAGAAAATGCAGTATTCGACCTGTGCTCAAGTCAGTAGCGAAAAGGTCCAGTTTAACTTCTGTTCCACAAGTTCGATAACCATTTTGTCTCTGCTTTGAAGTCCTACATTTAAGTCATTTAAGAGTTTGAATATGTCGCTGAGAAAGCAGACATCGGCCATGAAATTGTGATTTAGATGTGTTTCTGCCTTTTTTTGCTTACTGCTGCGGAGGAAAGTTGTAATTTCCTCTCTGAGATCGCAAAAACACTCCAGTGATTTGCCTTTGGACAGCCACCTGATATCATTGTGTAACAGCAGGTCGTGGTGCTCAGAAGACATTTCTGACAGCAGCCATGCGAAATAAACGGTGTTGGAGCCTTGATGTGGAGCGAATAAAGTTAATTGTACCCATCACACTGGCCATTGTCATTTTTAGCTCCCCGCTTAGTTTTGCACACAACACCGCCTGATGCACAATGGAGTGTAAAGATATCATCTGAGGTGCAACAGCGGACCAACGTGCTGCTAAACCACTCACTTTTCCTGCCATGGATGGAGCTCCATCCGTCACAAGCATGCACATGCGCTTCATATCCAGGGCATTGTCTCTGAAAAAGGGTGAAATTTTTTCAAAGACGATTGCGCCAGTTGTGTGTCCTTCTAACGGTAGTAAGCCGAGCTGTTCCTCTCGGAAGCATTTTTCGTCAAAAAAACGGAGATAAAGTATAAGCACAATTGCGCGGTATCCGTTTTGTCTGTGGACTCATCTACTGCTATAGACATGACATCAGCCTTTTTCAGGGCTTCTAACAACGTTTCAAACACGTCTGTCACCAGAATTTCAACTCTGCGAATATTTGAAGTGTCTGACAGGGGTACATTTTTAATAGCAGATATCACACTCGTTTAAATTTTTTCATCATTTATTACCTCTTCCACGACAGCCAGCATACAATTTTAACAGTTTCAGCGTCTGTGAATGGCCTTTTCTTCTTTGCCAAGATCCAGGAAACACGAAAAGAGGCCGCTCTGGCTCTGGCTTGGGTTATGCATGAGCGCACCATGGTAGTACAGCTCCGGTTGTAAGATGCAATTAAATTTTGTACTTTTGCAGGCCTCTCCTGGGATCCCTCAGGAAAGCTTGTGCAGAGGGTTGGGTGTTTCTCAAAGTGGTGCCTTCGCACATTGTAGTCTTTAAGAACCGCAACGTATTCATTACAAATTAAACAAAGCGGTTTGGCGTTCTGATTTGGCAGTAAAATAAACAAGTATTTATCTCTCCAGGAGGGGTTAAACTGTCGGTTTTCAGTGTCAATTTTACGTTTTTTGGATGGGGTTGAGCCAGACATGCTCACTACAGATGTTCAAAAGCGCTGGATTATGGGTTAACTGTTGCTATGCAACGCAGAATGTTGTATTTATGAATTGATTGGCTCTAACGCCACTCTGATAAAATAAATTTTTCTCGGAATAAATTAATCTGTTCTACTGTAGTTGTTTACTTCACGCGCAGGGCCACACAGAGGTTACTTTTGGGCCGCACGTAGCCCGCGGGCCGCCATTTGAATAGGATGGCATTATACTATAACATGTGCAGGGTCATTTAAATTTAAAAAAGAGAGATGACAGCTCCTTTAAAATGGAAAGTCAGACTTAAGAGCCCCCTACCAATGACAGCCAGCAGCAGCGCAGACATGGAAACTAACAACATAACACTCACACTCATGGTAGACAGTAATGGAAATCCACACATTCTACAGAAAAAGATTACACAGTTACAATACTTATTATTTACAACATTAATACACAAACACACATATTAACATAAGAACATAAGAAATTTACAAATGAGAGGAGGCCATTCGGCCCATGAAGCTCGTTTTGGGAGAACTTATAACTAATAGCTCAGAGTTGATAAAATCTTATGTAGCTCTGATTTAAAGGAACCCAGGGTTTTAGCTTGCAATACATGAACAATTGGTCTTTGAGAAAGTCTGCTCAATTCATTAAGCAAGCAGTCAATGACCGAAACGTTTATCACAATCTAGCTCCCTCTGACCAACAGAGCTTAGTATGTGGTACTTACGAGCCTGGAGCTTGGCTTCCTTTGCCATTTTGCCACCGACGATGTGGCAGCATCACATTGCTCACAAATGTTCAATACTTCATCCCACAAGTTATCAAAGAACGACTCCTGCCTGAAATCTGTCAAAGTCTGAACTAAAGCTTACACTAAATCAGCAGCTCTTGAGAGGTCAACAGTTGATGACTGCAGCATATCAGAAAGAAGCTTTGTTACCCCAAACAATTTACGGAGCATAACTAGATGCACAACAAATTCTAGGTTGATCTGTGCCAGAAGACCAGGGGCCGCAGAAGATTTTTCTCCTCTGCATTCTTGTGCCATCTCTTGCAGGATACATTTAAGGGGAGGTAATCTGTCTATTATGTTGCACACAGCTATGAATCAACATGCCCATCATGTGTCACTCAGCTGTTGGAGCTCCCTTGTGCTGCCATACATCTCACTTTGTACAGCCAGCCATTTGGGATGGCTTTGATTGCATCAACTAACACTAAAATGAGACAGTGGGCACTGCAGTGGATGTAAAAGGCACATTTAGCTTGCTCTTTGATTCTAGTCTGGACCCCTGAATACTTATCCCTCATTACAGCAGCGCCCTCATATGCTTGGCCTATAAGGTTGTTTTTGTAGTCTAGGCCATTGCAATAAGTGGACTATTTTTTCAGTAAAATGAATCAGCAGATTCAAAATGGAGAAAAATGGAGAAAACTGTCCTTGATGGGTCCATTATAATAGTACTTGAGTACACATGAAATCTAGTCTTGTTTTGAAACATCCTTTGTCTCATCTGCCATGATGCTGAAGTATTCACAATTTTTTACTTCTTCAACGGTTTCAAAACGGACCATTTCTACCAAACAATCCAGAACCTCATTCTGCATTATATTGCTTGTGTACTTTGCATTGTGAATGGTCGTCAATCTATGTTTAACAGCTGCGTCATGGTTAGAAACTGTTTCGAGAATTTCCCTGAAGTTGCATTTGTTATTAGATTCCTTGGACACATCGTGTCCTCCCTGCACTATATTTTGTCTGGCTGTAAGCGATAGCACTTCACCAATTGTTTTAATATATTTGCGATTTTCTCTAACTTGTCTATGGTGTTCCTTGTTAAGGACATTTACCAATGTTGCATTAGTTTTCACAGCCCTCTGATAATCCTTCCATACAATCATTGCTTGCTTGTACACTGTAAAAAAAAAATTATATAAAAAACAGTAAAATAATTGGAGCAGCGGCTGCCAAACAAAAACTGTAAAATTAAAGTAAAAGATTTTATTTCAAATGAAGTGCAAAAACATTAAATTTACAAAAATGTCCTTTATTCTTTTGCAGAAAAATACTGTTATTTTACAGTTTCTTATTATTATGATCAAATACCTTAATTAAAAGGGCAGTTCCAAAAGTTCAGAAGAGAAATATTGTTATTGTATAGTTTTTCTTAAGGTATTTGATCATAATAGTATTAATTAAAGGGGCAGTTCTATAGGTTCAGAAGAGAAATACTGTCATTTTACAGTTTTTCCTTAATATTATTGTGATCAAATACCTTAAACTTGCCTAAAAGGGCAGTTCCAAAAGTTAAACAGTTAAATATTGCTATTTTACAGATATCTCCTAAATTCTTGAAAAAAATCACCTTCAATAAAATGGCCACACCAGACATTCAGCAGAGAAATACATTTATTTTACAAGTTTTTTACAAATATATATTATCAAGCACCTTCAATAAAGGAAAAAATATCTGTAAAAAAAATTCAGATGACTGGCAGCAATGGCTGCCAAACAAAAACCATAAAATTAAGTAAAAAACCACAAAAATTAAGTAAAAAAATAAGTAAAATAAGTAAAATATCATAATTCAGATTAAGTGAAAAAACTTAAATTAAGTGAAGTGTTATAGGAAAAAAATTGCCAATTTGCAGTCAACCTCAGAGTTGCATAAGAGGCTGCATACCCTTCTCTTCTCTGTGCTTGCAATGCCCAGTCTAACACTGTTAATCTAGTTTAGCGTAATTCACTGTAGATGTCTAGCTATAGCCTACAACTCCTAAAAGGGATGGCATCCATTTCTAGTGAATTATGCTAGGTAAATGGTGTTAGACTGGGCATTGCAAAAAGAGAGAAGAGAAGCATATGCACCCGCTTATGTAACTCTGGACTGCACAAGAGCAAATCAAAAAGCTGGTGTTTTCCTTTAACATAAGCTTAAGACTAACACTTATTTTAGAAGACAAAACTGATAAAACCATAAAGAATTATAACACAGTGCAATACAAGTATGCCTATGGCACTAAATACAATGCTAAGATTACGTTTTGTAGAATTAGGCCTACAGTACAATACTAAACTGAAAACCTATAGTTTTTAAACTGGTGATCCAAGTGTGGGAGTGGTTGGGCGGGTTCCACTGCAAATACCTCACGCAACATTATTGAAAGTTTAAAAGTTTAAAGTTCGCTTCTTACCACCCTGTCAATTGTGCCACCAAAATGTAATACAAATCCGGGACAATATTGCAGAGGTGTAGCTTGCACTAAAAAAATTTAAAATAATGTGCGAGCCCTCCTGACCAATCATACAGTGAAACCGTGAAAGGTAAACGTTATCATCTTCCAAACTGACAGTAGTCCACTGGATCCTTGGTGCATCAAGGTGGGGTGGTGTGGGAGAGAGAGGACAAGAACATTTAAATTTAACATTCAAAAGAAAAGGTTAACTAGGATTCAAAAGGATTCAAAGGTTAAAAACAACCACAAAAACAAAAAAACAGTAGAAAGTATTATATATATATATAGAAAGTATTTTGAGGTGAAGAGATGGGTCTCACCTAATACATATCAGGACATGATAAAAATCATCTGGTCCTTAGCAGGTTCTAAAATATATCTAACAACAAATGCACAAAAGCACAGATTCCAACATTCATTATTCATTAAAAAAAAACACACACACAAAGTCAAAATGGATAAGACATGTGAAAAAGCATACCCTTGCTGCTTCCATAAGATTTAAATGGTTAAGCAACCGGACAGGACTCCAGAATGTGACTACTTGTACATTGATGAGGCCAGAATTATTTTTAAAAAGTATTGAGGAAAAATATTTTGCTAATTTCCTGCATTTATCTAACAATACACAACGTATAGTGTAAGATAAATTTCTACTGAATTCACGTTTTCTGTTTTCATTGAAAGGCACTGGAGTTGGAAATGCTGTTGGTCCAGTTTGGGCAGCGTACGTTACTCGCCGTCAAATGCTTAAGAAGAGCGGCTGTTCAAAATGAAGATCTTGAAAAGTACACCAAGGCTGCGGGTTGGGCACTGAGCTGGTTGGCTTAATTAGAAGGACTGACCCAGAGCTGTGACATCCTGGATAGCCTGATGGGGTTTTAAGCAATAACACTGGTATACAGTACAGTGATTTTGGTGCCAACGATGTTTGAACGGTTTTATATTAAGTTTATGATGCTGATTAAGAATATGACTTCAGTTTTGCCAGATTGGCTCTAGTTTCTGAGATATTGAATAGTTAATTTATTAATTAACACAACACGTTTGAAAAATTTCAGAATTGCAAGAATATTTTAATTTTAGTTACAAGTAGTAAGGAAACAGTGTAACATCATAAAAAAGAAATTTAAAATATCTAACAGTGACAGGAAAAATTTGATTAATTAATACAATATTAATTTGTTATTAATTGTTATTAATGTAAATGCTTCAAAAAACGCTGTTTATGCAATTTCCTTTTATGTGTGTCACCAGGACAATAACATTCTTGACTCCAACAGTAGTCTGCCATCATGTGTATGTCCCATCTGCCTTGATATCTCTCCTCCATCACCTTCACATCCTGGTGGAACCTCTCGTCCAGGGAATGATCTATAAATGTACTTGAAGCAATTACCTGTATTGTCCAAAGCCCTAACAAATTGCTTCATCAATCCTAGCTTAATATGAAGCGGTGGGAGAATGATTTTGTTCTTGTCCACCAGCGGCTTGTTGATGATATTCGCAGCGCCAACAATCATTTCTTCCCTTGTAGGCCATGATACTTTTGTCCAATGATCTTGCTTTCCCCTGCTATCCCAGAGGCACATGAAGCATGGATATTTTGTGTATACCCATATACAAAATTGTATTGAATATTTTGTATTGAAATGCAAAATTATTATATGGGATATTTCATTACCTAAGACACTGTTGAAGAGTCAAAAGACAGACCAAAAGCTATTGCATTTGTTATCACACAAGTCAAATTGGGGGATTGCATTATTTTCATGGATGTTCATTTTCTCAAAAACTAGAACCAATTCAGCAAAAGTAATGGGATTTTTCAATTCAGCACCCTCAAAATACCCTAAATCCATTCAAAAAACCTTGGCACCTGAATTTTTTTTTGTAGACCTGTGTAATCAATGCAGGTTCACACTTCATGTTAACTAGTTCAAAGTTCAGTTAATACAAAAAAATTTTTTTCATACTTCACCATTTTAAGGGAGAACTAACTTTTTTACCAGTTTCATTCATCACAACTAAGGCAGTAATCCTGTATTACTAAGATTCTATCTGGACCTAAACAGTGATTCACAATGTCACAAAAATCCGAACCATTTCAAGTTCTTTAATAATGTGTTAAGTTCAGTTCACAGTTCATAGAAAAATGAACTTGTTAACACAGTCTGACTATGTGCATATCCTTGATGGCTAGAAATGAAAACATAAGAGTGACATTTTCCCCGTTGCACTGCAAAACAGTAAAGTAATCATACACACCATAAATGCCATATGAATTTCACTTCAGCCTTAACTACATAGATCAGCCATTGATATTCTTCCTATTTTTCTGCCAAATGCTGTGCCAGCCAGATGCATAATGTTCACTAGAATGGTATAGCTCCTTGACTCTCAAAGTGTGGGGCGGGCACCACTAGTGGGGAAGAGACCCGACAGGTGGGGCGGAACAAACATGAGGAAAGTTGTCTTTTTATGTCAATATTATGTAATACCTTTCTTTAGTGCCTATAAATAATAGCAACCTATACATTTTACACAGACACGCCCACAATATGCAAAACAGATATGAAAAGAAAAAAAAAGTGGTGATTTTTTTTGAGATTGGGGGGGTGTGGGGGGTGGACTAATACGTGCATGGATGCTGAGTATCAGCCCTCTATATTTCCTACTTCATGCTTTTGGAAGACATGGAGCTGATAGTCTACATAAAAGTTAGGGGCTGCTGCTGCCTTACCTGTGCAATTTCATTCAGGATAATCTTTTTAAAAGTAATTATAAGAAAACATTGGACGTAAAAGTAAAATGTCAAAGTAATGTAAAACTAATAGGATTTACCTCAAAATTATTTTGCATTAAGAAAAATGCAAAATTTTTTGTATGGCCATGAATATTTAAATTATGAGTTACATTTTAAATTACAGTCAATTGTTGTGATTTTACATAAATTTGTATGTAATTTGAGAAAGTGGGAAACATACAGTGTAGATTAAACAGTATTTTTTCTTTTAAAAATGTGAAATACGTGTAATTTTTCATTACTGGAGTTATGACTAAAATAAAAGTTGGTTTATTAATTCAGGGATAATATCTGTACTTTTACAGAGTTTTGCTTTTAAAAAAGAGAAACTACTGTAAAAAATGAAGGTTATTTTTTGTAAAATTACAATTTTTTTTTTACAGTTGTCTGTCAGATTTTGCATGTACTGAAAACCCCCCTCCCCTCTCAGTCGCTTTTCCCAGTTCCTGAAGCCAGATGGTGAGTCAAATACAGTGCCTGACATATTTGGTGGGCTGAAATGTCTGCAAGCATGACAAAACACAGAGTCCATCATTATATCTATTACATTTACCAGCCGGTTTGGGATGCCGATTCGGTCTTGGTCTTTAAATCTCAACTGAAGACCTATTACTTCAGTTTAACTTACCCATAACCTACACACCATAACTATGGCTGTTGTTGCTGCTGTACATGTTATTTTTATCTACTATGTTTGTCCATTTATGTTTCAACGCATGTTCTGACCATCCTTGTTTTCTGCCTTCCCATATGCCTGGATGGTGCCCGGGGTGGGCACCATCTGAGCTGGAGTGCTGGTTCAGTCCCATGGAGGGGTGACATCGCGAATGGGACTTACGAACTGCATCATCATGGGTGCAGCCTTCATGGAGACCCGACACAGGCCAGCATGGAGAAAAGACTTATTGATGGACTTTGGTCACCCTTCACAGGCCAATGTGAATAATGGACTCATTGATGGACTTTGTCTTTATCCTTAATCAGAGCTTATACCTAGCTTGTAGCGGGCAAGTACACTCTTTTCTGTCTTTAGTAATGTTAGTATTGGGCAGCCAGTTGACCTTGGACCCCCAGTGGTTTTTTTTCTCCTTACTTGGGAGTTTTTGGTTCCTCTCCTCCGTTGTCTTCTGGCTTTTTAAATTTAATTTCTTTCCTTCCTTTTCCCGTTCGGTATTTCTCTCTAATGATGTTTTATGGATCACAACACATCCATGTAAAGCGCTTTGGGATGACTCTGTTGTGAAAGGTGCTATATAAAAATTAATTGAACTGAACTGGCAAACGTGCCATTGTAATAGTTTGCTGTAGATCATGCACCTCTGCCTTTTAAAGGTGAGGTGATGTGCCATTCCTATGGGTTCATTGCATGTAAGGGCCACCTCTGAATAATTAAGAGAGTTAGGACAATCATTTTGCGCCTTGTGCTAGTGCAAAGTCAGTTTTTTCTGCCATCAAAATAGTGAAATGGATTTGGACACGCCCAAAAATGTTAGATGTGCTATGCGCTTTACACCTTGCGTTAGATTGTAAAAATAGATATGCCAGTTAAATGTAATATTAATTGTATTAAATGACAAGACTCAGAAATCCTTAGTTCCATTACAAATCTGTATTTTTATCCTATATTCGTTTGTATGTTTGTGGTACATATGCACAACTCAATTTTATATCAAAATTTGTCTACTACTAGTGCTATCTATAAAATTCATTAAATCATGTTCTGATTCTAGGAAAAATCTGCCATGGGGGTTACAGCTAACCATGAACTATTTTATACACAGTACTATTTGCAGTTTGTACAGTCTTGAGTTATGCAGCTTGGTTGTTTGTTCATGTGCACTTTATCTGTACTGTGTGTCCTGTACTTTATGTGCACTGTGTGTACCGTCCTGGCAATCTGTCTTAAGTTTTTCTGCTTTTTGTCTGTATGTGTGTACTTTATGTACCTTGCTGCTATATGCAAATACTGTAAATTTCCTCTGAAAACAATAAATTATATATTGTCTAATCTTTTCCTTCACTGTTTAACCATCACAAATGTTAAAATTCCTCAGCTGTAGATAAAATATTTATACTCATGTAAAATAAAGATTAGTAACTGGAAAAATGTTTTGCTGTAATGTACACAGATCCACAATAAAACTAGCCTGTAACGACATAGAAGGACAGCATGACATCATTCTAAGAGCAGTTTTTATTACCAGCTACACAGGCTGCTGAGGGCCTGAGAAATGCATGACAAGTCCAGCTTGCTAAAACAAACCAACACTAGCAAACTAGATAGCTGAACTGAAATGCTTCAATCCATACACAGAGGGACATTCTCAAAGTACAGCATTAGGGCACAAAGACAATTCAGGATTAGCCAGAAAACAGAACAGTTACAGTTTTCTTAGGTCAGCAGGACTGTGGTTTTGTTAAATTGAAATACACAGTACGCACTGCAGGTATAAAATGGACAAATATTCAAAAACAGAAACATACAATAAGTTGAACCCTTCTCACACTGACCAGTAGTGATTCTAGAGTCCTGGTGATCAGAGCAGTTCATACTCAATACTGGCTGATTGCTTAGCAATTGAATGTTCTTCTGCTCTTTGCATCAAAGCAAGTACAGTGGATATATTTACAAACATAGATACAAATTATCGCTTAAAAACAACCAGCTGAAAGTAACAATCAAAGATATCCTGAATTGGCTGCTCATTAAGACAGCAGATACCAGGTTCCTCCTGTGCTACATAGAATTTTTCACAACCAGTGTTTCTATTACATACACAACGACCTTGTCAATCAGTTCACTGTGAATTCTGACAGAAACACTAGCATTAACTCTACATTAGTTTCAATGTCTACCTAGACAGGCTGTTTCATAATTCAGACATTTAAGACAAAGTCAGTAAATCCCACAATATTAAATTGTCATGAGGTATGAAATACTCTGAATGAACCAGATTATTAAAATAGTTTGATCTGTGTAGAGTGCTGGTGCTGTCAGTGCTGGTACTGCACATTGTACTGTAAATTGTATAAAAGTATAATTAAAAAAGCATTTTAAACGTAATGCTGCACTGTACTGGTGCTGTGAGGTCATGCATAAAATGCCCAGGTGCCATCAATCAGTGGAAATCAAATTTCCTAAGTCTACCAGCTTTTACATTTAAATTTGTATACAAACATGCATGACGGCCAAACACAGAAAACTGATCTAAGTAGTGTAAAATTCTAAGTACAAGAATTTACTCAATTTTCAAATAATGCTAATATATTTATACAGAAATACACAGTTTACATATAATATATAACAAATAACATAAATCCACTTATACAATACAAATGTCCGTATTGACTCTGAAGAAGTGATCAGAGCCCTTTAAAGTTAATCTTTGCTTAACCTCATACTATGTACTGCTACCTGGTTTAGATCCCCAGTCTATATTAGATGCTTTTTATTTTCGTTCACCCTGTTAAAAAAAACATGCCAAACTGTGGCAGCAGCTCTTTGAATTAGTAGTTCACTCTCCTTGTCTTTTTTTCCTTATAATAACAAAAGTGATTTCATTAACCTTTTGCTTTTTTGATTTTGACTAATACTATTAGCAGAATGCATGTTGTGCATTTTACTGTGGTTAGTGCAGGTAATTAATTCTTTGTTAGTCATGTAAGGCCATAGAGGGACACAGACATCACTCTTCCTTCGTATTTTATTTCTAAAAAGACTCCCATGGCTTTTTAAAAAAAAAAAAATAAAAAATCAACACCAAGGATCTTTTAGAATCATAAATCAGTTATTTTATCTTTCTCCATTATCTCCCTTCAAAAAGTAGAACAGTAAATAGTAGCCTTTTTCAAGAACGGACAGAAAAATGAAATGATTACTGTAAGAAGATGAGGACATACATTTTATATCCATACAATGCTGTAACACTGTTAAATAATATGCATCTTTTTGAGGAATGAGAAACAGACAGAAAGTGACGAAATGCAGACAGAGGCAAATGTCACATCATATAACATGATCAATTATGACCTGTACCGTATGTCAAAAGCGCATAAATGAAGGCTGGTGATTACTGCACATGCAACATTTGAGGTACAGACTGAAAATTGGGTGAAGGCATTCAGGTCCAGTGGGTTTGGTACTGAGTTCCGGGTTCAGCTCCAGTTGCAGGTTCTGGATCCCGGCAGAGACGTGGTTATCTACAGGAGGGGCCTGTGTCAGCCTGGGGCTCCCGTACTTCTGGGCCACTCTCGCCTTCCTCTGGGATATCCTGTAGATCTGACAAGTTCAATACAGAACACAGCTAGTTCATGGTGTCTGCAGAAATTTTAATCTGAAATTTAAGACTTTTTAAGCCGTCTTTAATGCCACTTCAAGCTGAATTTAAGACCAAGTTGTAAATGGAAATATGCTTTACCAGAAACAATACCCATACATTTACTACAGTGACTACATCCACTTTCATTCAAGTTTGTATTTAAAAAAAAGGTCCAACAATTGATGCGTAATTAATAAATCAAACTTTACAAAGTAAAGTAAGTATGGGTGAATCAATTATGAGAAATCCTCCTACCAAGAAACTTCAGTCAAAACAGAAGAAAAACAGAAAATTAAGACATTTAGGTAGCCCAATGTCCAACCTTACAAGCATACAAAGTGGCAAATTTAACTGAATCATAAATATTGGGGTTTACACTTTCCTATGGGTTGCTACTTCAAAGATAAGTATGGTCACTCTTTGGAGCGAGTACGTTACATTTTGAGTGGCAAAAATCTATTTTGTGCTCAAAAGACCAATCTAAATGTTTTCTATTATTACATCAGGTCAGGTAATGTATCAACTTCCTCTCTTTGACTGGTTCAAGCAGTGTTAGAGATCCATGATGCTTAAACACAACTTGCTCCAGAGCAGGTTAGGCATGGAGTATGAGTTACTGTGGCGATGTATCAGTGGAGTGCAAGTTACTGAACATTGATAATTAGTTTTACAAGTTACTTCATAGAAAAGTAATTCAATTACTCAATGAATTACTGCATATAAAAGTTATTGGTTACTAGGGAAAGTAACTTTTGCATTACTTTAATTCTCTTATTAATGCATACTTACCCAGACAGCAAACTTATATCGTCAGGATGCTGGTTTATGATTGGAACATTGTTAATTGATCACGTTCCATTTAGGCCTATTAACAATATTTAAATTATTACATAAGCTAATGTGCGTTTCAGCAAGCGCATTTTTTTCAATAATTTTGCTTTATTTGGTTCAGTGTAACCGTTAGGCCTATTGTCACTGTTTCTGTCATGTTGTCAATATTTTTTAAAGGGTTAGTGGTTACTAACTGTAATGTAATTTAAGTGACTAAGCATTACAGAGCCCCTGAAGGGATCTGTGCAAAAACTTAAAATGCTCCTACTTTCGTGTGAATTTCGTGAATTTCATTTCGTGTAAATGCTTATATTATTTTGGGGAGCAGGAAATTAACTATTGCTGCCAGTAAGGGGGGAGGTAGAAGGAGGGAGTCAAACACTAGGGTAATGGAACGATTGATTTAACAGAATCACCCCCCCCCCATGTTCTCAGTACTGGGGGGACAGGGACATATCCATTACGTGACTGAGTCAAATCCATCCTCTGACATTATCTTGAATGACCCTCATACATATAGGCTACTCATCCGTTTCAATATTGACTGTATACATTTGTTATGCGTATGCAAATGACATCGCTAAAAGTTTTTTTCCCCTCTATCATTAGGTTAGATATAACTGAACTCTCCCAAAAAGTTTATTCATATTTTTGAAAGCAAAACCTTGCAAAATATTGGGTGGGACAAACATTGTTTTGAATATTGGGTGGAATGTATCCTGCACCCACCCCCCCCATGACTAACACCTTTGGTGTTGCTCAATCCTAATATAAATCACTGGTGGTTTGCGAAATCAACAGCTTTTGGTAAATTGACACAGTGTAATTATTAATAAATAATATAAAAATACATAATCTGATAAGTAAATGGTGTGCATTGTACTCTGTCCATTCAAAGTACAAAGGGTAGAATTAATGGACTAATAACAATAAAACTAAATAGCTGTGACTCGCTGTTATTGGTAGTGAATGGACACCTTGCAATTATTAAAAAAACATCAGGTCTAGTCCCACTGGCTTCTGGAAGTCATAACTGGAGTGCACTGGGCACGCGAAACTATCAGGTGCACATGCAAAAATATGAGCATTTTCATTTTTTGCACAGGTCCCTTCAGGAGCTCCGCAAAGCATAGTGTTACACCATAAATAAAATTAGCAATTCCACCCTAATCCCCTGAAAATATGACAATTTTTATAGTGGGTTTGAGGGCCAACTCATCAAGCTCCTGTTTTGGAGCGGATCTCATCCCCAGCAATGTTTACAAGCACCATATGTTGGATGGGTCTGCTCTCTTGCGTTTTTGCTGCACTAACCCCTTGGGCTGCCAGGCTGGGCGGGGGCACTGCCATCCCCTTTTTCCAATGGCTCTGCTGCCACACCGGGGCCTTCTTGTGATGGACAAACAGGTAGGAGCTTAATGTTGCTTCCTTGACCATGGGGAGAGACCTGTATAGGAAGGGACAGGGAAAAAAACTGAATCTCTGCTAACATGGCTGATCCTGAATAACCTGAGTTGATCTTTACACATGATATAGCTGATCCTGAGTGACACCTAAGTTGATCTTTATACATGATTGGACAGATTCTAAAGCATGTCAGAGTTGATCTAGACACAAACCTGGACTGATCCCGAGACAAACCTGAGCTGAACCTGTGCCTTTGGCCCAAACATGTCCTGCTTCAGTTTAGCATCTTAGTACCTCCTTGGTCCTCTTTAGCTCAGCCTCACAGTGCTGGTCCTCACCTGATCTGCTTGTGAGACGCCATGCTGCTGCTGCACTGGCTGCAGTTGGGTCAGTCCCTTGTCTGTGCTTGTGCTTGGAGCCAGGACAAGTGGAGAGACCGTGCCCTCCTGAAGGCAGAGCTCCACCACGGAGTCCTGGCGTATTACTGCCCCCTGAAATAGAGCCAAAGGGTTGGGTAGGCCACATGGTTAGTGCCTACAAGGGCAGAATTGTTCAGGTGAATTTGCACCTGTAAAATATCCATGACATGTTAATGTGTGCCCAACAATGGATTCATATCCATGCAACGTGCCTGGTGCTGTTGACCCACTATGACCAGGTGAGTGGATTTTGTAAGTAAAAAAGCAGGATGACAGGTCATAAGATCCATACATCTGTCAGAACAGAGATCACCTCTTGAAACTCACCCCTCCATTATTCCCCATTACTGCTGCAAAAACCACTTAAAGCAGCACATGGAGGAGTGACAGCTTGGAAATACGCTATTAATAATTTTTTTTTAATCTTTGTTTTAACATCTTTGGTATGGGAGGTATTTTCTGCAAAAAATAAAATGAAAATGATAAAAGGAAAATACAATCTCCACTTTGCCATTTAGTTTCCAAAGTCTGTGCGCAAAAATCCTGCAAAGATTTAAATTAAAATGAAATAGCACCATTTGCATTTTAATTTTCCACTCACGTATTAGTCAGATGTGAAAAATTAAAAAATATTTTTGTCTTTTTGTCTTTTCATTTTCCAATTTGCCTTTTCATTTTCCAATTTGCCTTTTCATTTTCAAGTTCACTACATGCAAATATATGTTAATCGGAGCAGGGCAGTGGGCGGAGCTACGGGTCACTGCTGCGCTTTCTCAGTGCGTTTGCCGATTCCAGTGTCTTCATGTTTCTTAGCCATGGTCAACCTTGTCGCTCAAACTAATGGCAAAGTCACACGCGGCTTAAGTTAGCTACTTATCTGCAGCTTCCGATTCATTTCGCTGCTTATTTGGAAACTAAATGTTAAAGTGGAGATTATATTTTCTTTTTATCATCTTCATTTTCATTTTATTTTTTGCAGAAAATACCTCCCATACTTTGGGAGATCTCTTGGGAGGTTATTTTCACTTGTGATGACTAACCCTTGTGACAACCATTGCTTATATTTTGGACATTTATTTACTTTCATGTAAATTCAATTCCTTCAAGTAGAGCAGTAACTGACCTGTAGAGCATGCAGCTGAGCACTGAGGTTCACCAGTCTGCGACACACCTCCTAAAGGAAAACAGCATCACACAGCATAACACAGTAAGACCATAGTATTAAAGTCTACACTAATAGCCAAAATTATGAAAATACCTAGCATTTTTGGCATTACACTTTAAAAATGACTACACAAATATTGGCCATAATGTTTATAAACAAAGAATGTTAACAAATATCATACATTGGATGATTAAATAAGTAACTGGAGTAACTGGAATAAAGTTCTGCAATCTCAATAAATTGAAAGTGTTTCCACAATTTTGGCCACTAGTGTGTACTGTACCTATCCTCTTTTTAAGGCAGTACTACTATGGCAACTATTAAGTTTCACCTACCAATGAAAACAAGGTGTATCTACAGCAACTATGATCAATGCCATTCAGGCTAAACAAACCTCTTTCAAGGCCCTGTCCTCTAGCTGATTCCCATTTCTGTCCTGTGGAGGTAAATACAAAACAATATTTACCAAATGTGAGGACTCTCCATTTCTGTGGAAAAAAACCCTACCCAGCCCTAACCTTCACCAAAAGTACCAAAACAAATACAAGACTGGACATTTTTAGTTTTTTTATTGCAGCCACAGAATTTTATAAAACTGAGTTTCCTGTTGTGGGGACCAAAAACGTGGTCCCCACAACTCTAAAGTAGAAGGTTTTAGTCACATTGTGGGGACATCTGGTCCCCACAATGGAATATATACATAACCTACACACACACACACACACACACACACACACACACACACACACACAACGTGGCCTGTGGAACAGAAGTTGAAAGTCAGAATCACTAATGTACAGCGTGGCCTCACCTTATGCGATGGGCTGTCGAGTGTTCCATTAATGGACAACATCTGTCCATCTGTCAATGAGAAAAGGGGGTTCTGGTAATTATGACGCATATTAATAACAGCTATGGATAATGAATTAGTTGTAGAAAATTGTAAAAAAATGGGGAGGAGGGGAGGGGCATTAAATTAATGTAGCTGTTAAACAAAGCAACTGACACTCACTGATCACTAGTTCCCCTTTGTGGTTCAGGTCACTGTTGGGGCAACAAGGTGGCTGGACATCATCAGCAATGGAGCCCATCAGTAGTTCACTCAAGTTGTCCACTGAGTGCCCGAGAGAGAGAGAGAGAGAGAGAGAGAGAGAGAGAGAGATGCAACATTACCATCCATAGGTTTTTACTCTGCAGTAATTTGGGTTAAATCTTCTCCATAGGCATAATTTCTGTCTGCTCAATATAAAAAGCAGAAATGGGTCAATACATTGAAATCACTAGCTACTGATTTATGAGATAATCTTCTGTTTGTGTCCAGATTTATTTAGAGTAAGTAGTACTCCATCTGTCCCCAGTTTGTCCCAGCCCTCTGACTCACGCACCCTCTGCAATGGCCTCCATCAACAGCTTTTCCCCGCATGGGGCCTGGGGACTGTCTGCTCTGAAGAGATTTTGGGAGCTAGAAGGCAGCGTGACCCCTGTCACCTCTGCCAGCTCTGAGAACAGGGTCACCCTCTCCTGCAGAAGCTCTAGCAGCTCCCGGTCTTTCTGCTGGATATCAGCTGTGGGACAGAGAGAGATGGTAAATACACTACAGAGAAAGTGAGGAGAAACTACAGAGAGATGAATATGGAATAGTATTAGGGCCTGCACAAGGCAGAAGCAAACTAAGTGGTTGCTTGGGGCTCAGCGGCCACCAGGGCATCTGATCAGCTTGTCAGAATGGAAAGGAAGATGACAAATAATTTGGTTAATCAAATTTTGTTTAAGGCCCAGAAAGGGACTGAGCCGGCCCTGAACAGTAGACATGGACTCTGAGACCTCGGAGTCTTCGCAGTAGGGCCTTGTTCTCTGTCTCAATCAGTGGGAAAACCTCCCTGGATGGGCAGCTGCAGTGCAAAGAGAGAGACAGAGTCACATGCACAGGAAACACTGTGTGTGACAGGGCTGTGTGAACAGGTGTGAAGGAAACACATCAGCCACCTGCTAACAGCCTGCTGAATGAGCCTCATCCAAGTGTTTCGGTCATCCCGGGAAGACGCATGCAGCTCATACATCTCTGGCGGGGCGGCATCACTGATGAGGAACATGCCACGTTCCTGGTTGGCGATGTCCCTCACGATAAGGTTCCTCAGGGCCAGGATGGGTGGCTTGTCCTGGGGGCGTGGGGGCAGAAACAAAGAGGGCTTATTGAGCTGGAGCTGTTGGATATGGCCAGCCAGCAGGTGGGGCTGTGCTCATCAGGTCACACTGACCAGGGAGGGGAAAATGAACTTCTGATCTTTTTCCTGCAGGAAAACCAGGATGTCTGTCATCAGCAAGACCTGGACATCTGCGAGCAGAGATAGGTAGGGCAGCGTTAATGATGTACACACTGGACGCGTATACCCCTCATGTCCAGCTCACACTCTGCCCCCTATCCACCTTTCAGCCGGGATCCTCCGGTCTTCCACAGCAGTGTTCCCTCGTGTATGAGCTGCCGCCTCATCAGCTCGGCCACGCGGAACAATCCTCCACCCCGCACCTGGGCCTCCGCCCGCGGGTCCATCCGAGCCTGAATCTCCTGCAGCCGCTGGCTGTGCTCCAGTTCCAGCACCTGCTGGTCCACAGAAGTCAGCAACTCCCGGATCAGCGTTAGCGCTTGGTTCAGAGCAGAGGCCTCCTGCTGGCTACCTATGGGCATGGGGTAGTAGACCGGGTTAATTTCCATCATCCCAGCTCTGCACAAGTAGAGTGCAATCTGCTGTTCAGATAAACTTGGGGTATTAAACTCCATCCTCGTAATGGGCCATGTTGCACTCAGTCCAATCCTAAGTGGGCTGAACCCAGAAAATCCATGTGTAGGACCCTAATGGCACATTCATGCAAAAAATGAGATGGCGTGGTACAAACTGCTGCCTCTGTAGCTGCATCAGCAATTCATATATTTTGAGTGTTCTCAGTTGTCCTTGCAAGCCATTGAATTGTTCAGCATGGTGAGGAACAATTGGACCCACACTGCTCAAAAAATTAAAGGAACACTTTGAAAACACATCAGATCTCAATGGGAAAGAAAATCATACTGGATATCTATACTGATTTTAACTAGGTAATGTGTTAGGAACAAAAGGGTGCCACATTTTGATGAAAATGAAAATAATCAACCTACAGAGGGCTGAATTCAAAGACACCCCGAAAATCAAAATGATGCAGCAGGCTAGTCAATTTCATTGCAGCAACTCAAAATCATACTCAGTAGTTTGCAAGGCCCCCACATGCTTGTATCCATCGACGTCGTTGCATGCTCCTAATGAGACAATGGATAGTGTCCTGAGGGATCTCCTCCCAGATCTAGGCCAGGGCATCACTGAGCTCCTGGACAGTCTGAGGTGCAACCTGGTGGCGTCAGATGGACCGAAACATAATGTCGCAGAGGTGTTCTATTAGATTTAGGTCAGGTGAGTGTGAGGGCTAGTCAATGATATCAATTCCTTCATCCTCCAGTAACTGCCTGCATAATCTCGCTGTGAGGGTCAAATTTAGTCCAAAAGGGTAGATGCTGCATAGTTATTACGCACTCATCTTAAAACACTGTGTCCGGCTGTTGCTCATACCTGTGTTCATATATGGCAGAAAAGGAAGGCGAGCAAGTGACAAGCAGGCAGGCAGAGGTAGGCGGCAGGCAGGCAAGCAGGTGGTACACAGTGGAATAAATCCAAATTGTTGGTAATCCACAAAGGAGAGAGTTCATCCAAAGCATAAATTTCAAGTTTACCAAAAGGGGGTGAAATCAAAGTATCCTAAATTCTATTTAAGTTTTAGTTCAAAGTTTAGGTTTAAAGTGGTAAAAAACTATTCAGCTATGGTCTACCTGAGATCAGGAACCATGTGGAAGACACCATCTTTGACCAGCCAGGTGACCTAAGGCTATATCAAAATAAACGTTCCAGGCTAAAGGCCAGCAAATCTAATGCAAAATAAGAGTCTAAACCAAAAGCAAATTCAAACTAAATTTGGCACCAACATTCGCCATGAGGTCGGGCATTGTCGTGGACCAGGAGGAACCCAGGACCCACTGCACCAGTGTTGGGTCTAACAATAGGTCCAAGGATTTCATCACGATACCTAAAGGCAGTCAAGGTGCCATTGTCTGGCCTGTAGTGGTCTGTGCAACCCTCCATGGATATGCCTCCCCAAACCATCACTGACCCACCACCAAACCGGTCATGCTGAACAATGTTACAGGCAGCATAACGTTCTCCACGGCTTCTCCAGACCCTTTCACGTCTGTCACATGTGCTCAGGGTGAACCTGCTCTCATCTGTGAAAACCACAGGGCACCAGTGGCGGACCTGCCAATTCTCAGGCCACCCTCATGAAGTCTGTTTATGATTGTTTTGGCCTGCTAGAGGTTATTTTGTAGGGCTCTGGCAGTGCCCATCCTGTTCCTCCTTGGACTAAGGAGCAGATACTGGTCCTGCTGGTAGGTTAAGGACCTTCTACGGCCCTGTCCAGCTCTTTTAGAGTAACTGCCTGTCTCCTGGAATCTCCTCCTTGATGCGCCATTCTGGAGGAGGTGGACTACCTGTGTAGTACCTCTGTAGGGTCCAGGTATCGCCCCATGGTACCAGTAGAGACACTGACCGTATCCAAATGCAAAACTAGTGAAAAAACAGTCAGAAAAGATGAGGGGGGAAAAATGTCAGTGGCCTCCACCTGTTAAACCATTCCTGTTTTGGGGGTTGTCTCATTGTTCCCCCTCTAATGCACCTGTTGTTAATCTCATTAACCCCAAAGCAGCTGAAACTGATTAACAACCCCCTCTGCTACTTAACTGACTAGGTCAATATTGCAGAAGTTTAGCTGACTTGATGCTACACTCTGATTAAATAGTGATCCTTTAATTTTTTTGAGCAGTGTATTTTATTTCCATTAGCACTGTAGTGCTCCCCCAAGTGGAAAAACTGAGAACACACTTATAAAATATTAACACAACATTTTTCAAATCAACATTGTCCATATTTTAAAATCATCTTTCAGGTTGGACCAGAATCTTAATTGGACGGTATATCTAACACCGTAGTCAGAAGCCTAGATATGGACTGCATAGTGGTTACAAGGAGCCTCACCACTGCTGTTATCTAAGATGCGCTGGACCAGGACGGGATACTTGGTAATGCGTTGGGTGACCAGCAGAATGCACTCCTGCACACCATGGCGACGTAGCAGCTGGCCCCGACTCACCCTCTGCCGAAGTGGATGGAAATCATACTTAAAATCAGAACGAACAGCAATAGCATATAGCAAAGCATGTCTAGCATTGTATACACCAGTGTTGGGGAGCCTGTTGTGTGGAGGGCCAGTGTGGATGCAGACTAATTGAGAGTCCACCCGGCCATCCCAAAAACCCACATCCACACCAGCCCTCCATGGTACAGATTCCCCACCCCTGGTATACACTATACTTACACAGTCAATGGCCACTATATTAAGTACACCTTACTAGTACTGGGTGGGACGCCCTTTTGCCTTCACAACTGCCTTAATTCATGATTGTACAGATTCAACAAGGTGCTTGAAACATTCCTCAGAGACATTGGTCCATGTTGACATAATAGTGTCATGCAACTGCTACAGATTTGTTGGCTAAATCTTCATGATGTGAAGTGGAATCTCCCATTCCACTGCATCCTAAAAGTGCACAATTGGATTAAGATCTGGCGACTATGGAGGCCATTTGAGTACAGTATCATGTTCAAGAAACCAGTCTGAGATGATATGAGCTTTATGGACGTTATCCTGCTGGAAGCGGCCAGTAGAAGCTGGGTACACTGTGGTCATAAAGGGATGGACATGGTCATCAACAATACTGTGGTAGGCTGTGGCATTTAAACAATGTTCAAGTGGTATTAAGGGGCCCAAACTGTACAAAGAAAATATCTCCCGCACCATTACAGCACTATTACCAGCCTGAATTGCCATCTGAATGTAACAGCAGAAATCAAGACACACCTCACCAGACAATGTTTTTCCAACCTTTCATTGTCTAATTTTGGTGAGCCTGTGCCCATTGTAGCCTCAGTTTCCTGTTCTTAGCTGACAGGCACCCACTGGAATCTTCTGCTGCTGTAGCATCTTCTTCAAGGTTTGACAGGTTGATGCTCTTCTGTATATATATTGGTAGTAATGAGTAGTTATTTGAGTTAATGTTGCCTTTCTATCAGCTTGAACCAGTCTGGCCATTCTACTCTGACCTCTGCCATCAACAAGGCATTTTTGCCCAGAGAAACGTTGCTCACTGGATGTTTTTTTCTTTTTCGGGCCATTCTCTGTAAACTCTAGAGATGGTTGAGTGTAAGAATCCCAGTAGATCAGCAATTTCTGAAATACTCATACCAGCCCGTCTGGCACCAACAACCATGGCATGTTCACAGTCAAATAAATCACTTAAATCACCTTTCTTCCCGATTTCTGCAGATTGATGTGGACATTAGCCAAAGCCTGACCTGTATCTGCATGATTTTATACACTTTGCTGCTGATATATGACTGGCTGATTAGATATTTGCTTCAATTAGCATTTGAACAGGGGGGTATGATATGAAGCCCGAAAAAGTCAGACTCAAACTAGCGCCATTCCTAAACTTAGCCTCATGTTGTTCCACTAACGTAGTTCAGCTTTAACCAATCAAGGCTCATACAAGACAGACTTGCATAGTCTCACTTGGTGCGCACACCCAAGGTATTTAAGAAGCCCAAATGAATGGATGAACAATAGATCGATCAAATGAGTCGGAAAGCATGTAAAACGAAAGCGGTGTTTTTTTTTATCCGCTGCAGAACAAACTCTGCTGATGGAGCTGTATGAAGAATACAAAGATGTAATCGCTAAAAAAAGGCAATACTGTGGCCATAAATAAAGCCAGGGAGTTGGCTTGGCAAAGAATTGCAGACAGACTAAATGTGTAAGTTATGTAAATGTTACAAGAGCCTAGTACGGTTGTACAGTGGTTTATGCTGGCGCTTTACACCGAGAAAGTTCCTTGTTCGATCCCCACAGAGAACCTTCTGGGTTGAGTTCACATGTCATGCTTACTGTATAATGTTATTCTATATTATTTGATCTCCATAAAATACAGACACAGATATTTTAATTATTTTGGAATTAATTAGAATGCTGAGACATGATTTTTATATTTATATTTTATATGATTTTTTAATATTTATATTTATTACCTGACATGAGTAGTGAAAGTGCGGAATTTGGTCTGACGGAACGATCTTTTGAGAATCTGCTCCCACATGTCGGACGTTCTTCGAGACAACGCTTAACTAAGAGAGACAGTTAACCTGGTCCGGAGCAGACTTCACTGGCCTAAGTTACCATGGTAGCTCAGCAAGGATTCATTTAACACGTGTTGATGGAATGAAACACTCACTTAAATAAGCCAGACTTGTCAAAATAAGTCAGACTTTGTGTTAATCCAGCTTCATGGAATACCCTCCAGGTGTACTTAATAATTGGACAGTGAGTGTTTTTCACAAACTAATTATAATGATAATAATATACAGTACACTGCAAACGTCTTGGGCAGTCAAAGAAAATAATGCATAAATGAGCATCATGCTGGTGTAAAACTACATGCATGATTTGTCTGTCAAAGTGTGTCACTTAGCATTTCTCCTACAGTCACCCCAGTATTCGCAGTAACCAACCAATAAATCAGTGCATTTTGTGACTCAACCACTATCCCACCTTGTTTGACTAATCAATACCACTTTCAGTTATTTAACTAATTAAGTTAATTCATTAACTGAGTTAGTGGTAAAATTTAACAAATACATGGAATGGCTGGGGTGCCCCTAAGAAGTGGGTTGGGAACTGAAGTGGTCTTCTACTAGCCATCTAACAAGATGTCGGTTACTTTTCGGAGAACAGCAGTAGTTCTTGGTAATTATTTTGTGTTACTCTTCATTTCCATATGTTCTAAGGCAAGGCTAGTTTATTTATATACTGTAGCACAACTCAAATACAACGCAATTCAAAGTGCTTCAGAAAGGCAAAAGAACACATTTAAATACAAGGCATTAAAATCACATTTAAAAGATAATAATAATAATAATAATAATAAAATGTTAAATTGCTTTTCTGAGCATGAATATACAACACTTTTCTTGCACTCACATAACCCCCCACACACCCCCCTCACCCGTATGAAGTGCTGAAATTTCTTGTCCCTCGCCAGCAGCTCCTTGTACAGCTTGGCGGCCTTCAGGTGCCGGCTGCAGAATTCAGCATAGGCCTTCCTCATCTCATCTGCAAATGGGCCCGAAAACTGGGCCAACAGAACACGTGGGTTTAAGTGAGTCCAACATGGTAGTGAGCTGGAACAGCGTCTTACTCTCCAGGCCCCTCAGCGGACCATGTCTTTCCCTCTCTGACAAACTTGTGTTGCTGCCCACAATATTGAGTAT
This sequence comes from Mormyrops attenuatus, assembly GCA_026777985.1. Taxonomy (NCBI): domain Eukaryota; kingdom Metazoa; phylum Chordata; class Actinopteri; order Osteoglossiformes; family Mormyridae; genus Mormyrops; species Mormyrops attenuatus. The sequence goes on along the minus strand of JAODKC010000097.1, from coordinate 85,134 downwards.
ATTTAAGCATTATTACATAGACCTTCACAGAAGAATAGTTATTATTAGTTGTTTCTTTAAAGGATGCCTTCATTTTACTGCTACATTTCTTTCCCAACATGCATTTCCCTCCCTCTCACAGGCCAGTGTTACCTGCTCCACAAGCAGGTCCCCTAGCTGTTGGATGATGAAGTTGCTAGTGCTGCCAGGCGCCAGGCTCTGGCTGCGGCGTTGCAGCAGCTGACCGAGGAGGCGTGTGTGCAGGCCCAGCAGCCGGTCCAGGCAGGGGAAGATGGCATGCACCACCCCCGGCTCCAGTTGCATCTCCTCCAGCATGCCGCGCCGGAACACACCCTCCATGATGCGCAGTGTGCGCACGTGGTGCAGCTCTGTCTGGATCAGTTCTGAGGGAGAAAGTGTGTTTGAGACATTATACTAACATTACATTTATTCATTTAGGAGATGCTTTTACCCAAATATACAGTATACATTTGAGAGAGTAGGGTTAAGGGCCTTGCTTAAGGGCCTAAAGGGAAAACCCAATGGCCATGGGATTGACCTTCCAATCATCGGCTCAGAGTCCTAACTCACAGAGCCACACACCCCACACAAGACAAAAGCTTCAACATGTGGACTAGTCACAGGCTTGCTGAACAGTCTGAAAAGCTACTAGTTAACAAGTGCTAAGATCCAAAGAGTAATGCAGAATTGGCATGTTGAATACGGCCCAGGGAGAGGCACTTTAATGCAGGGGCTCACCCGGGCCGATGCCCAGGGGCCTCTGACCATGTTAATGTGCCTCTGGGTTCAGGGAACAGCTCACCATAGATGACGTCCTGCCTCTTGATGACATCTTTCCGTTGTGTCTGCAGATACGAGGAATCCACTGCCCTGCTCCAGGAGTCCGCCTCGAAGTCCCGGCCCTCCAGCTGCAGCTCCTCCAGCATGGAGGTGTAGTACATTTCCCCTTAAGGAGAGGAGAGGAGAGGAGAGGAAAGACGGACGCAGCGAGTCAGCATTACTCTGAGCTCTTCTTTCATTCAGTTCCTGTTGTGTTGTGGAAGACCAAACCTTCTAAACCTGCTCAGTCTCAATTTTCTTTCAGTGCTTAAACTGGCTCCTTACTTACCCAGAGTTAAGCTAAATGGTTTATTATGAAAGAAAAAGCCAGAATACCAAACAAAACCAATAAAATAAGATGCTATTTAGCAATACCAACCACTGAGATGTGGTAAGGTCATTTCTGGGGGCTATTTCTGGTAATTACTTCTCACTCTCAGACTTCTCAGCTATGTCTTTCACATAGTTTAGACTGCCTGGGGTTAATCTCTGCCCCCAATGTATTCATCCTCCCTGCTCACCTTCATCGTTGAGAGACTCCATGGACATGGCTCTACTGCGAAAGTTAAGTGATTCTGTAGACTGGGAGATAATCTTGCGTAACCCCAGGCTGGAGTCCTCATTGAGGTTCCTATACGCATACAAATATGCTATGTAACAACTAAAGCATTTTATATGCATGATGACAACACAATAGCAACTTGGAGTTCTACTGCAGTTAATATGTAGGTCAATACAGAAAAGGATATGTAACATCATAAATAAAAGACACTCCATAAAAGCACCACATCATGGCACTTGTGTGCTCCAGGCTGTGCTCAGGGCAGTAACTTTGATTTCCATCTCACTAGCTCCCACCAGCCACACTCAGCTCTACCTGGTAAGCTGGCTCACCCTGTGATATTATTGGTGGAGACGCTCTTGGAGAGACAGAGTGCAGGGCGGGCACGACGGGAGCCCAGCAGGGACTGGCGCAAGCTGTCTGCAGGGTAGATGGCTGAGCTGGGCCTCTCCTTTAACCCAGGGGCTGCATGTGAGGGTGGGGACACAAAACAAGGTTTTAACACATGTAACTTTCACACCTCTTCCAAAGAGAAATGAAGAAAGAGGGACCAGAGAGGTGATTTTGTGCTACCCATTCTCAAAACAGTTATATTATTTTCACTCCTTTTAAAAACAAAAATTTCAAGTTTAACGTAACAGTTTCTATATAGATGTTTACTTTTTTTATTAGACACTTTGGTCAAAAATTACATTCAAGTGAGGATCAGAGAGCACGCCCAGACAGTATCACTGGAGTAGTTGTAGTTAATGGCTTTGCTCAAGGCCCAATGGTATTATTATTCTGCTGGCTATGGGCTTTGAACCCATGACCTTCCGGACACAGATCCGCAACTCACTGAGCTATATACTACCCCATTATACAGGAATATCTAGTTGTATTTTAAGTATGTGATGGATAAAACAGCTGAACTATTGTACACAGCTGTACTCAAAAGATTCAAAATGGAATGATTGTAGATGACAGAAGTCATACTTAAAGAAGTGAGAACAGGGCAAAGGATGAGAAACTCACTCTTGGTCCTCATGGTGACGTTCTGCAGGGCTGAGCTGTTCCTCCCAAGACTCAGTTTCTGCTGCTGCCAACATATATGCAGGAGTGACCATCAGTCTGACAGTAGTGTTATTCATTTTAAATAAACCTACTAGGAGTAACAAGTAAATTACATTATCAGCTACTACTACCATTCTCCCACCATGTTAATATTATTTTAAAATCCATAAATATTTGATCTAGTGTTTCCCCAACCTTGAACTTATACTAACCCACAACCCAAGCCCAACCTTGATCTTATACTAACCCACCACCCAAGCCCAACCTTGATCTTATAGTAAACAACCACCCAAGCCCAACCTTGATCTTATACTAACCCACCATCCAAGCCCTCGTTCTTCTTACCCTCTGTTTCATCTTTGCACAGTTAGGTAGGGTATCCCGACAGCGATTGTGGATGGTAACACTGCAAGCTGTACGTACATTCAAACCACAATGCAGAAAACAAATCATTAACATCTTCATTCTTTACAACTACAACAAAACAACATAGATTCTGGAAACTGGAAGATCTACTTATACATCTGTTTATACAGCCTGTATTTATTTTATGTTTTAGTGTTTTAGAACAAGATATTTAAATTTACTTGCATGATTAAATTATGGATTTGGTCATAGTGTTGTGACAGGCTCCTAGATAGACAGTAGCTGAGTTGAAGCAGCCAATCAGAGACCGCTTTGAGGTCACTTCACAATCAAGTGCTTATTTAATAAAGGCCTATTTATTTAGTTAATAACAGTAAGATCCAAACTTTGCAGTTAATTGCTTGAAATATTTATTATATGTAATTAACATTTACAAATGTTAACTTTGCAGTAAATACTGAAGCATATACCTTAATGACCTAACAAATCACAATACTGAATGATACTCAGTTCCCACTTTCTCATTGTCAGTGACTCGTCATTTTTCATTAGCAAACTGATACTAATTCATGTCAAAGACACCAGTTTCAATATTGCAAGGCTCTACATTACAGTATGTGAAGTTCGCTAGCAAGAGAAAGCACTCGTACATGTAACTTTTTCAGATATCAGGATATAACACAAAATCAGCAAAATGGCAATACAAGGACAACAAAATCATGTACTGTGGGACCCAAAAACACAACAATGCCATTTCACTGCAAGTTATGGAATACAGTATATGTTTAAATCATCTTGAAAGCTTGGTTAACGGTTTTGCACGTGGTGACTAACATGGTAATCAGATACATATATATAGTTTGGGTGTAAAATTATTACAATGGGAAACTACATTATAACTATACACTATTAACTACACTATAAACAACAATATAAACAAGACTAAAGCAACTGAAAACCGTGCCAAATGATAATAATTGTATAAGAACATTTGCATATATGTACTAAAACATTTGGAAATTTGCATGAAGCAATGGGAAATTATGTTCTGCTGTCCAGAAGTGACAATATGGTGTAGGATTTACACTTGTTGGAAATGTTAATTGTAATTTGAGAAATGCTCCAAAGCAATTGAGAAAAACTATAAAATATTTTTAATTAATTTCAGAGCCTTGTGAATGCATATCAATCACTGTGATATGCACAGTGGCCTGGGCTACCAGTTCTTTTTGCTGGGTGGGAGGTGTTACCCACTGGTAAACTATCGGAAGGGGGGAGTCCCCCTCAGACGATTTTTGTGATCATTGGTTAACAAGAAAGGCCACTTGGTACATTACAAGGGGGACACTTTCATTTGTTCAGGTGAAAGGAGCAGATGCTGAGGCACCCTCAGCATCCCCCCACATGCCTGTCAGTGAGTTTTGGTCTGGATGAAGGAACTAACAAGTGTTGCAGAGTAACCGTTTCAACCAAACAAGACAACCTCACCATCTTGTCAAACTAGTTAGTGACAAAATGAACCAGTATGAGAGAACATAGAATTAGTGAGCCATAGTCACCATGTGGCCACACAACACAAACTCAACAGAATACGGAACGGTATGCCAAGGGGCACTGAAGGCAATATGGCTACAGACAGTCTGAAAAGCAAATCTAAATGAATTAAAAAAACATTGCTGTGTGTTTTTTATATGTTAATTGGCAGATATTTTTAAATTTTAGATTATAAAACTTTGACCTGTACAATACATGGTTCTACAAAAAGTTTGATTCATTTAGATTTGAAAACGGGATTGACCGAGTGTTAATTCTGACAGCACATTTTGATTTAGATAAATCTTCTGAGGAAAATGCTATTTAGTTTTATTCGTATTTTAGTCAACTGATTTTTTTAGTACTAGTCAACAAAAATTACAAGATATTTCATTGACTAAATCTATTGGACATACAGTCAATGAAGCTCACAGGTTTAGTCATAGACTAATACATCATTTTCACATTTCTTTTTTCACATTCCACTTAATTTTCGGTGCACACATACAAACATCCACATTGCTACCAAAACAGGAATTAACAGTTCATAAGTTTCAAACTGTGTGCAAAGCAAGTACAGGCTGTAAGATGGTAAAATCCACCAGCTCAGTTGCAGCCAGTAAAACTCATCCTCCCCTGTCCCCATACCCATGCTTCCTAGCAGCACTCTCATCCTCCCCTGTCCCCATCCCCATGCTTCCTAGCAGCACTCTCATCCTTCTCTGTCCCCATACCCATGCTTCCTAGCAGCACTCTCATCCTCCCCTGTCCCCATACCCATGCTTCCTAGCATCACTCTCATCCTCCCTTGTCCCCATACCCATGCTTCCTAGCAGCACTCTCATCCTCCCCTGTCCCCATACCCATGCTTCCTAGCAGCACTCTCATCCTTCTCTGTCCCCATACCCATGCTTCCTAGCAGCACTCTCATCCAGTCTGCCTCTAGCGTTCTCATTCATCACGTTCTTTGCCACGTTATCAGTGTATGTGTTATAAAATGTATAAAAAGTTGGATTTTTATTGATCCATCATCCCATTATGCATTATATTTTTTCATTGCTATATCGTTTCATGAGATTAAGGCTAAAATGTCAGAATCCCTTTCAATGAAGAGAGACAGTACAGTACAGTATAATCAGGGCCGGGCCGTGGCATAGGCAATATAGGAAAATGCTAAGGGCGCCATCCATCTAGGGGGTGCCAGAAACGGATGAAGAAAAAAAGTGTAACATTACACTATTCTTAAAACTAGTTGGTATTAATGTGTCTTAATATGAAAAGAACAAGCCCACGTGAATTTAACTGCTTAGCAAAGCCTATTAAGTAGTATTAGTAATAACAGGGCCGGTCAATCCTATATATGACACAGGCGATTGCCTAGGGTGCCAACTTCTGAGGGGGCGCCGAACTGCCAGCAAATTTTACTTTGACTCAAGTGGGGGACGCTGGTGGTGATGCTTGCCTAGGGCGCCACACCGGCTAGGACCGGTACTGAGTATAATAATGTACAATGTACTTTATTATTACTATATTTAATGTTCGTAATGTCTTACTGTGCATAATTTATCAATTAAACATGATGTATGGTTTCGCAATGGTATAGTGAGATTTTTAAGATACTCCCTATGGAGAACCTTTCTGCTATAATCAAAGGGAATTATAGATTATTCTGTAAAATATGGCAACCAGTTTTAGACCGTTTACCAGATGATACTAAAGATCTAGTACTCAGAGGGCGTCTCAATATTCAGTGGAACCCTAAATATGTATAGACCACTATCGTCTGACTGATACTGCTATCTTGCTTTAATACAGTACTGTGTTTTTTTCTTTTCTTTTCTTATGAAATATAACCTTAAACTAGATTTCCATATGTGTATGTGTTTGTATATATTTTCTTCACCCCCCCCCCTTTTTTTGTGTGAGTGTGTGCTTTACAACACATACCAGATTGTGTGTTGGTTAGGGTTTGTGTTTGTTGTTTGCAAGGGGGATTATTGTTCTGTCCTCTTGATGTATGTCTTTATTGTCATTTTTATGTTATGTTCATAATGAAGAAATCAATAAAACTATTTGAAGAAAAAAAAACATGATGTATGTACACTATTTCCCCATGGGGATTAATAAAGTGATGATTATTATAATAATAATAATTATTATTATTAAAATCACATTATATACAGTATAGGGCTGCAAATGGTTCGTTATTATTGGCAGCTTTGGTTATCTGCAGTAGGTTTTGGAATGTATCACCCACAGATATGGGGGGACTGCTGTACATGTTATTCATTGGATAGCAGTGATAGACACACACATACATACGCACATTGGATACTATGCATATAATAGGACATTTTGGTTCAATCCCCACTTCCATTCTGTGTGTGTGCAGTTTACATGCTACATGTTCTCCCTGTGTGCAGGTTTCCTCTGGGTACACTGGTTTCCTCCCACAACTCAAAAACATGCGGTTAGGCTGACTGGTGTCTCTAAATCATGAAGTGTAATAGTGAGTCTGGGTGCAAGTGCTTTGTGAAAGACTGGCATCCCATCCAGGGTGTACCCCAGTCTGCCTGAAATAGGCTACAGAACCCTCTCAACCCTGATTGGGATAAGCGCGAAGAAAGGAATGGACAGATGGATGAAATAAGTCTTCTGAGATTATTAGGTTAATAGATTTGCCACTCAAAACGGGAATCTTCACTGTCATCTCTCATTACATTAATCTGCTTATAAAATATTTTTATCCAAGCTAAACCACAGTGCTGGCATGCTGAACCTTCACATACTTCATAACAAGGAATTTACTTGACAGATAAGAGATTCTCCTACTAATATTTTCTAAAAATTAATTTTCACCTCACCCAGTTCTTTTCTTTCCCTGCCTTTCTTTCACTCTTCTTTCATTCAGTCCTGAATCAATGCATCTTCATCAGTGGTGGCTTTCCACATTCCATTTTCCTCTTAATATAATATATTTTATAATTTATTTTATAATATAAAAATATTTCCCTTTCTTCTGTCCTTTTCCTGCTTTCCGTCACTCCTCTGCTATGCTCCCCATCCCTTCCTCATCAACACTCCTCCCCAGCTGCAGCAGCTCAGCAGACATACACTATGACCTTTGTATGGGGAAGCAAGGGCTGGACTGGGGGTGATGATGGATCTCAATAGCTGATTGTTTTGAAAATTAGTACAAACAATAGAGAATAAACAAGGAAGGCCTTGCTACTGTTCCACCCTTGTTCTCACTTTGTAAATATTAGTTTTATTCGCACTCCACAGTAGGACCCAGACTGAGTGAACTGCCTGAGCGTTTTTGGAGCACAACCTCACATAGTTCACTACACACATGAAGTTCAATCGAAACGTAAATCAGCTCAGTTTCAGTACAGAGGACAATAGATAAATGATATTTCAGTTCATAAGTAAAACAGCAGTTTGAATGCATATGTGAATGTTAAAGGCTGTAAGGAATCCACTTGCAGTCTCCACAGTTTCAGCAAAATGGTGGTTTGTTGAACAGTAAAAATAATATAATGCAATACAGTGTAGACATACACTGGGTATTGAAAGGCAGCTCAAATACAAATTAAGGACATTTCTTCACCCCCCTTTATACCCCAAAAGACCCTCCCCAACAAGGTACTGTGTGTAGGTGTCGTGAGTGAATTTACATATAAAGAGTGACCTCCTGGAGTATGAGGATCCTGAGACAGGGACAGGACAGGACAGGACAGGACAGGACAGGATGGAGATTTCTCATGAGAGCAAATGGTAGCTCAGCCACTTCTCTGGGCACTGTAAACTGAATTATAGTCCCTATCACCCTAGTGGTGCCAAATGGAACAGCCATTCTCTCCATGACTTCCCCCATGATCAGTTTTTGTTTCACTCATTTCTCAATTTATGGGTGTCCATCTGTGAATAATTGCAAATTGCAGCCTGGTTCTCTGTTTCTCATTAATGAAGGGCTTCTTCCTTGCTTTATGGGACTTCAGTCCTGCTTCTAGGAGCCTGATATGAACTGTCTTAGCAGTGCACTTCACACCTGCACTTAATGTTTCCCATTCCTTTTGAAGGTCACTTGATGTCATCCTACGATTCATAAGAAACTGTCAGATAAGTTAACGGTCATCTCTAGCATTAGAAAGTCACTTCTGCCCTCTGCTTAGCTGGTTTCTGGTTATTCCCAGTGTCTCCTATTTCACCTTATTCTTGTCTACTGCAGTCTTAGAAATTTTAAGCCTGGAAACAGCCTGCTGCTCAGTGTAGCCTTCAGCCAGCTGAACCAGGATTAACCCAGGATTTAAAAATGCAGATTTATTTAAAAATATAGAGTGGCCTCTTAATTTTTTCCACAGCTGTATATGGGGTCTACAGATGGTTCGCTGTTATCTGAGGTTTCAGCTATCTGCGATAGGTCTTGGAACGTAACTCCCGCAGATACAGGGGGACTATTGTAATTATCATTATTACTGATTAGGAAGCTCAGGAAGCCAGTTTGATTTTATCCAATTATGAGCAACTATGATCAAAACTAACTACAGATACTACTTCTGATTCGATCAGTTGCGAATGCATCACTTGTAGACATTGTTGATAAAAGTGTCAGTATATATTGTCATAGTTTTTAGCATCATGAATTAATGTGTATTTTATTATCATCTTGTTTACGCCAATAAACAAATGTTCATTGACGTATAATTTTCATCACAGTTGTCATCAATGAAATTAATGCTGGTTCAGCTCCCTGTGATTTATTCACCCCCCAGCAGATGGGCCCCACAGTTTGGGAACCTAGGATAGCACTATAACAGTTTTAAATAGCTACTGTAGGATCACACATGCGCATATGACAAGGCTGAGATTCCAGGCTGCCTGAGACAAGGCCTAGCCTGGTACGAGAGGTAATTGTTTGCCTAGGCACCAAAGGGGAATTAGTGATTCCACACGTACACACACCTCCACACAGATAACAAGGGAGGCCAATGTCCCATCTTTTATGGCCCAAAGATTTAGGACC
>JAODKC010000097.1:44968-66850 GCA_026777985.1 Mormyrops attenuatus | reverse complement strand
GGAAGGGATATTGATTCATCCATTTTGGAAAGTGTCCTGTATATTTTAGACAGTAATTTGGGGGTTTTGAGATTAAGAAATTCTGCCACACTTGGTGGTATTTGTAATTTGATTTGATTAGACCAACCACATTCAGTCTCATGTGCAATGCTAGTTAGTCTACACCTGCCATCAGTTAAGGAGGTAAGGAGAACATGCTGATACAGCGTGTTGCCACACCCACCACATGACAATCCACCTCAAGGATGAGAACATGAGTGCAGCCATGCAGCAGGTGATACCTCAGCACTGCACTAGTCCAAATGGAACAGTGTGAAGTTTCTCCTGGGGGCTAGAGTGCCAATCCTGCCACCAAACCCCAAATTTTCTCTGGAAGTCGGAGAACCTGCATGCAGGACTGGATGTAGATTAATATCATACCCAGGACAAAGCTTTTGCAGGTTAAGGGTCTTGCTCAAGGGCCCAACAGAGTAGAATCACTCCTGACATTCACAGGATTTGAACCAGCAACCTTCCAATGGCAGGCATAGATCCCTAGCCTTAGAGCCACCACTCTGCAATTAAAGTAGCTCCAAATAAAGTTCAGCTGATTCCTTAACATTAAAGGAGCTGTAGGAATTGCTGGCTCTGGTTACTTCCTACATGTCATAACAATTTACCATTATTTTCATACCTTTGGGCCAAGATTCCGAAATGAACCCTTGGGCATGATAACACAAAATAACAGCATACCCACTGTGAGTGATGTGGTGCAGGCTGCTTTTCTTCAGCTGTAACTGGAGCTTTATTGAAAGTTCAACAAAGTGATGAGGGAGTCCGGAATGCCTATAAATACCTGTTGATTGAAAGCTGAAAATGAAGAGAAAATTCACAATTCAGCATGATGATGACCCAAAGCATGCATCCAAATCACCAAAGAGATGGCTTCACCAAAAGAAGAGCAACATTTTGGAATGGCCCAGCCACAACCAAGACCCGAATCCAATCAAAGATCTGTGAGGTGACCTGAAGAATGCTGTACACTCGCAATGTGATGGATGTAGAACATTTTTTCAAGGGGGGGGGGGAATATTGTCAGGAAAAGGTTTCTGTTTTTCTTTTTTTACCTTATTGGATAGGTTGCAAAAGGAAGAAAATGTTTAAGGGAAGAAAAGGTTCTGACATGAACTATTATGATTTCATTTTTTACAACACAGGAACCTGCCATCTTGACAGGCTGCATGTGCTTTTTACATCCACTGTGTGCTGAAGCCTGAGACAAGGCACACTGGAGTCAGCCGATTTTTTTGGCAATGTTTTCAAAGTAATCCAAGCCTGGAAGCATAAACAAACTCACAAACTGCCAAGGTATCAGTGACATTAGCTGCTCATTATACTGTTAAATGATTAATTGGTGTTTAAGACACATATCTATGATGGACCCTTGCAGTTTTGTGCTGCGGCTGACGTCATCTGTGCAAGTCTCTTCAGCAGGGAGGCTTATAACGGTTGAGATGCAGGCTGACGAACATGGCCATTTAATCCGGTACATGACTACAGCGATCATCATCGTTGGCATTATCTTCTGACATCGAGTGCTAGGTGTGCTGAGTCACCAAGTCTCCTGAACACCCCCACCCTGACCCCCCTGCTTCAGTTTTTCTCTGCTTCATGGCTGATCTACCTGTCATGTTATTGATTTACCTGTTTGTTGTTGGAGCTTCTTAACATCTGCCTGCTCTATCTGTAGTTCTGATTCTGTGTGTTTGCATGTTTATAAGTGGAATAGCATTCAGAACTCCATGTCATGTGGGCTATCAATGCCTTACACTAAAACCTTATTACTTATATAGTAATAATCTTATATATTTTGTATAACATGTTGAACCTCATGACTGTGTCACTTCTGATTTTTTATTCGATAATAGATATTCCACAGTCAACTTAACTGGTATTATTGCAAAGTAGAAGCGTTTAGGAATAACAGAAACTCCAAAGTCTCCAACGCTCTGTTGACTCAGTAACTGCAGAGTTCCAAACTTGCTCTACCATTAACCCCAGCACAAAAACTGTGCAGCAGAAGCTTCATGGAATGGGCTTCCATGGCCAAGCAGCTGCACACAAAGCCTCATATCAAGGGCAATGCCAAGCGTCGCATGGAGTGGTGTAGAGTATGCCACTACACCACCCACTCCATATTGATACCTATGGATTTAGAATTGGATGTCACAAAAGTGCCTGCTGGTGTAATGGCCAGGTGTCCCCATACTTCTGGTCATATAGTGTAAATAAGTTCTGCTAGGCTGGTCTTCCCACAACAAGTATCATTTAGCTTTGGAACACAGCTATACAAAACATTATATTACAAACAATTCCCAAAGGAATTTCACTAGAAAATTAGAAGAGTATTCAGTGTTGCTAAGGGACCATAACTAAGGAATAGCCAATGGGTCAGTGGTTGGAAGAGTTTGTCGATGTGTTGCTGCAAAACCTTGAGGAATTTCATGAAGGAGGGACTTTACTGACTGCAGGTGGATGGGTCACTTGTTCCATCATTGAGGGACCTCACATGAGAAACACAGTGTCAGGCATCATGGTGGAGGGATGACCAGGCGCCTTAACGTGAGATGGAATGCAGGTTCAAATGAGATTAGCTGCCATTGCATTAATGGCTCTAAAAGCCAGCACCAATGAATCCAAATAAGACAAACAAGGTGAGGTGTGATGTGAGAGTGTTTTGGCTGCTTGAATATCAGACATGCTGCCGCACAACCTGGCAGCCCTGTCAGTAAACAGTTAATGGTCTAATTGCAAAATGAGTTTTTAATTTTAATAAGTGACTAGACTAGGAGTTGAGCTGCCTTTTCTACATTTACAATTTATTCATCTGATGCTTTTATTCAAAGCAACTTACAGTAGAGAAAAGGGTAATGATTTACATGTGCCTCTAGAGATTAGAACCCAAAACTTTTGCATTGTTAGCAAAATGTGTTGCTTATTTAGCTACTACTACATTCTCATAAGGTGTGTTCTTCCTGAAATTATACAAAACAAATCTACAAGACCAGGAGATGCAATATGATCAGCAAAGGCTATCTATCATTATCCCTAGGTTCCTAGTGAACAATTCAATTCAATGTCAATAATCCAGGCTGAACAGTGATTTCATAATTAATGGTATCATAATTAATTTCTGAAAAATTAAGCCTTATACTCCCTTCATGTGCTAGTTGGAGGGTCCTACTCAGAGGTGGACATTTAAGGTCCAGAAAGTAAAAATCCAGACCAAGATTTAGTTTCAATCAGTCAGTTGATTATAAAGAGTCACGTCATAGAATTGTGACGTCGGACTTACAAGTATTTCATATTATTCAAGAGCTTTGTTTGTTGAAGCAAAATGAAAAAATCACGGATACATTTTTTTCTCACTTGTTTCTTGGGAAAATCCTGTTTTGATTCCATAACATACATGCTACATTAGGAAAATTATTATAAATAGCATTGTTTCATATCAATAAAGGGTACACAGATTACAGATGTACACAAGCAGCAGCTAACGATTGGTGAATTTCTAAAAATAAATAATTACATACCATTTACAACTGCAAGTGTCCTCTCCAAACTCGGGTATCAAAAGTATTTCCAAAGTTCCATTTCAAAAGTACGAGTTGAGGGGGGTCATTCATGTGCATATATATATATAGAATACAGATATACAGTGGTACCTCGGTATACGTCCGCTTTGGAATAAGTCCAACTTGGTATACGTCCTGTTTGGACGCGAAAAAGTTTGCTTGGTATACGACCTTTGGAATACGACTCGCGTGCTAGAACTTGTATGGGTCCAAATGAGTCACGACACCGCGCGCTACCTTTGTTTACCTCTCGAGACAAAGCCACGACTGCCCACGAGCGTCAGTACGCCAGTTGCTACCATTCAATGAACAACCCGCGCTATAACTCTCTTTTCATTTATTTCATCCAATTGCTTTTGTATTTATGTATTTTACTATTTAGCAGTGTTTAAATTATTTTATACAACATCATCAATGTATAATATGCAATACGATTTTTTCATGGGAACGGATTAATCATTTCCCCTTTATTTCTTATGGGAAAAATTCGTTTGGTATACGTCATATTTGATATAAGTCCCAGGATGTGGAACGGATTAAGGAGGTATAACAAGGTACCACTGTATTAGAATACCTGTACCCCGCCCCCCAAAAAACGCAACACAGAGTCCATTCTTTCATTAACAGTACGTACAACGTCACGTATGTACGGAGCCCGTAAGAGGTCAGGGTGGGAAAATATTTTTTGAAATATTTCGCAAAACGTTGGCGTTCCCACACAATACTTTTGCGTTCCCTTGCTATAGTTTTGCGTTACTAATAATGACTGTACACTGTGTGTTTAAAGTACAAACATAGAATTAACGGACTAATGACTATAAACCTAAACGTGACAGATATGTCCAGTTAAGTGTGATTTAAGCAGTAATCCATGGGACATTGCTTGCTTTTATTGAAAGATATTACAGCCGAAAAACTAAATGTAAACTAAAAATGCTGACTTTACCGAGCTGTCATAGTTAAGGTTAACCCGAACCCACTTTCGGGTATACCTCCCTGGTATTCGAGCTTGATGATGTATGTAGAAATATGCAGATCTATACTGAAATATTCCAGAAATACCCCTTAAACCTCAACTCCAAAACCGTGGTAAAGTTAGCTTTATATGCAGTTTTCCAACTACAGTCTTTGTTTGATTACTTATGGTTAAGGTTAGGGCTGGGTATGGGGTTAACCCTTACACAGCCCTTTATGGACAGGAAAAATGTCTATAAAGTAAAAATAACAGTTTTTTTTATCACATTATGGGGGACATTTGGTCCTCACAATGTAATATATACTTACCCCCCCCCCCCCCCACACACACACACACACACACACACAGTGTGTACTAGAGGTGTACTACCTACTTAGCCACAATGCTGCCCCCAAACTATAATGTAATTTAATATCATTTTTTCATTGTGGTTATACAGGTATGATTACTCAGCCTTCAGGCAACATTTAATACCTAATACCAGAATTTAATACCTAATTTTAACATTTTATGACCTTACACATATTTGCAAATGTTTCAATGCTTTTTAAAGGATTCAATTAATATGCACTATCATGATTAAGAAAATGTGAAGAACCTTCATGGATTCCTTACTTTTCATTGCAAAGATTATTCTCCGAGTTCAAGGGCAGCTGACCTGTGACCGCATCTGAGGCAGTGTGAGCACCTGCCCTGTGCTCTTGTTCTACCAGGACCGCTCAGTTGCTTATTACACTGATGTCATGTTTGCCATCCTATCAGGCGAATCAATGACCGCTCAGTGTAAGCCTTTCCTTGCCCCTCCCAGCTCTATCTCTCCTCCTCACTACATATCACAATTATCCTACACAAAACTTTCTACAGAATCATTTTTGTTTCTAGTCAAGTTGAGCTTAGCAGAGATACTCCTGCTTCCTGTAGACCAAACTTAGTTCACATGGTATGGCAGTCCATGGGCGCTGACTGAGGAGTTCATTCTGGGGTCATGGAGAAGCAGATGGCCACCAACACCAGGGTTGGGGCCATTCCGGAATGCATTCATCGATTCCAATCCAAATTAATAAATGGAACTGGATTTGGCATTGGAAAAAAATACTATGGGGAACAGATTTGGAAGTGAATTCGATTTTCAGGGAGATTTAAATTCCAACTCAAGTTCCATTTTCTGATTTGGATTGAAATTGATGACTGCATTCCGGAATGGCCCCAACCCTGACCAACACTACAGCAGCACCAGCTAGTCTGACCAACAGAGCTATAGTGTGTTTCAATGAACAGAAGTGTGAGAAGGACAAGCTGGTGTGCAGGTCAAGGCAGGCCCAGATCTAGACTGCTCAGGTTGGGGGGGCAATAGAAATTTTGGGTGGGCAGCATTTCACACAATGGATTATACTGCAGCGCAGTAGCGGCCTGTGACCAGAGAAATGGTGGGGCACATGGGCATATTCATATTTTATGTTTGAACTATTTATGAACTCTGCATTATGCTCACATGGTGTCATATCCCGCTAGTCTGATCCTCCTGTGTGCCATGACCCCCTCATTAACCGTGTGTAGAATCCTCGTGTCATCAGCTGTTTCGAATTGTCTTCATTAGTTCTGTGTATTTAAGTCCACGTCAGAGTATGTTTCCCTAGTTCTGTCATTGCATTGCTATATTTTTTCAACGTTCCTGTCTCGTATGCCTCTTCATGTGCCAATTAAAACCATTTTTACCCAAGTCCTCATCTCCTCCTGCTTCCCCGGTCCATCTCGCAGGGATATAACACATGGTCATCTCTCTAAGCAGGAAAGACAAATTATTACTATTATTATTTAATGTGTTTTTATAATTATGTGAGTTCTGTAAGGTGCTTTGGACTGAAGTGCCAGCTAACAAAACATAAACTTAACATAAACATATGTTTATCTACTGACATATTAATGGCAAACCTGGAACTCAAACTCATGAACTGGTATATAAGAACACAGGAGCAGAAGTTATAACATGAACAGTAATATAGTGGAAGGATGATCCTTAAATAGAAAAAGCATTAAAAGATAATTACCAAACCATAAACAAACTGACATTGTAGACAAAGGTGGAAGCGACCTGCACTGCGTTGGTGCGAAGCGGGCAGGGAAGGTGCAACATTACTGTCTGAACTGCCCACAGTAGCCGCCCCCTTGGTTCGAAGGCACCTATATTGAGGTTCGTGATTCAAGCTAAGAGCAGCTGTAGCTGAACTGCTGGTAGCAAGCTTTGATTTGGGAACCAAAAATAGTTGCATGTTGTTTATGGTTGTGCATGACTAATTTAAGTGAATTAAATCACTTAAATCTATCTGACCAGGTAACTTTATTTATACTCAGCGCTGACAGGGTTTCCAACTCACACGCATCTGGTGTGAAACTCACACTTTCAGGGACGAATGAAATAAACGTGATTGGCAGATACAGATGGCATAGGCTAAAGTTGACTAATTGGGTGGTTAGAGCAGGAATTTTGGTGAGCATTGCACACTTCTAGATCTGGCCATGGTTCAAGGTAGACAAGGCAAAAAAGAGGCAGTTGAAGCAGATGTAAATTTTGGAAATTTTTGCTTATTTGTAATACACACAGGCAGCAACCACTCAGTTACACACAGAAAGGCTGAAGCAGCCCTGATTATTTCACCTGTCCACAGTATACAGATGAGCTCTCAGCTGATCCTTTTGCTCATGCTTGAAGGGACAGGTCCCAGCCTCCTCTCTATTACAGCTCTCAGCTGTTTGTATAGATAAACAAAAGGGGGAGAGAAGATCAGGAGCAAGTGCTTATAAACTGAAACCCTGTGTCCTGGTATCACTTTCTCACAGCGTATAAGGAGCGTGAATTAGTGCCTTGCCTGGAACAAGGCAGACCAAAGTAACACTGAAACAAAACATACCTGATGCTCCTTATGTCACTTGGCTGACTGCAGCACTAAGGAAACAGTGCGCAAACAATAATCCCTGAAAAATCAACTACATATACACACCGTGATATCTCAGAGATCACAAAAAGACAGGTCCACTCGATAGTTTGCAATATCGAGAAGATTACTAGTGGACAGGCAATAGTAAATAGTAATAGTAATCTAATTAGGCAGTTGCAGTGAAAACCCGCATACACAGCAGCTCTTTCTGGATAAGGTTGGCCACCCCTGTCCTAAGGTGATGTGAAGAGCCAGGGGGACAGTGTGTTCCACTGACCTGTTCCTCAGGTATGTCAACTACATGTCAGGGTCAGTTCCTGTTGTTCCACTCTGTGTCCCTTCCCCAGTTGGCCAGCAGGCTTTACTTTAACAATGAATTAAAAGTGCATGCATTTTTGAAAGATACCACTTTGTTTCAATTTGGTCGTCTGTATGATGCCAACATTGATGACCTGGGGCATGAACTGCATCAATTCAAGAGATTTTGGAGAGAAAAATACAAAGTGATGTGATTCAAAAGCCATCCGATACGGTGGAGTTGATCCGTTTCACTGAGCCGTACAAAGACATATTTTACGAGTTCTTAAGGCTGTGCAAAATAGCTGTGCTGCTCCCAGTGAGTTCTGCCACTTGTGAACGGAGTTTCTATGCATTAAAACTGGTCCAAACCTACCTCCGGTCCACCATTACTGATGAGCATCTTAGCAATCTAGGTATGCTCAGCATTTAATCCACAAGGGCCAAGGCTTTGAACCTTGATGTATTTGTGGACCGTTTTGCTAGGAATCACAAATGCAGAATACTCTTGTTGTAGTGTTACAGGCTACTGTGTTGCAAATACTAGAAGAGGAGAAACCATTGTGTTTGATTTATCTTTTTCTTACTTTCTCCTCAGAAACATAACAGAAACGGAACAGAAAATGTGACTGTACGTTTAAATTCATTCATGCTGTAAAAAAGTCACTGTATAACAAAATAAATACATCCATCATAAATAAAAAAATAAGAAAAACAAAAGAAAAATGTCATTGTACAAAAAAGTTATGGTGCACAAAAAGAGAAAACGTTACTGTGCAAAAAAGAAATTTTGTTTCAAGGTTTATTGTGCACATATATACTGTATATGTGCACAATAAACCTTGAAACAAAGTTTTAGTTTCAAACAAATTAGTTTCAAACGAAAATCTTTGAATAAGTCTTATTGTTCAATTAATTTTGTTTGTGCTCCAAATAAATTCACTTAATTTATTAAACAATTAAATATTTCCCTCTTTTTGACCTCATATGTGCCCCCCCTGAAAAATCACTGGCCCCACCTTGGCCTCCCTGTTAAATTTGGTTTAGATCCGCCACTAATAGCAAGTATTGCAATTTTAATAATTATTCCTTTTTGAGATTATCTAGTATATGTGTAAAAATCAGTTTAAATTTTACCATCGCTGCTTTTGCATGGGCGCTGCATGTAGGCTTCAATCATAATCATTTTCATTCTTCTTGGGATGGGTTTGTAAGAAATTTATTGTTTAATAAATACCCCAATATGGGTTACAACAAAATCACACTCCAATATTTGAAAAATTTCGAACACTGTGCTGTCATAATATATTATACAAAATAGTTTATTTCTTGTACTGCTATCCTGATCTTGTTGTATCTGTTCATCTGACCAGATTGCAATTAAAGCTTGTGTCACTTCATTTGTCCACGCATAGGGAGAGTGAAGGGAAACCTCAGGGTGCAAGGCAACAGAGAAGCACATGCAGTCAGCAACACTACAGTGACCGGACTGGGGAACTCAGGATGAGGAGGCACTATATACACCACAGATGAGGGGCAGAAGAGAGGCACCTGGGAGGCTCCACACGAGGGCTGGAATAAGAAGCAGGGTTAAACAAGGACTGACAGGAACCATGGAGGGCAAAGAACACAGGGGAACCAATACTGGCTAACAAGCCAGACCAGACAGGGACAGGGACCTAGGAACCCACACACCAGGACTTGATGCGATGAGACCACCAAGAAGCAAGCACACAGAGCGCGATCAGGGCGAAGACACACTAGAATCAGGAAGGAAACAGAGTGACAGGACAAAGGCAGGACCATGGAGACTAGACAAGACCAGGGGCACAACAAGGGACACATGGCACACAATGCAGATACGTGAATGGACTTCAGGGCTGAAAATAGGCAGACTAGGCAAATAGGAACAGGGACAGACACTGAAACCTGAGGGACCAGGGTGATGCCCATGGATGGTGTGGCCCCGTCTCCCTCTATGAGACATGGCAGACCCCCTCCTTGACCTCCATGGAGTGCGGAGACCCTTTCTGGACTGGAAACCTGGGTGAACGATGGCTGGGGCAGGAACCAGGGGAACTGCAGGAACTGCAGGCGAGGAGAAGGTCGCCGGAGGGCACACCGGTACCAGGGACAACGAGGTGGAGGTCACAGGATGGCGCACCAGAATGGTGGCTGGCGAGATAAGAGCTGCAGACTGGCTACAGGTAAGGACTGGTGAGGTCGTAGGCCGGCCACCAGCAGCGGCCGGTGACGGGACGGTCACAGGCGGGTTGCAGGCAGGAGCCAACGTGGAGACAGTCCCTGGTGGGCCGCAGCCAGGAGCCAACGTCTGGGAACGAGGCAGAACAGGAGCCCTAGAGCACAGCAGAGTGCGGCCTCTGGGGACAGATGGAGAGTTGACCCCTCAGGGAGCAGGCAGCATTCTCCCGGGGTGATCTAGGCAGATAGGAGCACTCGGGAGATTGAGGGGGCTTGAACCCCACAGCAAGTGGATGAACCTCGGGAAGCAGGCTTGGCTCGACAGGGAACTCTGGAAAAGACAGAGACTTGCACACCTGGGAAGGCAGGTCTAGCACGGCAAGAGTCTCAGGGGACAAAGGGAACACAGACATTTCTGAAGGTGGAAGGAGTTCAGGTACCTGGGATGATGGACTTGGCATGACAGGATTCTCAGAGAACGAGGGAAACTTAGGCATCTCAGGAGACGGGAAGAGGTCAGGTACCTGGGACAACGGGCTACGCATGGAGGGAATCTCCAGAACTTTGGCAGACGGGCATGACATGGTGGATGCTTCAGGGAGGCTCTGACACCCCCAGGATCGGGTGGAGCCCCACTCCTCCAGGGGATGAGCAAAACGAGACAAAAGCTTGCGGAAGTGGGCAGAGTTTTAGCACCTCCAAGGATGGGTAGAGTTCAGATGCCTCAGGGAACGGGCTAGGACCCATAATCGACAGGACGGGTTTGGACATGAGCTTGACTGGGACAAGCGGGACATTATAACTATTCCCAGGGGTGAGCGTGGCGGCAGCAGCTTCACCTAGGCGGTGGCAAAAGCATGGTGTGGCTACAGCAGCATTCCTTGAACAGGGGAAGGTGGCGGTGGCATCTTCTGTGCAGCGAGCGCCAGTGGTGGCTTCTCCAATGCAGGGTGCGGCTGTGGCAACATTCCCCAGAAAGGGGAAGTAGCGGCGGCATCTCCTGCGGTGGGCGTCAGCTCCTTCCATACTTTCAGCCTCTGCTTTCTGCGGCGGGAGCTCGCAGAACGTTGCAGAGAGCTGATGGGAGGATCGGCAGTGGCCCCTGGAGACTGACAGGACTCGGTACACACATCAGGTACAGATGAGGGCAACAAGTCAGCCTCCAGGCGTTTAGCACCAATCAGCGGAACCAGGGATTGGGTAGAGGGGACCCTACCTCCATTACGAGCAGCTTGACAGTAAAACCCAACATGTTTTATTATGGTTTAACCAACATGTTCATTAGATTATATATGTACCCTATATTTAGCTCAATAGTGATATGTTTTATCTATCATAACTGGGTCTGTTAAAGTTAACACCTTAAACTGTGCGATTAATTTTAAAATGATAACATGTCCAAATTGCTGTGGCATTATTCACCCAGTTAAAAAAGCACTATGTTTAGCAGTGTAAGGAACAACCCAGAGTACAGGCTGTGCAGGGATAATCCCTTGTGGGAACGTTTTATTGGCTTAATCAAGCAGACAGCAAACATGAACAGTCAACAATGAATGGACAAGGGATCCTGAATGAAAAGAGGCTTATAAACAAGGCTAATGAGAAGAAAACACAAGACAGCTAGGAACAATCAACAGGTGGGCAGGAACAAGAGGTATGACTGACAGGTAACAGGTGTGGCTGATTTGGAGCCACACCCAAGGGAAAACACAGGGATCAGACAGGCAGAGCCGGCTGGACATGACGCGCATGCATGCAGAGCACCTGAGTAGAGCTGGACAATTCTGGGTAAAATAGTATGGCACTGGTGAGACCCCTAGGGCATCTCGGCATGCTGGACCGGTACCAGCCATGTACTTAATGTATAGAGCTGTGTATAATTAGCCTCTGTTGTCTGTTGTATTCATGATGCATTAAATCATCATGAGTCATTAATTAGTTAAGCATTACTCAATAATATTATTTGTGCCATAAGTTGTAACCTTCCTTTATTATTATCATTATTATTTAGCATTACATATTGTCTTTGTGAAGATGGAACAAACAATATGTAGAGATTAAAATACTGTAATTGCCATCTGATAGGCTCTATTAAAACTTTATAAATATTAAAATTGATTTAAAATTAAGTAGTGTTGCACGGGATACTGGTACTGAAAAGGTACTGCAGTACAGCATTTTTGAAAGCTGTTCAGTATTACGTTTCTATGGTACCAGTTCTAATTACATTGTTATTTACATTGCTAATGCTACATTCCCAAGTAAATCCAAGTTATTAAATATAGCTCAAAATCCTTCCTGGTCACAAGAGTGCAAACAAATAGGCTATATACAGGATACAGGACCAGAAAATGTGTTCCAATTTTAGGGGGTTCACACTCCTTAGCCTCCCTGGGAAGGTCTATGCCAGGGTACTGGAGGCCCTGGGGCAGACCCAGGACACGCTGGAGAGATAATATCTTTTGGCTGGCTGATGAAGAGAAAAAAGCAGAAGAAACTGCTGTAACCTTTATGGATGCTTGTCCCATCATTATCTGTTTGCTGTTTTTTTTTAACAGTATAATAAATCGCTTCATTCATTTTTAAATCTGGCCCACAGATCAATCTTTCGTTTTCCACAAAACAAAAAAATAATAATTCCACTAATCTGTCTGCGCCAGCAAACTCGGCAAGTTTCACCGCTTTTTATGAATAAAAAGAAAATATGTGATCAGTTTTCGTTATTATGCTGCACTGTAACTTATAATGCAATATTCAAACCTCTCTTAAGTGAATTTGAAAATGTAGATTGCTCTTTGTAAGCTCAGTAGATTTGAATGTGTAGTACATTTTACTTATTACATGTACTTTTAAAATCAGGTATTTTACTGAATGACTTTTACTTGACTAACATTTTGGTGTGGTATCTGTACTTTTACTTAAGTATGAAAACAGAGTACTTTTTAGAACATGTGCGCATGGTGCAGGCTTGACTCCAGAAACATGAACAGTTTCATGTGTGTCCTGGTTTCAAGGTGTTTAGATGTCAGCAAAGGCATCCATACAGAATCCATCCACTGGCTTAAGGCAAGATCATAGATGCAGGGTAATTGTTAATCACCACAACGGCAAACAACAAGCCCTGCTATATATAGGGGTTATCACAGTGCTAGATTTCAGTCAAGTTGGGGTCTAAATCCTGTCACAATCTGTGCATGCAGAGTATTTGCAGTAGCTCCTGGGTACTCTAACTTTCTCCTGCAGTCCCACTAAAACTCTGCACTACATAAGTGGTTGGGAAATGGACTGAGTGATGGATGGGTTTCAGTAAAATGAAATTCGAAACAGGCATTCAATACGAGAGCGGAGGTATATTAAAAGCTACTTAAGGTCAGGTTCCTGCTGTGGTGTGATGTGCTGGAAATAACGAACAAGAACAAAACGATGACAGGAAAATGAGTAGTGGAGGGGGATCCTCAAATGAGTTTAATGGATATATTACAGAAATACTTATTTAACATGTACCACAAATAAGAAAAATTGAGGAAATCAATCACCTTCTTCAAAACAGCATCATGGCGCAATGTGTCAGTTATATTTCTGTAAGCCTTCTGATAAAGTACATATTATTCAACATTACTACTTTGAGCATCTGCTGTTAGTATTATACACATACACTAAACTGTGTGCAGAATTATTAGCCGAGTACTATTACTGGAGATAATTTTTAGCAAAACATAAGCAGACTTATAAAAGTGAATTCATATGTTTTCTTTTGCTACAAGTAAATGTATTGAGACAAAATGTTACATTAGTCTGTCAACCAAAAAGAAAAGAAAAACACTTAATTATCACTTTGCACAATTATTAGGCATTAGAAACTAAGTAGATTTTTCTCTCAGAAATATTAATAATATTTAGTTAAACAGTGCTGCTTGCTACGTTGGTAAACCTCATATTTTAGTAACTGAGTAAGTTCTCAGTGGGGGTTAAGTCAGGTGATGACAGGGGCCTGGTCCTAATTCAATCACCTTTCATGCCTTAGCCAATGGGTCGAATGGCCTCCTCTGCTTTGTAAATTTCTTATGTTCAATCTATGGAATACTTTGATGCATGGGAAAAGGTATTGTTCTGCATGAATTTCATAACCTTTTTGAAAGCTGCTGACTTCTTCTTGTACTAGTATTTGAAGATGGTATCTTCTAGAAATTGGTAGTACTTGAAGTTTATTTTTTCACCAACAGCAAATCAGAAAGGTCTTACAAATTTATCAATAATTGCAGTCCTCCATCACCTTGTTAGTGCTCAATACCTTCTTGTTTGTTTTGCTCCTCCTATGCTCCACTCCTGACGTGGCTGTTACCGGTCATACCCTCTCCCTTCCCTGCCTTACCACTCATTCCTGCCCTCGTGTGGAATGTCTCCAGCTGTCTCCTGTTTGGTCTCGTTAGCTGTGGTATTTAGGTGCTTCTTCATTTCTTGCTTGTCAGTCTGGTCATTGTTGTGTGTCATTGTTCCCAACTCTTTGTTTTGTCTGCAATAAAATCCCCTTAGGGGGTTGCTCTGGAAGTCACAACCTCCGAGTCCTGCCTTTCCTTGCCTGATCATGACAGCAATGATAATTAGCTGAATAGTATCTACACTTTCCTGTTCTACTTCAAACTGAAAGTACCAAATACTGACCATGCTCTATTTTTAAATAGTCCATTGTTAATTGGAGATTAATCTGGATAGAAAGTATTGGTCAGAAGATAAAATATAAGCAAAATACAAACCTGCCTAATAATTCTGCATGTGGTGTTATGTTTGGATATTATGTTTAACTGCTTTGATGGACCAGTCTGGATAACTGATGGATCTTGTGCATTTAATTTATTTTAACTTATTAAAACACTGGGAAAAGCATTAATCCTATAAGAATTAATATTAATTAATAAACCAATAAAAATTAACCGAAAGTCTGAAAACCAGGAAGGAAATCCTGGAAATGATCCATAAAATAAAAACAAAAAACAAATAGCAATTCACCAATGCCAGAAGTTTGTGTAATCAAGACCACAAACATGGAAACAAGGTGCTGGCTAACAGCAACCATGAAACTTGAGATAAGATGCTTGTTAAGCTAGAACCTCAAACTCAGAAATTAGACACCGGTATACAAAACCATACAGCTGGTGAAAATGCTGGCAACCTAAAAAAAATAAAATAAATAAATCCAGCCACACAAATGAAGACAATAAACTCCAAATCAATCCTAGATTTGAATCTGAATCTTACACATGAGCTGTTCTAACAGCCTAATATCCTTCCGGGAGTAAATAAAATGCCACCTCAACAAAATTTCCCCACTTAACAAGCCCCAGTGAGCTGTAGGACCTGGTTTACTACCTCCTTCCAAAACATTCCTGCTGCCCAGTAGTCTTCACCCTTCACCAGTAGTCTTTGGGATAAGTACATTGTGTGTGTAGATGTAATACGGTTAGGGGACCTCATTCAAAGCTGTCCTCCTGGGGCTTGCAGGACACACAGCAGTGTCACATGAGCAGCCAACACTGCCAGCAGCAGCACTTCCTGTTGGAACAGAGAAGCAGATCTGGGGTCTGGGGGCTTCACCAGACTATTATTCAGCAGCAATAATTAGAGCAGTTTGTTCACAGGATAACATGTGTTGTGCAGCATTTACTTTCCATTCTGACTGCACACACTCACAGCTCAACATCTCAAAACAAAGGAACTGGTGGTGGATTTTAGGAAATGTAAGTCCCTCAAGATACCAATCTCCATCAATGGAACAGAAATTGCGATAGCACAGGAATAGAGGTACCTGGGAGTGCACCTGGACAGCATGCTGGATTAGGCTAGGAACGCTGAGGCTGTCCACAATCTAGAGCAGGCTTTTTTATTTGAAGGGGCTTTGGTCATTTAATATTGGCAACAAAATGCTACAGATGTTCTACCACTCATTAGTGACTAGTGCTATCTCTGCAGTAGCGTGTTGGGGTAGCAGGGTGAAGGAAGCAGATGCCAACAGGCTTAACAAACTCATCAGAATCCTGGGGATTCAGCTGCAGACCTGGGTGACTATGGCTGAGCAGAGGATGATGTGCAAACTTGTGAGCACTTTGGAAAATACCTCTCACCCTCTGCAGTATACCTTGAACAGTTACTGGAGCTTCATTGGCAGGAGCTTCATATCCCCAGCAAGTGTAACTGAACATCCTTCTCCAGCCCCTGCTGGGGAATACCAAGGCAATCCTAGGCTATCTGAGAGATATAATCTCTCCGGCATGTCCTGGTTCTGCCCTGGGGGGTCCTCCCAATTGGACATGCCTAAAACACCTCCCCAAGGAGGCATCCTAGAGAGATGCCCGAACCACCTCAATTGGCTCCTTTCAATCCAGTGGAGCAGTGCTACCCTTGAATGTCTGAGATCCTCACCTTATTTCTAAGGTTGAGCCCAGACACTCTGCGAAAGAAACTCATTTCTGCCACTTGCATCTGCATTCCCTTTCTTTTTGTCTCATTAAGTAATCAGTCTCATAAAATTACTTGCATCTAAAAAGTATTGTGAATTTGGTAACACTTTACGATCCTGGTACACAAATTAGCATATATTAATAGTTGAACTAATGCTTAAGTCATGATGAGTTAATGTATTTACTAATGGTTAGAACATCAGTAAATACTGAAGCATATACCTTAATTACCTAAAAAAACCATACATAAATAAGCATTAGTAAGCGCCATTGTTAACTACTAGTAATGCATTCATGACTCCCTTTACTAATTAAGTTTTTATTAATAGCCTACAATCTACAGGGGCGGGCTTCTGGGTTTTTGACCCCAGTCATAAAGTTACTTTTGGGCCCCTTGCCCGCCCTCAGTGGTATCAACAATGAAATAAATAGCTAGCAAATAAAGTCACAATATAGTTGCTAGCTAGCTGGTTAACAAATTATGCTGCTTCAGCAAGTCCTAAATAAGGTTCATTTACTTAATATTTATATCTATCTATGGCAGGCATGGTGGTGCAGTGGTTAGCACTGTTTCTTCACACCTCTGGGACCTAGGTTCAAGACTTCACAAGGGTTCCATGTGTGTGGAATTTGTGTGTTCTCCCTGTGTCATCATGGGGTTTTCTCTGAGTATTCCAGTTTCCAGTCCAAAAACATGCTGAGGTTATTTGGAGTTACCAGATCGTGAATAGTGTATGTATGCCCTGTGATGGTGATTGGCACCCCAGTCTGGGATGTTCTCTGTCTTGTGCATCTACAGTATAGCCTCTGGACCCCCTGGCAACCCTGAATAGGATGAAGGGTGCCAGATGAATGGATTTTATTTCTTTTATTTCTTCAACAATTTCAAGCCTCTTTTCAGGACATACCTTACCTTGAACCTCTGGAAGGGTACAGAGCTGATTGGATGATAGCACACTAGTTTCAGTTTAGTACAGCAGGCTACCTGACACTCAGCCCTGAGCAGATCCACATGTCAGCTACATGGAACCTGTACTCAACTCTCTGCAACTGCCACACAGAAAATGGGCATCCCTGGATTCTTCTAGACACCCATATGATCTGGATTTGCTAAAACCTCACAATTAGCCATATTTTTATGTATTTCATCAATTAGTTAATGATGATATGCCCCATCAAGTATTCATGATGTTATGATAAATTACCAAACCATCAATTAACATACGTACATGTCATTAGGTTATATATACTTAAGGGTCACTTCGTTATGAAGTGTCCTATCAAGTAAAGTCATGACACAAATATGTATATGTTAATCACTAGCTGACATATTAAGACTACATTAACTAGGGTGACCATATAATCCATGTCAGGGAGTACTCTTTCAGGTAAGACAGGATTTGTAAACTACCATTTCAATTAAAAGAACCTGGATTTCACTTAAGCGCCGAGCTGATTAGTCAGTCTCCAATAATCATGCATGTGCCACTAATGTTAATGTGAAGCAGCTGCATAAGCGTTTCAATCAAGGAAACAAAACAGTCAAAGCGCAAGAAGAACTGAATTAGTCAGGCACAGGAGCCTTTTAGTTTTTTTAGCCCTTTAGTTTGTAAAGCCTGAAGTAACTCAAACTCTCTTCCCTGACATCGATTATCTGCTCACCCTACATTAACTTACATCGTGTACATCATGGAATTTACATGTCAATGAAATCACTTAAGTTTTTTGCTGAATGAATGGCACTTATTGCAGACTAGAATCCAACAGAACTTGGATGCCAGAACTTCCTGCCGCGAAAACTTTTACGAGTAATAACCATCAAAAGAGAAAGCGATCTAAGGCATCAAATGAAGGTAGCTATAACATTAACCCATTCATTTTGTATCTTGCAAATGAACTAAAGACTTTCGCTAATAAAGCTTAGAATTATTTCAAAGAACAAAACAATCCCTTTCCGAATAATAACTCAGAAAACAAAATCAAATAATTTTAATTGAGATCGGGAAGAGCGCGGGGAGCGGTCAACAGGTAAATATTTTTATGTATATAGTGTCATATTCCAAGATAGTTAACTCTAACAACGACGTGTAACATAAAAGTATTCATTTTAACCGTATTGTAGACAAGTAGTTTGTGCTATGTAAACTGGCACATGACGATCTTTAAAAATCCAGCATATATATTTTTAATGTTATGGAGTTTAGCGATAATGCTTTAATATATGAAGACGTTTTCTTCACATAATCGTTAGAAATTGTTGCTAGCTAACGAGAGCACTAAAATACTGCGTAGTACAACTGACGGCCACCAATGCCCATGTCAGGCAGGACACGTTTAGCTACTTCACATTTTACCTGCTAGTTTAAAACTGAAAACTGTGCCTATGTGCAGATAGAGTTCGTTGTGACCGGCTGGTTGCATAGTTGGAAAAGCTCAGTTCTCAATTAAAACTGCTGACATCTCCATCATTGTTATGCAAGACTTACCAATCAGAACGGAAAGGGAAGTGCATGAATAAACAGAGATCACTAGATATTAAGGCTGTTTTGTTCTGGCTTGTGAATATTGCAGAATTTGAAGCAATACATATTTATATATGCTGCATTGTTTTTACATTTAATAATCTTACAGTCAGAACAAGTAATATATGTTAAAGGTTTTGTCTAAAACACTGTATTTGTTCTTCACAGCATAGATGATTTTTCCCCCATAGGACCTGGGGATACGGACCATGCTGGAGCGACTTCAAGCACATCTTGAACGTGTTCTGAGTCAGCACCCCATTGACTACCTAGAATTCATATGCTTCCAGGTGATTGTGCTTTTCAGTGCCTTCTCCAACCAGATTGCTGTCCCAGAGCCTATTGTTAATGCTCTGACTAACCTACTGAAACTGGTTGTAGAGGAAAAGTAAAATAATTTACCAACAGTTTGTTACAGTCAGACATGGAGAAACTGGATGACCAAGATTGGAAGTTTCTGCAGATTACATAACATTTGTTAGAAGTTGGACTTCCTGTGCCATGCATTGCCAAAATAATGGGTGTATCCGCACGTACCCTGTTCAGAAGAATGGCAGAATCAGACATCTGTTAGAGCACAGCACAGCACATGTTCTGATGACGAACTTGACCATTTATTCACTGAAATATAAAAGGACATGCCTCACACTGGATACCGGCTAGTGAAGGGGAGCTTGCAGGCAAGAGGGCATCAGGCGCAATGGGACAGGGCTTCCATGCACCGTGTGGATACTCTTGGCATCCTCTCTCACCTGAACCAGATAGGATGTGTTGTGCAGAGGATGCATTCAGTGCCTGACCTAAAATCTTTGATATGTTG
Source organism: Mormyrops attenuatus (assembly GCA_026777985.1). Taxonomy (NCBI): domain Eukaryota; kingdom Metazoa; phylum Chordata; class Actinopteri; order Osteoglossiformes; family Mormyridae; genus Mormyrops; species Mormyrops attenuatus. The sequence continues at coordinate 47,028 of JAODKC010000097.1, read as the reverse complement.
TGAAACTTTTCTTTTTTGGTCTAATAAAGTTTCCTGTTGATGAATTATATTTCGCATGATGTACTTTCCCCGCGACCCCAATAGGGATTAAGCAGTTTGGGTCATGAATGAATTAAATGCTTTTAATGTTATAAGCATAACATGCAGTCACATTCCAGGCATCCAGGGCAGCTTGTAATCTAGGCACAAACACATAGTGGCAACAGAAGAGGTGCATTGTGTTTGACAGGTCAAGGAAAACCATCATACCCTAGTGAACTTGAATTTAAATACAGATGCTCCTCTACTTACGAACCTTCAACTTATGAATTTTCAGACATATGAATGGAGAGAACTGCAAGTCCAGAATTTGGAATTCCACAAATCCTGTTTTATGTGAAAAAGTGATCTCCCAGACATGGATTATATAGTCACCTTAGTTAATGTAATCTTAATACATCAGCTAATGATTAACATATACATATTTGTGTCATGACTTTTCTTGGTAGGACACTATTAATTAATAAAGTATCAATTATTATTATCATAATGACTTAAGTTCTGAAGGTTTAAAGTTCAGTGATACTACATTGGCTTCAGTCGATTTCTGAGTGATAACACCGACACAGGATTCAATGAAGGTGTTTATTGACACAGACCAGTAACATCAATGGTGAGCAAAAGCAAGCAACTGAACAATGCTGTCTAGTTCTTGATTAAATTAGCAGTCTAATTATGTGAGATGGTGCATGTATCTGTAGGGAGTATCTATGTAGGTGTGTGTGTGTGTGTCTGAAGATGTATGTGGGTGTGTCTGCATCTCTGTAAGTCTGAGTGTGAATGCATGTGCTCGTGGGGGGAGGAAGCGCTTATCAGCGCGATGGGATTTTGTCACTCCGATATCTGTGACTCCGCAATTAACTTTGGAATTTACAGCCTCTTTGTTCTTCCCAGGTGGTGGAGAACAAAGCAGCTAAACTTTGGAGGGGAATTTGAATTTATCCGGAAACATAGTCTCTTGGAGGGAGATTTGAATTTACCCGTTGCACAACAATTCACAAAAGAATAGCAAAATAACTCTACCCAACTTAGTTGCAGCAATAGCGTCGTATAAGATCACCTAAGGTTAAGATCAAGCATTGACTGGAAATCACTATGAAACGGATTGTGTTAGTATGTGAGAAAGAGAAGGAAAGAGATCATTTAGAAAATCACATGCAATAACGCGCGTGTTCATGCGTATGAGAATGAACCTAAAAATTACAGCTACGCTGAGATCTCTTTGCTTAAGCAGCTGACCTAATCAGCAACACAGCAAAGGATTACACAGTTTACCTAACACTTCAGTTCAGTGACTATTAGCATAAGTTTAACTAAACACAGCACTGCCCAGATGAAATCCCTTTGTGATGTGCACAGGCCGAGTGACTCACAGGATTGAGCTGAATTCCCAGATGCGTGTTGATATGATGCTCCCGCAAAGCGTGGCATTCGAGGAGCAGGATTCTCTGAGCATGATGATGGCATACCACTTACAGTTGACTGTAGAATATCTAGCAGGGGAGAATTTTCACAAATTGACTCACTGCAAAAGTGGCACCCTTTGACAGTACCATGCTTAAATTCACTGAGCTCTTCAGAATGACCCATTCTTTCACAAATGTTTGTAAACCTGACTGCATGGCTAGGTCCTTGATTTTATACACCTGTGGCAATGGGTCTGAATGAACCACCTGAATTCAATGATTAACAGGTGTGTTCCAATACTTTTGTCCATATAGTGTACACTGTATTCTTTATTCTTTGTATTTTTATACTCTTATTTTATTCTGCATAATAAGAGCTATGCCCCAGCACAATTATTTCTTTCAGTAATATTAAACTTATCTTAAAAAAACCATACACATACACAAACAAACATACAACAACAAAAAGACTAGATAAAACTGCCTACCAATGAATGCGGCTCAGATCTCTCCCTCCACACAGTGGTGGGGGGGGGGGGGGGGGGGGGGGCCCCACCAGGCACATGCCCAGAAAGGAAACCCCCGGAACAAATAATTAAAAATTTATTTATAATA
>JAODKC010000097.1:31243-44958 GCA_026777985.1 Mormyrops attenuatus | reverse complement strand
CACCAAAACACACCCCTAACCCCCCCCCCCCCACTCCGGCCGCCCCCCCCCCCCCGCCCCCGCGCGGGGGGGGGGGGGGGGGGGGGGCTAGGGACCCCAGCAGGCAGATGCCAGTAAAGGACACCCCTGTACCAATTAATTAACATTTTATTTATCTTCTCATTACATGAATGTCGGATACTCTCACCGCATAACCTTTTTACACCACATCGTGGTGCTGTTTACTTCACCCAGAGGCTCTAACGTGTGAAGTATGCTTTAGGTTTAGAAGGTGTAACCATAGCTGCAGAGCGACAGTACCCTCTGCTGCAGGAATTACCGGACCATGCAGCTCTGTCATCCAACCTTATCATAACAAAAAGCAGCAGGATGTAGTGTACTGAAAGTTGTAGATAATGATGACAGCCACTTAATAATAATAGATAGATACTTTATTGATCCCTGTGGGGAAATTGTCTCTACAACCTGCTCTTTGTAGAGTAAGCTGTCTGTGAAGGGCAGTCACCTTTTGGGGCACCCAGGGAGCTGGGGGTTAAGGGTCTTGCTCAAGGACCCACAGATGTGCTGAGTTTGAACTGGTGACCTTCGGATTACAGACATACAGGCTTAGCCCACTGAGCCACACGCTGCCCCCACTTTAATGTGCAATGAATGAACTCAAGCAGGGTCCACAGTCTACACACACGCATTAAATAAATTTCCATCCATCCATTTATTTTCTATACCCGTTTTGTCCTATGCAGGATTGTCAGGGTCTGGAGTCTATCTGGGCGCAGTTATGGGTGCAGGACAAGGAATAACCTATGACAGGGTGCTAACTCATCGCAAGGCACACTCTGAGGCAAATTTGCATTAGAAAAATGGACTATGAAAGTTATGAAATCTCCCACTGATTGATCTACCAGTAAAGTAGACCTCCCTCAACCCACTCTTACTAGTCTGTGAAATTTTTGAATGATACTAATTGGTCAACGGACAACAAAATGCTAGAAAACCCTAGTATAGGGTGAATTCCAGAATTACTGGCAACCCCAAATATAATAAACATATAACATCCATCCATCCATTGTCCAAACAGCTTATCCCAGTGGGTCGCAGGGAGTCCAGAGCCTATCCCAGAAACTATGGGCATGAGGCGGGGAACAACCCAGGATGGGAGGCCAGCCCATCACAGGGCACACTCACACATGCACACCTATGGGCAATTTAGCAACTCCAATCAGCCTCAGCAGGCCTTAGGACTGTGGGAGGAAACCCAGAGTACCTAGAGGAAACCCCATGGCGACATGGGAAGAACATGCAAACTCCACACACATGGAACCCAGGCAGAGACTTGAACCGTGGTCCCAAAGGTGTGAGGCAACAGTGCTAACCACTGCACCACCATGCCGCCCAACGTATAACATAACATAAATAACATAAAATAAAAAATGCAGAATCAAAATTTCCCTCAAAACATGTAGAAAAATTGCTTACTATTCATTTAATTAAATTCCTTCAAAAACATTACATTATATAGTATTCACAATTGAGCAATCTTTCATACACATAGGGAGCCAAATTGTTGGCATCACTGAAGAATATCATAACTAACAGCAAAGAAATTTGCATCCTTAGTGAAAAATGTCTTTGTATTGCTTCTGTTGCAAAGGAAGTCATGTGTTGTCTATGACCATTTCCTGTTTCCCTGGGGTACACAAATGATGTCACACACAAAAGTCCTTTGTCATTCATCAACATAGATAAATCATAAGACTATTCATCTCAACTGAAATTAAAGGTTGTTAATGTTTACAAATTACGTAACAGCTATAGAACGATTGAGAAATTGTTAGAAAAAAAGCACCACTGAGCACAATCAGGGCAATTATTTAAAAACTGAGCATGGAACATTTGGAAATTTGCTTGGAAGGGGACTCATCAGCATACTAGCCCAAATCACAGTTTCTGACCTGTATTGTTTGCTTGTATATTAGGACTTTAATATTTCGAAATAGACTGTCAAATGCCACCTGCATCTCCAGAACATTTTTGGAAGAATTTCTTGAAAGAAGCCATTCCTGAGAGACCCAATTTACAAATTCAGCAGTCGGCAAGTGATCAGTGACAGGCTTATATTGTTAATTTGTTTTATTTGTAACTTTTTTTTTTTATTTACTGAGCTATGAAATGCTGCTTCAGTTTGTCTCCCCCAAAATTTTTATCACCAGTCACCACTACTAAGCACATATCTACATCTACACAGAAATGATTGCAAGAACACAAAATCAAGGCTTTGTATGGCAATCCTCATCTCGATATTTGAGCCCCATTGAGAGCCTGTAGTGTGACTGAGGGCAGTCCAGCAGCATAAGCCCAAGAATATTAAGTGACTGGAGTTATACTGTATGGGAGAGTCCTCTAAGATCCCTGTATAAATGTTCTCCAAACGAGTTAAAAGTTATAGGAAGAGGCTGAGTGCAGTAATACTTGTCAGGGGAGGCTTAACTAAATATTATGAATGGGATTGCCAATATTTGTGAAACCTACATTTTCCATTAAAAATGCAATTACTAAATAATAGTGTTTGAAAAAACTGAATTATGTTAAAATAAAACAATTAGCTTGGACTTTTGTTTGAGCCCAAAATATTATTAATTACACTTGTGGTTCATCTTATACATAAATGTTTGAAGTGCATGAAGAAAGAATGAAGAGAAAGAAATAAGGTGGAAATAACCCCGTGTGGGGCATTTCCCTATGACCCATCTAGGGCAAATGATCAATGTAAACCACCCACTAATAGTTCAACAGCTTAGTACTCAGTCATCATCATTTTCAATGTCCAAGTCTGGATTGTCACCATGTAAGAACATAAGAACATAAGAAATTTACAAACGAGAGGAGGCCATTCGGCCCATCCAGCTCGTTTGGGGAGAACTTAACTAATAACTAATGTATCATAAACCCTATACAATTAATAGTCATTTTAATCCAGCAAGAATATGCAATGTCTGTAATAATTAAAGCCCACCAAGTAAAAATTCAGGTGTGAATTACCTTCTTTGTTTCAGTGAATACAGAGCTTTTTCAATCTGAATTGACTCCATGGTACAAAGGTCATATCTGCAAAGGGAGCATTCTGTTTTTCTAAGGTGGAAACAGCATTTACCCATTAAAAATGGAACCTGAATGAGTACTGAATGTTCTAAACACATCTGACAACCTACACCCAGGGGTGTAGGAACGGGAGGGGGGTTTGCGCACCCTCCAATATTTAATTTGGCTTCATTTGTCTCCCCCAGTAAATTCACTTTTACGCAAGCGTGTAGATTTGGGTATGGACAGTAGGGACATGACCTTACCAATACTGGGGCAGTACCGTGTATTACTGGGGGGGCGGGGGGCAGGTCCCAATGTTGACACCAAAACACACCCTTGCCTATGCATTTCAATTCTCACTTGATATCTAACTCTTACGCCATTGACTACATTGATGAATACCTCAGCAGAGGCAGAAATAAAATGAAATACTTGAGGATCTCGTACAAAGCTACTAAATTGCTGTGTTGTTGGGCACCACTTGGTAAGTTTAATGAACAACTGACTCATTTCAGTAGATAATGTTATCTCTGTTTTTTGTGCTGGTTTTACTTGCCTTGAACTTGCTGTCTAGATGTGCTAATGCTGATGTTTACATCCAAGCAGCAATGGACTGGTCATCTGGCATTCCGGACGTTGCTCAGCAAAAGTGATCATGGCAAAATTTACACATACTGAATATAGCTGCACTGGTTTCTCCATGAATTGCTGACATATCCATGTTTCTGCCAATATTTACTGTTTGAGTGATGCACCCCAGCTTTCCTACTCTAGTGGATGAGCCCATTTCCTGCAGTCTACTGCCAAGGGGAGAGACTTCCTAGCCCATCACCTTAGCAATGTGTTAGATGGGCATCCGTGTACTTTTATCCATTTATCATTTGGTCACCAAGACTTCAAATTTTTAGCAAATAAAACTTGTGGAACACATATGCCTCCACTTGTAGTTTGTCCAGCTGGGGTTGCTTATTAATTTATGACAAAATAGCAGATCAGTGGCGCTAATATTGTATATGAAATCAGTTTAAACGTCAACATTTTTATTGAAGTTTGGGTGGATATATTCTCAGCCACACAATAGTCTACTCATAGGCACTAGTCCCCTTAATCATGCCCTAGGGCTGCAGAAGCAGAGTTGCCACAGGAAACTGACAGAAACCCAGAAAGATCAATTAGCACAGCTCCAAATATGGAAGGCTCAATAAACACTGTACCTGTTTTATGCTGTTTAGAAACAGCCTCATTGACTTCCAGTCACTTGGCATGGCAGCAGTTTCAGGGCAATTTGAGCAGCCTGGCAGTCTAGTTTAATGCTGTAAGTGGCAAGGATGGGTGCAGAGCAGAGTAAAGGTGCTTCTGACTTATTTGGCTATATCACTGCTATGATCATTCTGTCGGGTGGTGTGGTGACCTCACACTCCACGACTGGGGATTTGAATATCACTTCCACTGTGTGTGAGTGGAGCTTGCATGTTCGCCTCATGTTGCACGTCTCTTCACAGACCAAAGCCACGTCATCTACTTTGTGCTGCCTGGAACAGGTTCCTGCAGCTCTGACCAAGATAAGTGAAGGTGAACAGATGACATTTTGATGCACTGCCGTTAGGCTTCTTTATCCGAACCACAAAATTACCTGCATCAGTGCCATCAGAGCGTTGAGGTATAACTGACACCCCAGTCAGTGACATGGCACATTCAAGACTGAAAACTGCACACCACCACCAAGGTGGGGACCTCGGCTGCAAATGTTCTTTTCCATTTACTAGAATTTGATCTATATACACAAATAGCTCTAAAGCAATAGATCCAATAGCCTCGTTTCCTTCTGATACCCAGGATATATGATAGGTGGACATAGTTACATATACATCCATTTCCCATAAATGCTACCCAGACATCAGCTGCAGTCAGCCTATAGCAGAAAGAACAAGGCACAAGGCAGGGGCCACACTAAAAGGATGTAGGGACTATATAAACATTAGAATGTTTAATATATTCAAACAAAGAAAACTCAATTACATATTGTATTTCCATTCGTTTAATGGAGCTGATTCTCTTTTCCAGGTTCTTTTAGAACTGTAGGTTAGAAACAATATTTTATATCCAGTACACACCGCAATTTGAGATACCTTACCTGGGTAAATTATAAAATTTCAGATCCATTCAGATGTTGAAAACACTAAATTTTCACCTGCTGTCCTGTCTGCCCCATCACACTGTCGGCTAATGTCACAGCTGAGGGATAGCCATGACAGTAAACATCACTGTCTCGCTCACACCAAAATCAGACAAACTTCCCGACATAGTAAAACAAGATGACATCAACGTTCCCACTCATTACTGCCACTATGAAAGGTCAAGAGGGTAAGATAAAAGAAAAAAAGGGAAGACTGTGGAAAAGGCTGGTGGGGGAGAAGGTGAGACTCTACATACTGTGGAAAATAACCTAGTGTTCTGTGTTAGTTCTTACTGAAGAAATGGTCAATAGAGTAAAGTACACATAGGGTTGTGGCACTTTCTGAAAATAAAACTGAAAGCCATAATTATGAAAGGGGAATCATAGATTGCTTTCTGTAGACATACTGGTCCAACACAGGCAGGTCATTCACGGTCCCATTCACAGATCAGAGCAATACTGAATGACAGAGCAGAGCAGTACTGTAAGCCGCGCTGCCTCGATTCACCTCATCTGATATCCTGGACAAAAGTAGGCATTCTGAATGAATTTGGCTGGTTTTACATCCACTTTCTGAAACGGAAAGAGATTTCAAATAGACGCACGCACACATACACACGCATGCATGCACGCACGCAGGCACATGCACACACAGAAAACATCCACTCTTGTCCCAAAACAGGACAAATCACTTTCCTTTCCAGCCCGTCTTGGAGTGAATTTCAAAACTGCAACTGTAGGTTTCGGCGTTTTGCGCAGATGAAGATGACGTAGCCCCAAAAGGGCTCCGTCAGCACGCGACTTTGGCAGAGAGCAGCATATCTCAGAAGGCGCTAATTCTGGTTGCAGCTGAAAGGAACAAGACCCGGCCACACCCCCCCCCCCCCCGGCTCCGATCCGAATTACAGGATGCAGGCACACTGGTGTGGAGCCATCTGTTTGTAAGAGGTCCAGCACTGACATGTCCCCAGCATAACATGGGAAAGGTCTGGGAATCCCGGTTAACCAAACAGAAAATCCCAAGTGGCTGGGAAGGCAGCATAAAATGACTGAGAGGGACATCTCTATCGAGGGGTCTGAAACAGGTACCTGATGATATCAAGTTCTCTCTCCAGGGCAGCTCAGTGCTTGTGGGCCATCAGACGGAACTACACTGTCCCACAGGACTAGGGAGACAGAGGAAAGGGAGACCCACCATGTGCTAAGGCACCGGAAAGGAGAATGTGGTACAGGTGGTCTCATCTACCCTCCACCTCTCAGCCTACAGGGCAGGAAGACGGAGAGCTGGGCCCTTCAAGGGGCCAACGGCGCTGTAACACGTCCAGCATCCACTGAGGCCCACGGTACAGCTCTCTGCAGACTTGGTATTTGTATCTAAGCAGGACTTGGTCATGTTTCATGTGTAGCGTCTGTATGCATACTGGGCCTGGGGGAGGGGCGGCTCCCCTGCCCCTGCCCCCTTTGGGGAACATCACTCAGTTTTGCAGTGGTTGTTATTGAGGGCAGGGTGGCCGTTGCTCACAGGCCCATTTTCCAGTTTCCCTTGCTCCTCTTCCTCCTCTTCCTCCTCAGATTCATCGGTCTCCTCCTTATCACTCCTCTCATCTTCCACAATCTCCTAGGGAACAGGACAGGACCATCTCAGCCTGGTGTGGCTTGCTTGGGCATGAGGAGAACCAGAGTGTCATTCAGAGCTATGCAACAGGGTTACTGAATATATCCCTCGCTTTACACAACCTTACACAAGACAGCAGGCCTGGCACTCAGGCAGGGACATGGCCTAACCGGCATGCACTGAAACACCTACGTTTCCTGGAAGGAACTTGATGGCCATCCTGAAGATGAGGACAGCCCAGAAGATGTGCAGACACTGCAGCACCAGCAGCAGACCATTGAAGAAGTAGTATCCAAAGAACGGGGGGTAGATGGTCACTGGGTACACCCACGTGCAGTACATGATCCTAGGGAGGTATACAGGGTCTGATAAAGACACAGGCGCCCCTGGTGGAGCCCAGGTGAGGGGGGAGCCACAGCACCACTGCTCTGCACCATGGCTGCACGTGCAGATTGCTCCTTACCGGAAAGGCAATATGATGAGACGAGTGATGAAGAAGACAGCAGCAAACAGGATGAAGATATAGTTGCAAGTTTTCCTCCAGCCTGCATAGTTAAACATCTTGGCCGACTGAAGGGAAAAGAAAGAGGTTCAGAGATATAACGATGAAGCTGTTATTTTTAGCAATGTTTGTGGTACTATTAGATTTTATTGAACTGTATCGCAATCAGGGAAACAGCTTGGCAAAATCAGAGAGATTAATATAAGAACGTTTCACCCTAAACACATAGCAGTCTGCAGGTGGTGCCTATATGCCAGACTAGCTCGAAATCAAAGCGTTTCGACATTACAATATACAAATTTCTCTTAAATTAATGCACTGTGAAACTGCTAGGAGAATCTGGCATCTTGGGCCCTGTCAGCACTGGAAAACTGCTACTCAGTGGACAATGTATTGTTAATATGGTTATGAATTCAGTCATGTAAAAAAAAAAAATACATGTACAGTTTAAGATTTTGCTATAGCTAAAGGGATAGGAGTGATGCCTGACAGCTGGATCTAAATGAGCCATAGTTTTTGTTACATTTGGGGGATTCAGCTAGTGCTATACCTACAGCTGATGGTGTAGCATAATAAGGCAGCAATAAGCAGAAGCCCTTCAGTATGAACCATGTACAGCTGCACACACGCTAAGCTAGTGATGGCACTATTTGCTTGTGAGTCATTAAGGGAAGTTTCAGTGTAACAGGGCTAGCAAAAATTTTACAGCTCACACTCATGCTGCTTTCTTACACAAGCGTAGCCAGGCTAAAAGGCAGCCATTTACGCGTGCAGGCCGCAGGCACTGGTATAGCACGCCACTACCTCCAGGAGGTAGTCTGAGGCGTCATGCAGCAGCATGATCAAGGTCCCGGCCCGGATGAAGTTCAGACACCAGGAGAAGCCGATCAGCATGATGGTGGCGATGTGGTGCACAATCTGCTCCTTGAAGTCCTGGAGGAGACCGTCCACACAAACTGCCATAAGTGTTTTGCTACGAGCACATTCTTTGCTAATGGAGCATCCTTAAACTCACTGAATACACTTGTACACAGCTATCATACAATAACGGTTAGCTCTCATGCGATTCTGCTTTTCATGACACGGTCTAGGAGTCACCAGCTGAAAATAACCCGGGGAGTCGACATTGGTTTCCGAGGCTTATTGGCACATGAGCAGAAGCATATCAACAATACCACATGAAGGTGATGGCATGTACCACCTCCCCAATTCAGAAGGGAGACTCTAAGGAATTATACACACTAATTATGGCTGGCAGAAGGTAGTGACACAAACAGAAGAGAATGCACCAGGGACAATGTCACAGCTTTACTTAGAGAGATGGTGAGGTGCAGGCTGCAGACTGAAAATCCTGTGCTACAGTCCTGGGCATGCCTAAACTTCCCCAGGCGTTTTCATCGGCCGGAGCAGCCCACACCCACTCTGAGGGACAGCTCACCTTGCGCTTGACATCAGAGGCCACGCTGAACAGCAGAGAGATGTAGAAGCTCAGTTCTATCATGTAGTACCAGTACTGCGAAGGCAGCAGCGTCTGAGGAGTTCAGGCAGCAGATTTTGCACTTTAGATCACATAACAGTTCAAAACTCAACCCGAAAAACATGTTTGTGCATCTGTAGATTATTTTCTGGATTACCAATGTCTTTGAGCACTTTAAAACCTAAAACTAATTTCATGCACAAGATAAATGCATGTGGCATCAACAGTTTTTCTATCTCACAACCCCTCCTCCCCTTTGTCTAAACACCCACTCTGCGAGGAGCCTTGACAGTTAGGAGCCTGAGAGTATTTTGATGGCCCCACCCACAACGGCTGCAAACAGACAGAGACACAGACAGAGACACAGACAGAGACACAGACAGAGACACAGACAGAGACACAGACAGAGACACAGACAGACATGCTGTGGTGTGAATTGAGAGGCTTCCTGCATACCAGGGTGGGAAAGCCTTTCCACATCTCATTTAAATCGTAAAACCAGGGTTTCTGGGAAGAGAGGAGAATTCCAGTCAAAAACAAGCTTGCATGGCACTTATCCGACTGTGACAGGAGCCCAGGAGGATGCCAAAATACAGTTACAAAGGGAATGAAGGGCATTTATATCATACATCTGCCTGGCTAATGCAATTATCAGGTGACACCAACATATGCCACCTATTCACAGGTAGTCTTTTCATACAGCACTCCTGGCTCTAGCTGCCCTTGCTAGCATGACAAAGTGCTGACATCACATGCGCTCCTGAGAATGGCGAGGTGCTTTAATAAAGAGGCGACTTACTCACATCTATGAGCGCAGCCAGGCCAGCAATGAAAGCAAGGAGGTAAAAGGTAAATCTCCAGCTGCAAGAGAACACAGAGTCTCAACACAGTCTATAGCTGCAGAGGAATCAGCAGAGCAGCGTGTCAGCAATCTGAAGCCTAATTTATGCTTCGTTTTTTCTGAGTGCCGTTATCATCTGCACACAGTCCACACTTCATTTGTCCATGGATGCTGACGGTCTAGGTCGGTGCATGCATACAGCAATGATATTCAACCAAACCAAGAGAGGGCAGATGTATTATAGCAAACACAAACAAAAGCAGTGTATTTTATGAACAGTTATTACTAAGCTTTTGAGGCATTTTGAAATATTAGCAACAAAATTAGCTGGGACTTCTGATGGACAAAGCATATTGCTGGAATAATGCTGTTTTCGTAAATACCCTAAACTGCGGTATGATGTCTGGATGGTATGGAAAATTAGATACACTATATGGACAAAAGTACTGGGACACACCCTTTAATCATTAAATCCAGGTGTTTCATTCAGACCCATTGCCACAGGTGTATAAAATCAAACACCTACATTTAAGAAAGAATGGGTCACTCTGAAGCGCTCAGTAAATTCAAGCATGACACTGTCATAGGATTTCACCTTTGCAATAAGTCAGTTTGTGAAAGTTCCTCCCTGCTAGATATTCAACGGTCAACTGTAAGCAGTATAATGGTAAAGTGGAAGCATTTATGAACAAAAGAAACTCAGCCACAAAGTGCAGACCATGTAAGATAACAGAGCAGGGTCGCAGATTGCTGAGGTGCATAGTGCACTGAAGTCACCAGTGCTCCATTGACTCAGTAAGTACAGAGTTCCAAACTTCCTCTGGCATTAACCCCAGCATTGGGGGCTTCATGGAATGGGCTTCCATGGCTGAGCAGTTCCAGTGAAGGGAACTCTTAATGCTTCAGCAAACAAACACATTTTGTACAAATCTATGCTTCAAACTTTGTGGGCACAGTTCGGGAAAGGCCCTTTTCTGTTTCAGCATGACTGTGCCCCAGTGCACAAAGCAAGGTCCACGAAGACACGGTTGAGAGACTTTGGTGTGGAAGAACTTGACAGTCCTGACTTCAACCCCACTGAACACTTTTGGGATGAAATAGAACAGAGATTGCGAGGCAGGCCTTCACATCCAACATCCGTGCCTGACTTCAAAAACGTTCTTTTGGATCAATGGGCAAACATTCCCACAGACACACTCCACAAACTTGTGCAAAGCCTACCCAGAAGAGTGGCATCTGTTGTAGCTGGGGGGACTAACTCCATATAGATGCTTATGGATTTAAAATGGGATGTCACAATAGTTCCTGTGGGTGTAATGGCCAGGTGTCCCAGTAATTTTGTAAATATAGTCTATGTGGGTGCCTCTGCCCTCCTCATATCACTGCTCACCATAAGTACAACAACAACAACATTTTTCTACTCTTTCCTCGTCGACTTCTTCTCTGTAAATGTCTGGAGTCACCTACGGGAAATACCTAGTCAATTTCCTTGCACATGCGCAGTTCAAGTGCAACTACAAGCATAACGTCCACGGACATAAAAATCTGGGCTGCAGGCACCAGACACCGCTGATGACGACTATGATGTCACTCACCCTGTGCACGGACCATAGCGGCACACAGAAAAGCGAAGTGTGAATCAGCCGTAAGGAGAACTGGCCTGTTCAGACCTACAGCATGCATGGCCCAGGCTGTACATTCAACAGACAGCGTGATGCCACACACCCTGTACAGCACCAGGAGGAGAGGAGAGGGGCACAATGTGGAAGAGGAAAAGATAAGGAGATGAGGTAGAAGGGAGCAGGACAGGGACAAAGGGAGAGACAGAGGAAGGAGAGAGAGCAGGAAGCACTCTGGGCAGGTGACATTTCCTACGTGACTCTTACGTGGTTTCGGTAGCTGTGACATTTATGCTGTGACCTGGTACAACAGCAAGAGGCAGGGGGCAAAAATACCGATAAACACAATCTCTCCACTGGCCCGCCCCCGCCCCCTGCCTGCCTCCCCCATGCGGCCCATCACAATGGGGCCAGCTGCCTCGCTGGGTACCTGGCCTCTCGGAACTTCTTCAGCTTGCTGGGCCGGTCCTGGTTCCTGCGGCGGCGGAACCACCGACGGACCTGATGCATGGAAAGTCCCGCCTGTTTGCTTAAGCTCTGCACTGCAGCCTGAGGGTACAGGAACCGGGAGAGAGCAATTATCAAAATGCCACAACCATGTGCATCCATGACAGTGCAAAGAAACAGCCATGAGGAACTCACATGAGCGGGGTGCTTGGTCACAGTGCAGAAGAAGGCCTCCAGCGCAGGGTTGGGAGTGGCCCTGTGGCGAACCCGCTCTCGGACCCCCAGCAGCGAGGCGAGTGGTGTGGCCACCAATCTGAGGGGTATCGCCATCATCAACACAATCAAGACTATCAACACAAAAGACTAAAGGTAAACAAATGTAGGACTAAGCCAGTTCAGACCACATGGGTCAGGACCACAGATGAAAAATAGGAATAAGCTGACCTCTCAAAAACCTGCCGCACAATGAGAAAGCAGAGTGCCAGCGGGATGGTGACCCAAAGGTCATGGGCCTTGGCGTAGATACGGCCGTCCCGGTCCTGGAGGTCAGCCCAGCCCAGGCCCACGGGAAACCAGAGGCGCTCATGCCAGAAGCAGTCGCTGAGCCATGCCAACATACTGGGAAGGAGAGAGAGTGCACAGCGGTTGCCGTGGATGGTGCTGTGAAGTGGAGAAGGTACTGGATCTGGCCTTTGTCGAGCGGCTCCAGGAGAGAACTGGGAGATTCCTATAACCACAAACAGCTCTCGGCAGTAAGTCACAGGCTGTTCTTCAGCATGTGGCGCAAACAGGGTGGGGCCGGAACGGGGACCCTGCAGCACACCAGCGACACATGCCATAATTTCCGTCAGGTCTGCACAGCCCCCCCCCGACCTGAATGTGTTACCCTGGTAAATGAGGCGTGAAACTGCTGGGAACTGAGGCATCTACAGCTACTGACCTCTGAACTATGAATAAAACATGGACTGCATCTTTAAATACCCCTCAAAGTGATGTGACATTCACAATTTTTATCACCAACAGTTGCAGAACAATCCCTATGACTAATAATTATGATGCACATGTTATCAGTTTATAAAATATAATAAGCCGTTTACTTAATCAGAGATTCGTTACATTATTCACTCTGTTCATCTCAGTTCCCTCTGAAGTATTAAAATTTTGTAAACTCACTGTGCCAATTGTTCATCAGCGATACAGAATTAGCTCAAGGAGAACTGAAAGGAGCACAGCCTCGAAAAAGGATGCGAATGAAGTCTAAAGAACAGACAGAGGAAACCTTACATACCAGTGTGTATGCACCACATGACAGAAAACCTCAAATACTGAATGATTTCATTTTTATAAACTGGATGTTACAATATATAAAAAGTAATTGAAAGAAATTATATTGAATATCATTTGGCCCTGGTCTGTCATCCTAACATGCTGCACTATGGGAAACACTAGCTGAAGGAGCCTGACAGAAGCTGCATCCAGGGCTGTGAAATAATTTTGCATTTTATAGATAACAGATTTTATTACAGTTGTTCCATTTAGTATAGATATTTCTTGGCATCCAAGATAGATAACAGAATCTAAACCATGAAAATAAGGAAATCATCCTGAAGTTCTACTTGGAAAAGGGTTGTTTCACTAGCACACAGTGAGCATCTGGCCTAGCAGAGCAACCACTCGCCAGGCTGTCTGACTGTAGCTTTTCCATACTACACAACATCAAAAGAGCTCTCATCACACAGATATATCAATAAGAACATAAATTTACAAACGAAAGGAGGCCATTCGGCCCATCAAGCTCATTTGGGGAGAACTTAACTAATAGCCCAGGGTTTTAGCTTGCGCTACACTAGCAGGAAGACTATTCCATACTCTAACTACAGGCTGTGTAAAGAAGTGTTTTCTCAAATTCATTTTAAAATGTTCTCCCGCTAATTTCCACTTATGGCCACGAGTTCTA
>JAODKC010000097.1:19965-31143 GCA_026777985.1 Mormyrops attenuatus | reverse complement strand
AGATTCATATTTTTATTTCAAATTTCATGCTATACCTCTGTAAAGCTGGCTGTGTTTGCCATTTTATTCAGAATTCATCCCATCATGGAAATGTTAGCAGGCTCAGCTAAAAAGTTATAGATTAAAAACTTAGTGCACGTTGTAAATATGTCAGAATTTTGTTAAGTTTGTAATTTGACATGAAATTATAGACATTGCAAAACACAGTTTGGAACACTTGCAGAAACATTATAAAAGTACATAGTAAGCAATGGCGGAAGTTTATTTTGATCCCAGACATCTGATCACCAAAGTCTTGGCTACATGAAGATGACTAAATTGTGTAGTTGCAACATTCAGTTGGATAAATAAATAAGAAAAAACTAACTCATGTCACTATTTCTGGTCTCCTTCCATTGAATATGTAGGAGCTCTCATGTGTAAGCATGAGCTATTCACACCTGGCCACACTCCCCCCCCCCCCCTTTATGGTGCTGATAGGGATGTATCTGGATCGCATTTCACCGTTGCGTTGTTCATCAAATTACCATGCGAATCATACATCTGGTGTATGTGTGTACAGTCAGTGCTGTTTGACTGCATGTGCTGTTGTTGGTTGCAACAACAGTAGTGTTGGACAAGTCCGAAACGCCTCCCCAGGGAGGTGTCCAGGAGGCATGCTTGGCAGATCAGCACCTTAGCTGGCTGCATAAAATGCGGAGGAGCAGTGGCTCTACTGTGAGCCTTTACTGGATGTCCAAGCTTCTCACCTGATCTCTAAGGCTGAGACCAGACACCCTGCGCAAGAAGTTCATTTCTGTCGCTTGCATCTGCGTTGTTACTCATTCAGTCACTACACAGGGCTTACAGTATGACCATAGCTGAGGGTAGGAACATAAATCAGTAACTTCAGCTTTCACCTCAGCTCTCTCTTCACCACGACAGATCGGTGCAATGTCTGCATAACTGTGGAACCCGATTGTAGTTCTTCTGAGTCAGTTCCAGAACCCTTTTTAGCAGCTACTCCGGGCTAGATGTTTTTTGTTTGAACATGAATTACTGGGGAGGAATGCATATCTTGCTGATTGGTTGGAACACAAGTGTTGGGGCTAACTTGGAATTCACGCAGAAGTGCTAGGAAAAGACGTAAAAGTAGCGTTGCAAAAATTGAGCAAATGGAATTATTTTTGTGTTTCAATTAACTGATACAATACATCAATGAATACCTTTTTGCTTGTATCTCCATATTTCTGTAACTGAAAATTCAATTGATAGGCAATACGTTTTTGTGTACTATGGACAATGCCAGCAGTGAAACTTGCCAGCACTTAGCGGAATAACATCACTTTGTCTTTTTGTACTGTGCAAAACAAAAGATAAATCTTCTGGCTATATTTAATAATGAATTTTAAACATGTTACGCCTTGTATAGATAAAATACAAAGTAAAGGTTTAGCAAAGTTTAACCTACGAGCTTTTTGCATTTCCCATGTTTATTTTGCATAAAGGACCCAATTCCTGTTGTGTAGTGCGAAAGCGAGGCACAGCATTGGCTAAGAGCTGCAGAAGTCCCTGGTCGAAACGGCTTAGGAACTTGTAACCACGAACCAAGTTCCATAATTTTAGAGCAAAATAGCTGTCACACTCTACTGTAATTCACCCCAGTGTACACTGGAAGTCACAGCTCAATGAAGCCAGCAGGACCACATCATCTGCAAAAAGTAAAGATGCAATCCATAGGTCACCGAACTGGACACCCTTTACTAAGGATGCACTGATCAGTCAGTCTAAATATGGCTTATTTTATGAGTCAATGAAGTACTACACCAAATTATGTTCCTTTTTGTCCCAAGTTGGTGGTGGGTAATATGGTGATATTTTATCATACCTAGTTGCAATTGCATCCACAATGCAGATTTCAGGGGTACTATAACAGTCGCGGTACAGCAGTACATTTATATTTGCTTTTATTTTGCGGACGCTTTTGTAAGAAAGCCATTAAGGCAAATAGCACATTATAAACATGCATCCTGTTAACGAGTTCCCTTGACATAAGTGCTGCTAAGCTGATCTTTCAATGAATACCCAGTTACACATGGACTATTTCACACTGTTAATATAATGAAACAACAAACCAGCAAGCACCTGTCATGTGTTGCCTGCATGTTCCGAGGCTGAAATAGTACTACTAATGTGAAAAAAGCAATTTCAGGCTGCATAACATCTCTGGGCAGTTTGTTTACCTCACTTTGTCCATTATCTGTCTCAATGTCAACTTTGCGGCTAGGTCTTGAATAAAAACTTAATTCATTTTTTTAAATGGTTAATTAATATTATTACATACATTCCAAAAAAATCATGCTCTATATTGTAGACAGTGATCATAACCAAAAGTATCATGATATGACATTTTGGCCATATCGCTCATGTCTACTCCCAATCGGTTTCCATCCACAGTCGTGTGCCCTGCTCCTCACCTTCCCTCCTCCCAATAATGTTGCCTGATAGGTAAGGTTAGGGGAAACATGTCTTTTGTTTGGAGATTTTTTGCAGTGTGGGACAAAAACATTAAATTCAGAGTGTATCCCTACGCTCCACCTCTGCATCATGAACAGAATCAGTGACAAAGGGTGTCCCTGGAGAAGTCCAACACCCACTGGGAACAAGCTGACTTACTGCTGGCAATGTGCACCAAGGTCTCACTTCAGTTATACAGGGACCTAATGGCCGGTAGCAGTGGACCCAGCACTGCACTCACCCGAAGCACCTCCTACCGGACCCCCCGAGGGACACCTGTCTACAAACACATATAGACTGATTGGGCAAACTCTCATGAACCCTGAAGTAACTCTTTATATCAACACAAATTAAATCTGACTCCAGTTTATAGAATTTAAGAATTGTTTTACAATTTTTTGATTATGATCTCTGGATAAGATAGGTTATTATGATTACTTAGAGGCTTTTCCTATGTTTGATGAACTTCGTTATTCCTATATTGTGATCTCGTACAGGATTCACTTTAGGCTAATAATGTGAAATCCACAGACACAGTGTGTAACCAGTTTAGTCTCGATCAGGGACTGCAGGGTCGACACAAACTAGCACAAAGTCAGCTTGGTTGATCAGTTTACTGTAGGGACTCAGTTTAACTGAATGATTTAACCCAGAGGCTAAGATTGTCTGTCTAGATGTCTAGTCAGCTTTGCAGCTCAGCTTGTGTGATCAGTCAAGTTAGGGACCATAGTT
This sequence comes from Mormyrops attenuatus, assembly GCA_026777985.1. Taxonomy (NCBI): domain Eukaryota; kingdom Metazoa; phylum Chordata; class Actinopteri; order Osteoglossiformes; family Mormyridae; genus Mormyrops; species Mormyrops attenuatus. Next base: position 27,915 of record JAODKC010000097.1, on the reverse strand, counting down.
TATCTAACTGACTGAAATCAGAGGCTCCATAAAAGTTTTTCACTGAATTATACAAGGTAGCTGCTTAGCGCAGCTTTAACAGACTCAGGTGTTTAGTCTGAAAGCGAGAGTCAGTAGGTGGTAATGCACAATGCTCTCACTCCAACGCTTAATCTTGGCAGGAATTATTCCATGAAAATAAATCCAAAATGAAGATACAAGAACATACGGTATTTACAAAGAAGCTTGGTTTTACAATAATTCAAATTACAAGTACCACATCAGGCAGCATGTGGGACTAATAACAAACTTTATCATGGAACTAAGAGGCTTAACAGGCAAACTAGGAAACAATCTAACCACTAGGAATGTAACAAAGACAAGTAATACATAATGACAAAGGTGCAAAGCAAAACCCGAAACAGAACACAAGGCACAAACTAGGAACAATTAACAAGAAACCAAAGCATAAACCTAGGACCAATGTAAACACAAGGGAAACCAGTAAACACTAATAATAGCAGAGACTAGTCAAGCCAGCCTTAAACCTACAACCAGCAGGTTCACAGACTCTGAGCCACACACTCAGCCCACTGGGCTATACAGTACTCCAGGGAGCAGGGAAAAACACAGTGATTAGGAATCGATAAAGAACCGGATCGATAACAAGAATCAATGATGGCACGACATCAGTAATTTCTTAACGATTCCCACCTCTAATTGTGGGAAAGAGTGTTTGGTTTGTTATCTGTGAGAAATGAAAAATTGTGGAATATTGGAGAATGTTCCATTTATTTGATGTGTGTGAGTTTCCTGACAGTGTGCTAGGTAGCAAGCAGAGGTGTGACTGTCTTATTGTCTATGAGGGTGATATAGTATTTCTTCTAGTGGGCTCCACAAGACAGATGCGCTCAGATTGGGAAAAACACAGAAGGGTTGAAGGATTAAACATGGAGAGGGGAAAGGCAATGCATGTTGGTCAAAATGGAGAGGGGGATGGGGTCAGATGAGAACTGTCTATGACAACAGAAGTAGACGCATAGTCACATAGTGGAGATGATATCAGCTTCATCGAGTGACACTTTTATTGGGTGAGGTAAACCCTGTGCAAATTTTTGTAATGAGTTAAATAGTCTTTGGACGTGTAGATCAGATTCTGCCACACCCTGTCCCAACACACTTTTCTATTAGCCTCCAAGCAGTCCAACTCCCTGGCCCCGACTTCCTGCACTGCTAGAGGTTTATAAGGTGAATGTAGGAAGAATGAATACAAAGCAGAAATCATGCCTCTTGTTTGCCACGATCTGGCTAAGATGGGTGTAGAGTATGGATGGGCAGAGGGGATTTCCAAGGGACCCCGTAAGCACACATGGCAGATCTTAAACAGAGACAGAAGAAAAATGAAGTACCTGGTACATCATAAGAAGAACAAAGATCATAAAATGATCTTAGGCCAGTGTCTCCAGAGATATTTGATAGGGTGTGGGTTCTGTTATTGTTCCATTATGGGTAGGGGTGGGAATCAAAAACCGATTCCGGTTTGGAACCGGTTCTTATTGTTGCGAAAAAGCGGAATCGTACACCTCCGATTGCTCTAACGATTCATCCAGACTTTTCGTGTCACGCGAAATGATGTCACATGCCGTGACTTGGAGTCCACATGATGGAGCGCAGGAAGCAGTCCAGGGCATGGCTGCATTTTACAAAGAAGGATGACCACTGTGCAGTGTGCAACCAATACAAAGCCGTTGTCACCGCTAAGGGTTGTAACACTTGTAATATGTTTAAGCATTTAAGCTGTCAACATGGCATTACATTTAAAGATTGCCATGTTTTCGCCACTCCACCGAGTGCAAGCTCCATGGTCTCCATAGTCGCGGGTAACTTTAACTACAGTGCCTTAACCTACAGGTACGTTTTCTGAAACATAAACGAATTATGTATTGATTTGTTTAATCCATTTTAGAAGATGGCATGCAGGATGGCAGCAATAACTCCTCTGAGGCAGCAATCGTGTCATGCCTGGAAAAATGAAACCCGTTCACGCTAGCTTTCCAGGCAGCGAAATGTAATGAGGAAAGGCTGAACGAGTGCCACCGGGCTGGGACAAAGTTTGTGGTGAAGGGTTTGCATCCTTTCACCACAGTAGAGCAAAAAGCATTTCGGGTGGTACTGGTAGTGAAATGCTTTCATTAGTAAGTTTAAGTAGGTTTAACATGTTCAAGTGTTAAGAAGATGGCCTGGTTTTGTGGTAATGTGCCTGTGTGCTTGTTACTACAGTGTTATAAGAAATATTGGTACCACTTTACAATAAGGCACCCCTTTGCCACTTATAAATGGTAGTAACTAATTAATAAAAAGAAAACTGTATAACATGTTTATAATTGTCTATTAATGATTTATGAAGTGTTACAATCTAATTTATAACCTGCTTATAAACCCCTTTATAAGGGTAGCCTAATTGTAAAGTGGTACCAAAATATTTTTATTTTAATTTATTGTTCATATCACACTACAGCTAATAAAACAGCTGCTTTTGGTGCTGAAAACTGCATAGGACTACTGTTTTTTTAAAATAAATATGTAGCTAACCAGGTCTAATTACCTGTCCACAAAATTATAAATCAGTGATAAATTAATATTTGATTATATTACAGTGATTAGGAATCGATAAAGAACCAGACCGATAAGAAGAATCAATGATGGCACAACATCACTAATTTCTTAACGATTCCCACCCCTAATTGTGGGAAAGAGTGTTTGGTTTGTTATCTGTGAGAAATGAAAAATTGTGGAATATTGGAGAATGTTCCATTTATTTGATGTGTGTGAGTTTCCTGACAGTGTGCCAGGTAGCAAGCAGATGTGTGACTGTCTTGTTGTCTATGAGGGTGATATAGTCTTTCTTCTAGTGGCCTTCACAAGACAGATGCACTCAGACTGAGCCTCATTGATTAAGGTCACAAAATAAAGGACCAATTGTAAAATTTATCATTTGGGAGTGAGCGACCTCTAGAAGTTTTATTACGCTGCAAGGTTGACAGTTTTATGCCTTTCCATATAAATTTGGAAACAAATGAATGTAATTTAGCCTAATACCCTCTCAGGGGAGGGAGAGGAATCATTGAAGAATAAAAATTAACCTGAGGTAATATGTCCATCATTGTAATTATCAAAATCCATACCTGAAATAAGTTAGCAAGACGAGACCAGTGATTTAGGTTTGTTTCAACATGACTGAAAATGTTTTGGAAGTTCTTCATTGCCGTTTTAAATATAGATGAAACTTTTCAAGGCCAGAATACCTGATGTTGCTTGGTAATAACTAAATTAAGCTGTGAGTCTCTAATGCAGTCCTTAACATCCCACAAAATTCTGGGGTCATCAACCAATCCAACATTTATCTTCATAAACCATTTTAATTTTTCTCGGAGAGCGGTATGATATTCATTAAAGCACCATCGAGTAGCGGTGTGCCTAGAAGGGTGAGTTTGGCTAGAAACAAAGGACAAGGTTTAAGGTCTACAGCAGGGATGTCCAACCTTTTTTAACTCAAGATCTACTTTTCAAGTGGCCAGTGTGCCGAGATCTACCAGTTCAAATAAGGAGCCATAGCTATTACTCTTTTACTCTATTATTACCCTATTAATAATGCCTTTCTACATAGTTAACATGCACACCGCAAATCCAGACAAACCCAGGTAATTCTCCAAATTGAAAAAGTGTAAATAAATGTATTTCTCTACCTTAGTGGGACTGCTGGCACTACGAAGATGCAGCTAGGTAAAAATTGACTGCTGTGCTGCTAACTGACTACCCAGTTCTCGCACTTTTTGGCTGCGTATGGCTGTTTTAGCAGGGCACTCGGTCTTGTAGCTTTTGTGCATCGTTTAGAAATGCTGCTCCAGAATTGCCCCTCTTCGGTAAAGCCACGCTCGCATTGCATGTAAGACATATGGACTTCGAATTTGACAACAAAAAAACTAATTTTTTTGTAAACAAAAAAAATAATCCTCTTCCCACTCTGAATGAAAATGATATGTTTTTGATATTTTCGCTTCTGACATGTTTGCGTGCTAAATGTTTAGAGTACACGATTAGCTGCACACTGAAAAATGTGCGTGCGCAAGTGCACAGATGCTTTTGACACACTTCACGATCGATTGAGAATTACTCCGGGATCGACTGTTTGGACACCACTGGCCTAAAGTGTCTACTTTTAATAGTGAAGCAGAGGAGGCTAGAATATAATCAGTTCTGGGGTAACTTTTGTGCCTAGCTGGAAAAAGTATTGCCTAGCTGATGGGTTTAATGTTCAGAGGTCAGGTAAGCTGAACAGTAAGGAAAGAAAGCCTGCAGAGGCTTGTGACTGGTGGTATTGAATGGAATGGGAGGATCGATCAAGTACTGGATGAAGATCTGCATTCATAACTGCACCAATAATTAAAAAGCATAATCATAAATATCCAGTAAGATAGTGATTAAATTGTCAGAGAGATCAAGGTCAAATTGAAGTGTAGCATATATAGCAATAAAGGCAATTTTACGTTCAGAAATAAGTCTATGTTAGATAATTTACCATCCTCTCTATGAAGTGTTCTTTGACCAGTAAATGCTAAGGAATACTTAGTTACAACAAGCATGCCCTGCACAGGCAATAACATGATAATACCTATTGACATATCTATAAATGTCTGTTCTTTGAGATGTGATTCTTGTACAAGAGCAATATATATTCAAAAGCAAATGGAGGAAACAACTACAAAAATATCAAAAAAGTAGCAACTAGAAGAAACCAGCAACACAGAAATCAGAACCAGAAAAACCACAGCAGCAGCACACAGTAACCTGAACACAATGAATCAGCAAATAATAGAAGGGCAAACACTTAAATACAACAGACAACCAAGCTAACAAAGAGGCAGATGTGACACATAAGACAATTAACCAATAACAACAGCACAGGAAAAACAGGCAACAGGGGCTGTAACTTATACTAATGAACACAAGACTAGGCAAACTCCAACAAACACCGAAAGTAAGAAACACTGATCATACACTGGGAATTACTACACTAGGATAAGTAACATGGAACCAAAATACAAACTTCAACTTTATTTCTATAGCACATTTAAAACAACTATAGTTGACCAAAGTGCTTCACAGGTTAGCCAGCAAAAGAAAGGAACAATAAAGACAATTCAATACACTAAAATAAGATGAAAATAAAATAAAATAAGGTACAATAACTGCACTGAGATGTCTGGGCTCAACTTGAACCAAAAGCCAAGGAAAATAGGCTGGTTTTAAGTAAGGACTTGAAAGTATGTAAATTACGAACAGATCTGATATTCTGAAGTAGGCGGTCCCACAGGACAGTGCCTACAGCCGAAAAGGCCCGATCCCCGGCATTTTTGAACCTTGTCCTGGGAACGTCCAGAATCATCTGATTAGAAGACTTTAGCGCCCTAACTGAGGTGTGGAAAGCTCAGACAAATGGGATGAGCCCATTTAAAGCCTTAAAAACAAACAATGAAATCTTAAAATCAATTCTAAAAGATACAGGAAGCCAGTGAAGAGCGGACAAAATCAGGATAATGGGCTCGTGCTTTTTTGTCCCCGTAAGGAGCTGAGCAGCCGCATTTTGGACTAACTGTAGTCTCAGAAAACCAGAGTGCTCCAGGCACGGTTCCCGCGGGGTCTTAAAAAGTCTAAAATTCAGAAAGTTAAATTTAAGGCCTTAAAATGTCTTAAAACGCCCAGTTTTTCATCCTAGGTCTCAAATTTTATTTATCCAAGTCTTAAAATTCTTACCTCCGTTCATTCCCAAGAAGCATTGTCCGCAGAAAATAAAATATTAAAACGCTGCAGAACTAATCCATTGATCAGGGCTGCATATAACTGGTACGCAAGTACGCATTCACCCTTAAAAGCGATACGTGCGGCAATCGATTGCTGTGACAGTGCAAATGCGTACTCATTTTATGTGCATTTGCGCTGATATGACAAGAAATTACCGTGCATTTAACCTCTATACCGCAAATGAAGTACGAATTAGCATATATACAGGTTAAAATGAACGATAATTTCGTTTCTGGAGCAATGGGGAGGTGCGGTCCAGATACCTGGGCTCTCAGTTCATGGGACATGGGACAGCGCAGGACCTTCTGAAGCACAGAATCCCGGACAAATAGAATGGTGTTTTATGTTTAGCTGCATCGACAGTTTAACTATCGAAAAGTAGTTCTAAAATTCGAGCATAAAGTTTAAAGCACCGTTCCATATCAATGTCCCATAGAATAACAACCATATAGGCTAATTTATATTTTTTCTCATGCCCTCGACAACAATGTCTGTAAGTTTATGAGTTGTCTCTCACTTTAGTTTACAAATTTACTTGCTGTAGACGTAATATTAGTGAACTGTTTCTTCATTCACTCGTAAATAAGTGTTAGCAATTACAGTGTTATGCTAATCTTTCTATGGTTAATGCAATGCATTGTTCAGCTAACTATATATGCGGTTTTTAGCTTGCTAAGTGGTTTGTTAGAACTAAGCTAACGTCTTAGTATTATTATTATTATACCAGCCTAATGTATTAGGCTGGTTTAACCTAGCGATCTCCATAACTTATGAGTCAGGCTGTAAGTTTCCTTTGAACAGTACGTTTTTGTGGCAGTTTTGCTCGATTTTCACCTGTCAACTTTGAAGTCAGACAATAATGGAGCGATGCGCTCCCGTTCCTGGCTCGTGAACGAGTTTGCTCGCTGTTTATTCTGTGGTCACGCGCTGACCAGCTCACACAGAGCAGTATATCATATGATATGTGCGATAGCATTCTACGGAAATGAAAGCCTAATGATTTTTCAGTCAGCATATAACCTACGCATGGGGTGAAAACGAGTAGGGTAGTGCATGCCAGATTCACATTCATATTCAGCATGCCAATTGTATATTCATATTAAACATTCAGCTTTCAACATGTTGGTTCTAATAGGATAATTAATAGGCTAGATAATGTAGAGTGAGTTTCAAATACTTACTTAAAATTGTTTTAGTTCTGCCGTTTTAAGTATTTTGATGATCTGTTTTAATACTGAATCAATAAAAATGAATGTTTTGAGAATTTCTGGTATCATTCGAATGTTTCTAGTAATGCATCGTGTTGGTCTTAAATTTTACTCATAATGGTCTTAAAAGGTCTTAAAAAGGTCTTAAATTTGACTTACTGAAACCTGCACGAACCCTGTCCAGGCCTGCATATAGCAGGTTACAGTAGTCTCAGAATACCAGAGTGCTCCAGGCCTGCATATAGAGAGTTACAGTAGTCTCAGAAAACCAGAGTGCTCCAGGCCTGCATATTGGGAGTTACAGTAGTCTCAGAATACCAGAGTGCTCCAGGCCTGCATATAGGGAGTTACAGTAGTCTCAGAATGCCAGAGTGCTCCAGGCCTGCATATAGGGAGTTATAGTAGTCTCAGAATGCCAGAGTGCTCCAGGCCTGCATATAGGGAGTTATAGTAGTCTCAGAATACCGGAGTGCTCCAGGCCTGCATATTGGGAGTTACAGTAGTCGAGCCGAGTAGAAATAAAAGCATGGATCACTCTCTCAAAATCCCTACGAGGGAGATGGGGCTTGACTTTGGCCAACTGTCTGAGTTGATAGAAACTTGTTTTGACCACAAAACTAATCTGTCTGTCAAATTTAAAACCATTGTCAAGAATAAAGCCCAAATTCTTGGTAAAAGGTTACATATTAAACCCTAAAATGCCAAGAATGCGAGCAGAGTCATTGAGTTGTTTGGGGCGACCAAAAACAACCACCTCTGTCTTATTCTCATTAAGACATAGAAAGTTCGAGTTCAACTAGGTTTTCAGATCACTTAAGCAGTTAAGCAGTGGTTGAAATGACTTCTTGTCATTAGCTTTGATGGGGAGATAGATTTGGATATCATCAGCAAAGCAGTGGTA
>JAODKC010000096.1:1021689-1031799 GCA_026777985.1 Mormyrops attenuatus | reverse complement strand
CTAGGAATTGTTAGGGGTGCCAATAATTGTGGAACAGGTGATTTTATGAAAAATAATTATTTCTTAGTCAGGGATTTCTTTTTCCCCCTTAAAATTCACTTGAGTTGAAGGTTACATTTTTCTACAATTTTCATTGTGAGAGTATGCTTCTGCAATAAAAATTAAATTTATTTTAAGGCTTTTACCACATCTTAACCAGGGGTGCCAATAATTATGGAGGGCAGTGTAGGTAATACCTCTTAATTATTGAATTCTGGTGTTTCATTCAGACCAATGCCCTTTATATATGCCACGGGTATATAAAAACAAGCACCTAGGCATGCAGTCAGGTTTATAAATGTCAAAGAATGGGTTGTTTTGAAGAGCTCAGTGAATCCAAGTGTGGTACTGGATATAGGATGCCAGTCACGAAGTGGCAGACCACATAAAATAACAAAGCGGGGTCATTGAGTGCTTAGGCACATAGTGCGCAAAAGTCATGAACGCTCTGTTGACTCCAGAGTTCCAAATTTCCTCTGATATAAACCCCATCACAAAAACTCTGCACTGGGAGCTTCATGGAATGAGCTTCCATGGCCGAACAGCTGCATGCAAGCCTCACATCACCAAGCGCAATGCCAAGCTTTGGATGGAGTCATGTAAAGCACACCACCACTGGACTCTGAAGCAGTGGAAACGTATTCTTTGGAGTGATGAATCATGCTTCTTTATCTGGCCGTCTGATGGACGAGTTTGGGTTTGGTGGATGCCAGAAGAACGTTACCTGCCTGACTGCATTGTGTCAACTGTAAAGTTTTGTGAAGGAGGGATGAGGTTGATTTCAAGGGTTGGGCTTGGCCCCTTAGTTCCAGTTAAGGGAATGCTTAATGCTTCAGCATGCCAAGACATTTTGCACAATTGTGCCCCAGAGCACAAAGCAAGTATAGCTTACTAAGTGCTAGCTTAGCATTAGTAACCAGTGACCAGAATTACAACTGTAAATTCCCTTGATAAGTAATCGAGTCTGCTTTTCAGCATTATGAACTCTATGTCGGGGATGCAGTGTTTCTTGCCTATGTCCGTATTGTTGCTCCATGTATTATTAATATTGTTAATATAAATTCTCAGCTATTAATTCCGTCTAATGAGATTATCAGGCAGATTTTTTCCATTTTGTTGAATAATGATCGTGTGTTCTCTCAAAAGATGCTTGGTATAGATGGCTTGTAAGGTACTCTCTGTAGTCCGGCCTGTATCTCAGCCCTCGTGCCTAGCTTTGGCTTGCGCTCTCTACACTGCCTTCATTACCCTCTTCCTGGAATGGTGGTCCATGCAGGCTCCAAGCGAGTGAGCTCAATAGGAATATTTTACCGGTGTATAGGAAACCGAACTGAAAGTACAGTACTTGTTCCTAATAGTACCTGACAACCGTACATTTGTGCATCTACCAAGTTTATAGGAAGAGTTAAGGCAAACAAACAGCAAACATCTACATGGAGAGCTGCCAGATGCTGCGTCCATGTGCCCTGCCATCTTAGTTCAACAATACGCTGGTTTTATCCAAAGCAACAAATTCCATATACATTTTCCTATAAATGCGTGACATTATTTATCCCACTGTTTAGCTGCTTACTAGAAGCTATTTCTGAAATGATTTACATAGCATTGTTATACAATTAATAGTCTATGCTACGAAATATATTTTCTTAAAAAAATGTTGTTTAAAGCATCTTACTTAAAGGGCAAGTGTTGCACCTTGAACCTTAAGGTCTTAAGTCTACCTTCTTAAAGAAAATACTTTTGTTTGTGGCTGCATGCCTGTTTTTATTTGACCAAAGCACTTAACTGGACTAATTTAAAAGTGTCAACCAGTTATGCAGCTTTTTAATCGTATCACTGAGGGCTTGGCTTGGAAAACCAGCCAAAGATGTCTGAACTACAATACAAAGAGCTATGCCACTATCTGCCACTAGATGCCAGTAGCCTACCCACTTCAGCTGGTAGGTGAAATATTGTCTGAATGTTTTGTGATATATGTAATAGAGTTTCAGCTGAATGCTCACCCTGATAGTCAGCATGGTGGGGCAGTGTCCTGGACCAGCACATGTGTTCTCCAGGTTGAAATCAGAGTTGGGGTCCCGCAGGAAGATTGGTTTTAGGATGTAGCCACAGTGGCCATTGGGGAGGAAGCGGCCCTGGTTCAAGTCCATCTGCTCACCAGGAGTTTGGAAGTTGAGTGCCACTAAAAGAGGAGTTCATAAAGACACACTGTTTCATTGAAATGCACGGTGGCATTTGCTCACTGTCTGCTTGCCTTCACTGTTTATTAGGTTATACCAAAATCTGTGTGTGAAGTCAAGCTAAAGCAACAGCAGCTATATTTACACAACATGCAATTATTAATCACAATATACAGTAAATGTAACTATGACCAGTATCCTGTGCAATGGCTTGAGTATCCTAGCAAATGCTCTTGCAACAGTCTAATCAAAAAAGCTATGAGGTAAGAAGGTCCACATTTCAGTCAATTCTGAACATACTGTCTGTACTTCAACAATACATGCAGGCATTGTTTTCTGGTTATAAGTTGTGAATGTAGATAGTATCAAAATAAAACCGTGCAATGACAGGGGCAGGTAGGTTCACACATAGAGCCATGTTACAACAAAGTAGTATGGCCCAGCCAGAGTACCAACCCATCTGACAGCCAGCGTTCCACATCTCCTGCGGATTGTAGTTGGAGGACTGTAGTCGCTGTCCTGAGGGGTAGATCCTGCTGAGGTTCCTGCTATTGTATCGAATAAACCATTTTCCTGTATAGAAAAAGAAACATCGAATGACAGTGGCAGGCATGAAGACAAGGACATCATATTAAACTGTTTATGTACTAATCCACATGCTATATATATACATATATCAAAATTATTACCACTTATGTTTCCTGAACAATTCCTGTGAAACATCTATGATTCTGTAGATGAACATGGCCCTGATTGGCTCCCCACCAGCTACTCACCCGTCTCCTTCACATGTCTGAGGGCCTCACTCTCAGAAAAGGAGGCTATCTCACTGGGTGGCTTTTTGGCAGCCTGGCCGAACCCACAGAAGGGTACGCTTCGGCAGTACACCACCAGGTCTGAGAGCTCAAGGCTAATTTTGGGCATCAGAGCCTGAACACATGTGCAAGAGAGAAAGAAAGATTTTAAAATTCTAATTCGTAAGTAATGTTTTTGTTGATTGGAGTTAATCCTGTGTATATACTACAAATAAGAATGTTCATTTTTTGGTTCAGTGTGGCTGCTCAATAAGTCTCTTGGTAAACATGAGGATTAGAGTCTGCCTCTGCCTCGTACATTGTGCAACTGCCCCTTATTGAAAAATAAAGTGTTGTGTCCTATTTTGAACCAATATGGGACGTGATTTGTCTCGTATTTTCTAACCATGCGATCATGAGCTATACTGAGTATTTTGTAAGCACATTAAACTAAAGCATGATTTAGTATTGCAATGGCAGCTTTCCTGTAGCTAAACAGATACAATGTTACTCTAACTACAGTGCTCAGGGGTTCAGAACCCAGGAAAGGCATGTCAGTTGTACCTCTTCCCACCACTGTAAGTTTTTTTGGATAAAAGCGTCACCTACATATCAATGAGCTATACATACATCGTATGCATAAAAAATAAAAACTTGGCCCCTCCATGGCCCCTCCTAGACCTCCATATATACCATTACTGTATCCATTGCAGTTCTTACGGTTATGTCACAGAAAATCTTGGTCATAGTGCAAAGGAGAAATAAATAGAATATAAATATTTAAACATATAAAACATATGAATGACATTTTCAAACATGGACATTAAAACATACACAAAGAATATAAGTAATAAATGTGCAATTGGTGGGGAAAGATTCTGCAAATTGGCATGTAAGTGGAATGTGCAATAAAGGAATAGGTGTAGTCTCAGAGTTACATGTCACAAATAAGACAGCATTCAGGTAAAAACACATTTATTAACTTTTTCATTTCCAGTTGATCCACCCAGAACCTCTAGAAATTGTACAGGTTGATGAGTGTGTGGAGTACAGATTTTATGAGTGGAGCAGGTGATGGGGTTGGCCAGTGGAAACAATGCTGTTGTTTCCAACTGCACCAATTCTAGTTTACTTTGGGTTTTCACATGGCAGGAGTTCCGCAATATGACCCCAGGCAGAAGCAGGAGCACCTGCTTCACACCAGTTATCTCATTTAGTTACTGATACACGGGCTTACCGTAAAATACTATATACTGTAAAATTATTGCACAGCAGACACTACATACACAAAAAGGGACTGTCTTGTATAACTTAATTTCCCTAAAAGCACTGCCATTATGTTATTGTTGGCAAGCACTAAAGCAATCGTAACAGATACCTTTGCTGGGTAAATGTTTATTTAAAAATTAATATAAAAAGCTGAATTATATCACAGATGTAAACACACATTCACCATCCAGGGCTCACCTTGTCAGTGTCCTTTTTCTCTTTGCTCCTGCACCCAGCTGTTGCCTCATCCTCAGAGCTGGAACTTGAGCTGGAGGAGCTGTCTGTTTTCTCTGGCTGGACACTCTCTTTCTTTCCCTTTATCAGGATCTTCCACTTCAGGTCCTGCCATTATGCAAGCAAAATCCTTTAGTAATGGCTTCCTCTGGGATTTAATGAAAGCCATTTTAATAAACTTAAATGAATAGCGTTTTGTACAACTTTATTTACCAAAATATCATAAAGCTTTTACTTTGAATTAGTGCATACAAAGTGATGAGTTAATGTCAATTTATAATAAAATGTTAGCTGTTAGCTGATGATTAATGTGGTGATTAATTTTGATCAAACAATGAATGTATAGCTTTGTTAAGCTGCTTTGGTCCCACCATCCTTAGCTTCTCAATTTAAACAAAAAGAAGACTGTGTGGAGATCTCCAAATACCGGTGCAGCTTTGTTTATCTAATAACCTTTTACTGGCAGAGTTTACTGTTGATGTACGAAGAGAATATGCCAGAAACATTTTGAGTCCAGTTGCTCACGTGTTGAGCTTTCCTCCAGGTACGACCAGTGGATGTGACTTGGATCTTTGACTCTGTGGCTTTTAAAAGCTGTGTAAATAAAAGGCTGGGAATGTCAATTTTAGATGGGGTTTCCACCCACTTTGTGTATGGAAACACTAGCAAAATGGGCAGTTAGTGTGAGAGAAGCCTTTAAGTCTTTTAAATACCAATGATTTAAAGAAAAATTGGCAACACTTTACTTAAAGTACACATGTATAATGCATTACAGATACCTACATAAAGCATTATAAGCATTCATTAAGTATTACACAGCCTATATGTCACACCCAGCCCCGATTGCCCTGCTGTGGACCACGCCTCCTCCCTAACCTTGTGTGGAATGCTCCCGTTTACCTGCTGTTTCCTGTTTCCTGCTCGTTACCCAGTGTATTTAGTCCGCGTTCTAGTCAGTCTTCCCCAGATCTGTCATTGATGTATCGTCCTTGGTGTCACGCCTGTCCCGTCTGCTGCCCTTGTCTACCCGAAATAAACCCCGTTTCCCCGTAACCTGGGCTCACTCGCCTCCTTCCCCGCTCGCCGCTGCCCGGACGCTGACACTATAACCTAGTTATATAGCCTATAACTATTTATAGAAAGGCATAACACATTTTAGCCATGTTTATTATGCATTATACTGACCATTATAAGGCATTATAAAGGTATCTATAGTGCACTATAGATTCATAGAGCTTCATGGAGCATTCATAATGCATAATAAACATGCCTATAATGTAGGGCTGTAACGATACACTAAACTCACGATTCTGAGTTCACGATACGATATTCTCATGATTTTTTCACAGAATGAGCTGCAGACAAATTTATTCAAAAATTAAACTGTGCGAAACGTGTCCTACTCTTAACAGTGCAACTGAAATTGTATAAACTACCGTTTTTTTTAAAAAAAAAAACCCAAATCAAAATAAGTAAATAAAAAAAATAAATCAAATAAATAAACAGTAACGCTTTACATTAACTGCACCTTCATAATGCTTTTATATGGCATTCATAAAATGTTCAGTACACCCTTTTCGTTTGTGATTACCGGAAAGCTAAAATGTTGCCACACCGCCTAATTAAGATGGAGGAGGAGGGTCCTCAATTTCAAATTCGCTCACCATCTCGCGTTCGGTCAAAACCAAAAACTAACGTACGACGTCGACATGAATATGCAGTGACATTTCACGTCGAACTGACGTTGTGAAGTCAAATGTAATATTACACCAGTTTTTCTGTTAAGTAAAGTACCGTGAAAGACTCCTAAAGTAGCGATTCATTTTCCACATCAGCTGGTTTAAATCGTCATACATTTACATCGATTTTTAACCGATTCGCGACATGCCTACTACAATGTGTTATGGCTTTTTATAGTTATAGCGGTGTTTGTAATTCTTTATGAAGGTATCTATAATGCATTATGATGACTGCTTTAAATAAAGTGTCACTGAAATATTGTTGTTTGCCTACAGGTTTGTGGTCAAGAGCTGGAGACATACAGGCAAATTAGCCAACCAACATCTTAATACTAGTAACAAAAACCCTAAAAACCTGCTGGAGCCATGAAGAGCAAATGTAAAACAGTAGGGTGAACATCTTAATACCAGTAACAAAAACCCTAAAAACCTGCTGGAGCCATGAAGAGCAGATGTAAAACAGTACGGTGAACAGATGAAGAGACATTCAGAGTGGGGCCCACCTCTGGCGAAGGTAGGCTGGAGAGGAGCTTGTCATTAAGGGGCTTGCTAAGCAGCTTGTCCCCTAGGATGGTGCAGAGGTGCTTGGCCATCACTGCCTGCTGCTCTACTGTGCAGTGGTTCTCCAGGGATAGTACCAGGGGGTACGGGGAGGCCTGGCAGGCAAGGCGGTAAATATGGAATATACTCATTGTTTCAACTAAGAATCAATAACTATTGGGTAAAAGAGGCTTGGTCAGCTCTACATTACAGGTTCTCAAGAAACAGGGTTTGATATAAAAAAGGCTGATTCTCTTAAGAGTCCACACAACAATTATTAAGAGAACACACGTTGTGCTGAATTGTCCCTGGAGGAAGCAGCGGCAAAGTAAGAGCTAAATATGTAAATAAGTAAGTATTTTGTTTTCGTTCCACATCCTGAAAAAGGATTAGCCCTGGACCAGCGCCAGCTGATTGTGTAGGTTCTCACCTTGAAGGCGTATTCTGCAATGGTCTCGATGACTTCCTGGAAGGTCACCTTGGACGTGAGGGTGTGTCCATGGTAGATAACAGGCTCACCGCTATCACCATCCCAGCAATCCAGCTCCACACACCGGCATCCCTGGTTCAGAGCTCTGCACGCCCACACACACATAATGACACTGCACTTAAGCATACATACACATACACCCTTAAAAACACCAACATGTCACAGTAATCTAAGGTATAATACGCATTCTGAAACTGCAAAAAAGGATAAAGGGTGATCAATGAAAATGGCCTTCCAGTGACCACACAATCACAAACACAAGTTACACAATCTCTGATGAGGACTGGTTGGGGAGTGTGTATAATGGACGAATTACTGAAGTAAACCTTGAAATTCCTCTCTACATCCTTGAGTGTCTGTTTTAAAGATGAGATCAAAAGTACAAATGTACTATATACCACAGTTCCCCAGTTCCAGTCCTGGTGGGCCTGAATCGAGCACAGTTTGCAAATTTCCCTGCTCAAGCACATCTTAATCAGCCTATTACTGGGTTTAGTTGGTGTGTTTGAGCAGGGAAATCTACAAACTGGGGAATCCTGCTATACACAGCTCCAAAGACTTCATGAACCAACAGAATGTTTGGATTGGCTTACAAAGGTCATCAATGTGACATTGGGCATGTTTCAGTATATAAGATGCAATACAGCTACTTTACAATATTCACTGGCATTCTGGCAACATCAGAAACCCACATACAACAATGTTGTATGTGGAACAACAATGCCTGAAAAATGTCAACAATGAAACAACAAGACTGAAAAGAAACAACAATGACTGAAAAAGGGGCAGTGTTCTTCAATCATTCCTGCAAGGACACCAATCTGCTCCAAAAACTTGGTCTGTTTCACCAAGAGCATGCCTGATTCTGGTAGAGGTACTGCATGTTGGCTGACCCTGCACTGTGTCTTCCAAGCTTCTCATGGAGAACAAAATAGGGCAAAAGAGAATTTCTCCATGGGGATTACAAAAGTATCACTAATTGTGTCCTTATTAAATTCTCATCAAATCCTCCATCATGTTAGTTATGTCTAACAGACCAAACACGGCTAGTTGAGAAAGGGAATATTGAGCCATTTAGCCATGGCAAGTTGAGAAAGGGAGGCTACATGAAACATGCATGTGTTTATACCTGATGTAGGGCTCTGTGCTGCTGGCACTGGTCAACTGGTCCTTGGTGAGGTAGGTATTGTGAGAGGAGGAGATGAAGTAGTGAGCCAGTGGCTGTGTCATGTCCTGGTATACTTGTGAATGGTCTCCGTTGAACACGTTGTTCTCACAGGACAGCATGTATAGCGTAAAGCCATTTGGGGTCATGAACTGGTTCTTCTGAGCTGTTGTATTGGACAACCATATGCATAAGCATTGTTACTTGGTTTGAGGTGTAAAAGCAAAGTGAAGACTGAAGTAATTTAATAGTAATTTTCATTGACTTGTAACTAATGTAATAATTTTCAATATTGAAAAACATTTGTTACTGATGTATTTAAATGATTTTTAAAAAGATTCCCTTGCTTTTATGCA
The DNA here is from genome assembly GCA_026777985.1 of Mormyrops attenuatus. Lineage (NCBI taxonomy): Eukaryota > Metazoa > Chordata > Actinopteri > Osteoglossiformes > Mormyridae > Mormyrops > Mormyrops attenuatus. The sequence goes on along the minus strand of JAODKC010000096.1, from coordinate 1,022,993 downwards.
TTGCGCTTTTTAAGTATTATATTACCTGGGAATTTATGTACAGTCATCTAATACTTTTTAAAGAGCATATACAACGGGGAAAATAAGTATTGAATGCGTCAACATTTTACTCAGTAAATATATTTCTAATGGGGCTATTCACATGAAATTTGCACCACATCGGTAACAGCCCAAGTAATCCACACATACAAAGGTATCAAAACAAATACATCCATAAATTAAGTAATGTGTAATAAAATGAAATGACACAGAGAATAAGTATGGAACACATGAAGAAAAAGAAGTTGAAAAAGGCATGGAAAGCCAAGAAACCAGTATTTAGACTGCAATCCTGCCCCCTATCAGATGGTTTAGATCAGATGGTAGAGAAAGGTTTCTCATTCCACAAGAAGCATCTCATGATGGGTAAGAGCAAAGAGCTCACTTAAGAACTTTGCACCTCTGATGGCATTGGTTCCAGATGCATTTCTAAACGTCTGAATGTTCCAGTGAGCACCGTTGGGGCCATAATCTAGAAGCTGGAAAGAACATCATTTCACCATAATCTGGCCACAACCAGGTGTTCCTCACAAGATTTTTGACAGAGGAATCAAAGGAATAATCAGAAGAGCTGTCTAAGAGCCAGTGACCACTCATGGAGAGCTTCAAAAAGACTTGGAATTAGCAGGAACAGTTGTTTCAAAGAAATCAATCAGTAATGCACTCAACCGCCATGGCCTCTATGCACGCTCACCGCACAAGACTCCACTGCTGAAGAAAAAGCATGCTGAAGCTTGTTTAAAGTTGGACAAAACAATGAAATACTGGGAGAATATAATCTAGTCAGATGAGACCAAATTTGAACTCTTTGGATGTCATAGCACACACCATGTTTTGGAAGAGAAATAGCACTGCACATCACCCCAAAAAGACCAAACCAACAGTGAAGTTGCAGGTGGGAATATCATGGTGTGGTGCTGTATTTCATGGTGCTGGCAGACTTCATATAATTGAAGGAAGGACGAATGGAGAAATGTACCGAGATCTGCTGCCATCTGCCCTGATGCTGAAGAAGAAATGAGGGTGGACATTTCAGCAAGACAATGATTTCAAACACACAGCCAAGGAAACTCAAAATTGGTTTCAGAGAAAGAAAATAAAGCTGCGAGAATGGCCCAGTCAATCACCCAACTTTAATCCAATTGAAAATCTATGGAAAGAACTGAAGACCAGAGTTTATAGGAGAACGTTTTATGGGTTCCACGGAAATAAAGGTAGCTGATTACGAGAAAGACCTCGGTGTATATGTTGATGCTTCCATGTCC
>JAODKC010000096.1:1000283-1021589 GCA_026777985.1 Mormyrops attenuatus | reverse complement strand
ATTAGTTAGGTTCTCCCCAAACAAGCTTGATGGGCCGAATGGCCTCCTCTTGTTTGTAAATTTCTTATGTTCTTATGAGAGGCCCCCGGAACCTTCAAGATTTAAAGACAGTTTGTGTGGAAGAATGGGCCAAAATCACACCTGAGCAATGCATGCGACTAGTTTATTCATACAGGAGGCATCTTGAAGCTGTCTTTACCAACAAAGGCTTTTCAGCTAAGTACTGTATTTCCCCAATGATAAGCCACCCCACATTATAGGCCGCCCCATTCTATAAGCCGCAGAAAATGCTCATTTGTGTTTTAAAACTCGAAGATAAGCCGCCCCATGTTACCGATTTAACAATCTGAAGTAAAAGCATCTAACTTGGCACGCCCCTGTAGGCCTTTGCAACTCTATAGTGACATACCTTAATATTTTAACGTGAACATTTAAATTGATAAAACTTTGCACTTACCGTTATCATGCCGCCACGCAAGTCCTACGCTGCAGAATTTAAACTCCAGGTTGATGCTTTTGCGAAAGAAAACGGCAATTGTGCAGCTGGACGCCACTTTGAAGTAGATTGTGAGAAATTAGCGGAAAGATGAAGAAGCTTTGCACACGCTTCCACCACATAGGCGTGCAAGGCGTAAAGGGAAGCAAAATGGTCAAACTTGGAGAAGCGACTTAAAGAATGGATTCTCGCACAGCGTGAGAATAATTGGGTAGTTTCAACAATAGCCATCAAAATGAAGGCATGAGGAATGGCGACTGAAATGACAATTGATAACTTCAAAGGGGGTCATAATTGGGTTTCACGTTTCATGAAACGAAATGCTCTATCTATCTGAGCCAGAACGACTGTGGGACAGAGACTGCCAGACGACTGGGAGAAGAAACTTGACAGTTTTAGAGAGTTCGTCAGCAAGGAAATCGAGACACTGAAACTAACACCGGATGACATCATCAACATGAATGAGGTCCCAATGCAGATGGACATTCCATCAACACGCACTGTCGATAAGATTGGTAAAAAGACCATATCATTAACTACCACAGGTCACGAGTGGACAAGTTTTACAGTTGTTCTAGCTTACACGACAAGTGGCAAAAAATTGAAGCCATTCGTGATTTTTAAGAGGGTGACAATGCCACGGGAAAAACTACCCAAGGGTATTAAGGTCTCAGTGAACAAGAAGGGCTGGATGAATGAAGACGTTATGGTAGAATGGGTGGACAAATGCTACAGAAGGTGGCGTGGAGCTGGATTTTTTAACAAGAAGAAGTCCTTGCTAATTTTCGACTCTACAGTATGTCTGGACATCTGATGGATAGTGTTCAGAAGGCAGCGAACAAGGTTGGTGGTCACGTTGCTGTAATACCTGGTGGAATTACATGCAAACTGCAGCCACTTGATATTGCTGTCAATCATACATTTACGTGCCTTGTGAGGATCGAGTGAGAAAAATAGATGACAGATGGTGAGAATACATTCACTCCATCTGGCCAGCAGCGACGTGTGACGTACAGTCAAGCGTGCGAATGGGTTATTTTGGCGTGGAACAATGTGAAACCAGAGAGCATACAGAATGGTTTTCGCAAAGCCGGAATCCATCCTTCACCTGCAAGCCTACCAGCAGCACAAGCAACATCAACAATATCTGAGAGCGATACCAGTGACGAGAGCGTGTCCGACATCAGCGACAGCAAAGCAGCACAGGTCGCAACTGAGTTGTTCGGTGATGACGACGACGATTACGGATCTGATTTTGAATGATTTGAAGAAAGGTAAGCCTAATAATTTTTGCATTTCTGTGTTGCTATTTTTATACTGAAGAATTTACGTGTAGATAGAAACATAAACAGTACATTTAAATTTAACTAATCATTTGTGTGTGCCGTTTTTTTTTGCACTAAATTATACTTTTAGCGAATGCGTTTTCATGTTTTTGGATAGGCCGCCCCATTTAAGCAAGCCGCATCCAATACGTAGGTTTGTAAAAGTAATGTATAAGCCACGGCCTATCGTTGGGGAAACACGGTATTAAATAAATTTCAGTATGCGTGTTCAATACTTATTACCTGTGTCATTCCACTTTATTTCACACAACTTATATGGATTTATTTGTTTTGATTTCTTTGTATGTATGGATTACTTGGGTTGTTACTGACATCTGGTGTAAATTTCATGTCAATAGCCCCATTAGAAATATATTTACTGAGAAAAATGCTGACGCATTCAATACTTATTTTCCCTGCTGTAAATAGATAAGCTTATAGAATTCCAAAAGGCTCCTTAAAATGATGTGTTGCAGAAGGCCTGGTTTTGTGTTGACATGCATCCCACATTCAAATGAACAAAACCCATGAGAAAGCAGACCTAGACCAAGATGCTACAGGTGGCTGTATCATGTGCCTGCATCAACCTACCCCACTCATTCAGCTCATAGGTGAGGATGAGGCTCTGAGCATGGATGAGGGAGGCATCCTCGCCCTGGTCATGCAGGAACTCCCGCAGATTAGTGGTAGACAGCACACAGCCATTGCTGGAATAGTGCAGGAACACCTGGTCCAGCTCAGGCCGGCGCAGCAACTCCCGGCAGAACTCTTCGGTCTCAGTATGGTCAAGGCGCCCATCAGCAGAGTGGTCGCACTTCTGCAGACAGGAGTTGCATCCAAAAGCAAGTAGCATGGATACTGACCTCTCACAAATACTTATAAATATATATACATGACAACCCAATCCAAGAACTCATGACAGTGTTGGACCTTTGGATCTTGGAGCTTCTGAAAAATGATCAAGAAAAAAATTCAAGTAGTCATCAATCTGTCGCATTCACCAAGGTATCAAATAGTTTTGAATTAAATGTATAACTGTATATATGGGCAGGTACAGTGGATTTTGTTCAAGTACTGAACTACTCAAAACCAATGTCATCTACCATTAAATCAATGAACAGGCATACAGCAAATTCAAAAAAACATGCCACACATATAGACAGTTGTATAAATATTCAGGATGACACATCCAGATGCTCTGGGGTATTGAGCACAGATGTAGGGGTTGTCAATCCTGACAAGTATTTATCACACTGGATTTTCAGATTTCCTGGCAGGGAGTGTATGTGTGTTTAAACATAAGGGATGAATTGGCTTGGATGAAATGAATGACTGCTTGTGTGTCCTGGATTTTTCATTCATAAAATCTGGGTGTGTTTTACAATAATTATATACGTACAGTTTGTGTGTAGATTTACAGATAACTAATTAATTATATAATCCTTGGTCTAGGATGTGTGCTGTAAAAATGGTTTAACCTACCATGTCCTTGGTTTGGACACGACTGCAGTAGCAGTTACTCTCAGAAGTTTCCTGGAGTAATAGAATCTGTTCCAGTTACTTATCATGTCCATAATGCACAGACTACACAGTACCCACACCATAACGGTAAGTAATGTGTCATGTGTCATCATTTGTACAATGACTATATCACTCAGAGCACCACACTGGAACTGATTCTTTAACAAGAAACTGGCCGAATGGGCCCTGGGGACATGCAATAAATTCTTTTAGTATAGCTAAGGAGGCACATGGGGTGGCACAGTGATGTAATGGTTAGCACTGTTACCTCACACGTCTAGGACCTAGGATCAATTCTTAGCCAGGGTTCCGTGTGTGTGGAGTTTGCATATCCCCCCCCCAGTCCAAAAACATGCTGAGGCTAATTGGAGTTACCAAATTGTCTATAGGTGTGAATGGTGTGTTAATGTGCCCTGCGATGGGTTGATGTCCCATCCTGGGTTCATTCTTGCCTTGCACCCATAGGCTCTGATCACCCAGTCAGTAACAGTAACAACTTTAGCCCCTAAACGTCAGCGATTAGCGCCCACCTTGAAGAGGGAGTGGGCGTACTGCTCATTTAGATCGATGTTGATCATCTGCAGCAGGCGCTGCACTTCATCGTAGCTCATCTTCCCATCCTGGTTCTGATCAGCCCGCCTCAGGTAGCCCCAGATCCAGGTGTGGGAAGTCAAGGGTACAACAGTGAAAGGTTGCAAAAGCATAAGAGAGAGACCAGAATCTGCACTCACAGGCCTGTGACACCACAGACACACAGAAACAGAGTTCTAAACTCATTGGCCTGTGACACCACAGACACACAGCACCAGAGAGTTCTGACCTCACAGGCCTATGACTCCATAAACACACAGCTGCAGAGAGTCCTGAACTCACTGGCCTGTGAATTCACAGACACACAGCTGCAGAGTCCTGGGCCTGTAACTCCAGACTGCGCTGACTATGAAGCTGGTTGACGCAGCAGCATGCAGGTACACAGCAGTGACTCATATTTATAACTAAACACAGACACAGAATCAAAACAGATGAAAACAGGAAATCTTTAAAAAGAATATGTTTCACAGAGACATACACCACAAGTACATTCTGGGACTGTAGCTTTTATGAAACTTTTATGACAGTTGCATTCAAACCATTGGGCTCAGGCTTAGCCCGGCTTCCTGAGTACAGTGGAGGATATTTATCCAGCTTCTCCTTCTGGGTCATGTTGTTCAGCCTGTCCTGGAGGCTGCGGATCCCATTGATCCAACTCTGAGCCTCCTCCTCAGTGGAGCAGCACAGGTCCAAGCTCTTGCGGGCCCCTTTGAAGACCACAGTGAAGCACTGACCCTCCGGCAAGGACACCCCCATCCTTCGCAGTACCTCTGACTGGCAGCCCTCACGCACACACTCCACATCCGCCACTGAGACTGCGTGGGCCCCCGTGGAGGGATGATATACGGAGTGAGAGAAGTAAGAGACACAAGAGATACAGCACAAACTTTAAAATGTCCTCCTTGTTGTGGAATGTTTTATTTATCCAAAAAGAAAATAAATTAAATTATTATATTGCACTTGAAATTCTATAATGCTGCACTGATGGACTGTAAACATGGGAATGCTGATCTTTAGATAGGGAAGGTTACACCTAATGTGTTTTCTTAATAAGGAAAAATATGCAAAACATCTCATGCTTGTGGAACTATAATCCTTTCCTTGACTGAGCAGTTTTCTTTTCCCCAAAGCTCTATTTAAGCTAACAACAATAAATTAAATGAAGCTTTATTAATAAAGTTACAATAGAATGTGTTTTTTTCCACATGCTCCATCTTGCCCCCCTTGTTGAAGGCATATACACACCTTGCAGAGAAAGCAAAGCTTAAGGGTTAGAGCAGTGTTTCCCAACCCAGTTTTCAGGAAACCCCGGACAGTCTACGTTTTTTCTTCTACTCAGCTCCCAGTGCACCTGTTCCAGGTATTCGGTGTTCCTGATTGGCTGAGAGCTGGGAGGGAGCAAAAACGTGGACTGTCCAGGGTTCCCCGAGGACTGGGTTGGGAAACACTGGGTTAGAGGGCAGAGCCCACACCTCTGGAGCATTAAGGACATTGCTGAGATATGACTACTCTGCCAAGCATGGAATTCAAACCAAGCACTTTCCACACACATCAACCCCTGAAGAAGAAGGTGACTGTCCCAGATGGGAACTGAATTCCTTGGAGACTGGTGCCTTGTCCATTAGGCCACTGGGTAATCACTTGAAAGCTCATTTTCAAGATGGCCTCCCATCAAAGAGGAAAGTATATTTTGCTGAAGAATTACTGCTTCATTTCAGGTACTATATTCCATTTGTTGAACAGTGACAGTCATGCTTTCAGACTCTCAAAAAAATGGCTTCAATTTAATTCGTTTTATTTCTAGGGATAGATTGAAAGTTGTATAGCTAATTTATGTGTATTATCTTTAGAGAAACCAACATGAATACACAGTGCACATTATATACTCAAAATGGGCCAAAAACTGTTCTTGATAAAGAATTACATAAGGAAGAAAAAATCAACACATCTTTAGTTAAATACAATTATAAATTAAAAAGTAATATTAGAAAGTATTTGATATTTGTTTTTATTCCAGTTAATTTTGGAAGCAACATTTATTTTTTAGTTGTGTTTTTTCATGTCGTTTCATTTCTGCTTACGAAAATGTTTTCTTATACTTTTAATTTCAGTTTTCATTCATAATAATAACACCAGAAAACACCAAAAGTACAGTTTGTTGCTGGGTTTTTTCTTTGACTGCCTCTTGTACTTCATGAGATTGAAAGTGGGAACCTTAATTGCTGAAATCTGTGGCTTATAAGCACTTTCAATCTGTATGTTCTGTGGGATGGAAATGCTTCAAGTGGTGAAATAAGTTGTATTTCCAGTTTTAGTTGGCAGAAGTTGACACCTGTTGCCAAAGTACTGCCACACCACTCACATGACACAGTAAAGTACTGCCACACCTTGTTTATCCACAATATCTCCTTTTTTAAGGAGGTCCTCCCTTCCGTGTTCCACGCCCCTCTTTAACCTCGTGTGGATTCCCCATGTTTACCAGCTGTTTCCTGTTATTGTCATTAGTGCAATGTATTTAGTCCACGGTTCAGTTTGTTTCCCCAGTCTGGTCATTGTATTGTCAACCTGCATTGCTCCCTCTTCGTCTGTGTTTACTTCAATTAAACCCCACATTATGCCATTTCCTGGCATCCTGCCTCCTTTACTGTGCTCCGTGCGCTGTGAGATGTGACAGAATGACCGGACTCCCAAACAAGACGCCTCCAGTAAACGAGGTAGAATACATGGACCACATTAACAAGGTAATTTATTGGCTCGAACAGCCCGAGGTTCGGGGGGATCCCGGGGCTCTAGCCATCGCCAACCGATCACGGGACATCCTAGAGAGGATGTCCCGTGATCAAGTGGGAGGTACGAGATAATCTCCGGCTGCTGAGAAACCAAGTTGCGGAGACGATAATCCTACGGGTAAGTGTCAACTGTGGGCTGCCTCCTCTCTCGCACAGTGAAATGCCCGATGTCGCTACCAACCCCGTGATGCCAGCTTGGAGGAAGAAAAAGTGGAGAGACTATACGCAGGAGGACTCACCTGAGGTTCTTCTGGGATCCGTTGCAGTCCCTGCTTTCTCCCTGGGAATGTACCGGGAGGAGCCCCTCCCAACCCTCTCACTGGCGAATGGTATCCTGTCAGCACCTGAAGCCTGCGCAGCTGCTCCCCGCGAGTGGGCAGCCGAAGCCGGTGCCTTCCGTGGCACGCACCTGGCCCTTAAAGGGGCCAGGTCGGTGAGAGATGCTATCCCGCAAGTCCCTAAGCTCCTTAGAGGGCATTCCCCCGTGGCGTCTGTTCCAGAGGGCATCAGCTCCCCATGGCATCTGTTCCAGAGGCGCGTCAGCTCCCTGTGGCGTCTGTGCCTGAGACTTTGGTTGCGCCCAAGGATAATTTGCCTGCCCCGTCACCAGCGTCCTGTGTCTATCCCAACACCTGGTTCGGTTTCGTCCTTGGAGAAGCAGTACTTCACACTCCGTGGCCTTTACTGGCGGGTAATGGAGGATCCAGTTGTGCAGAACTCCCCAGAGGCTGCCCCCCTTCGTAAGCAGGAGGATTTTGCTGTCTTCACCCCGGCTTCCCCGCCTGTAAAGCTAGAGAAGGTGATGGAGATTCTAAGGGGACTGATCCATCTGCGAGAGGCACAAGCGTCCCCGGCAGAAGACGCTGCTTCGCAAAAGGCGGCGTCCGAGGTCTCAGCTGAACCTGTCTCAGAGGTTCCTGTGCCGGTGAGGCCTACAGCACCCCCTGTGGTTCCTGTGCTGGCGGTGCCTGCAGGGCCCCCCCAGGGTCCTGTGCTGTTGGTCCCTGCAGCGCCTCCTGAGGTTCCAGTTCTTGGTTCGGGCCCCGATGTTCCTGACCCAGCGGCGTCGGCTGCGCCCCCGGAGGTTCCTGCGCTGCCCGTTCCAGCTGCGCCTCGGGAGGTTCCTGCGCCGCCCGTTTTGACTGTGGCCCTGGAGGTTTCTGTGCCGCCGCCCAAAGTTCCTGGCCCAATGGACCCTGCACCTGAGGTCTCCTGAGGTTCCAGCTCACGCCCCCGAGGTTCTTGCTCCCACCTCTGAGGTTCTGGCTGCGCCCGAGGATCCTGTTCCGGCGCCCGAGGTCCCCGCGCCCGAGCTTCCTGTTCCGGCGCCCAAGATCCCCGTGCCCGAGGGTCCCGACCCAGCGGCCGACGCACCGTCCTGCGAGGCCCCAGTCCTGGCGACCATTGCACTGCCCTTCGAGGTTCCCATCCCGGCGGCCGCTGCCCTGCAAGGGTCCAGCCTCGGCAGCTGACGTGCCACCTCCTGAGGTTCCCGACCCGGCAGCTGACGCACCGCCCTGTGAGGCCCTGTTCCCGGTGCCTGACGTACCGTCCTGCGAGGTCCCGGTCCCGCCGGCTGATGCGTCGCCCCCAGCGACTCCAGTACCAGCGGCCAACACGCTGCGCAGTGAGGCCTCGGTCCTGGCGGCCGACACACCTCCCAGTGAGGCTCCGGTCCCAGAGGCCGATGCGCCGCCTCCCGAGGTCCCAGTCCCGGTGGCTGACGTGCCGCTCTGTGAGACCCTGGTCCCTGGCCCCGCAGCCTCAGTCCCCCTGATCCCAGACCTTCCAGTTCCAGTCCCCCATGTTCCCAATGTTCCACCACTCTCCCTGATTTTTAACCCCACTCCAGAATCCCCAGCTTCCCTGGCCCTAGACCCGGTCCTCGAGGAGGTCCCAGATGGCCGAACCACCGCTCCTCTCTCCTTAGTGGAGCTGGAGGAGGAGCTCGAATGGGACCCCTTGGGGAGAACCCAGACTGTCCCGGTGGACCCCTCTAGTGGGTCAGCCCAACCTCCACATCACCGTGGTGGATCTAGGCCAGGTCCCCGCCTGTCGGTCTCCCGGGAAGGGAGAGGACACCGACGTCGGGGTTGGTGCCCTGGCTCGCCTTCGCTTCCCCAGGCTCCAGCTCCAGCGGGTTCCCCACCGGTGACTCATCGGTCACCCATGCCTGCGTCTGAGCCAGCTGTGGCTGCGCCTCTGCCTACCGCAGCCGCGGCTTCCTCTTCGCCTTCTCTGCCAGCCCCTTCGTCTGCTTCCTCGCCACCCTCGGAGTCCCTTCAGCCCGTTCCGGCCTTGCGGTCGCCTGCTGCTCTGATGGCTTCCACCCTCCATGTTTGCTCCTCGTCCTTCCGTGCCTTTGCTCCCTTCTGGTCCCTTTGTGCCCCCTGTGTTTCCTCCTAATCCCTCTGTGCCTTCGTTTCTTGTTGGACCCTTTTGTGCCACCTATGCATGTGCCCCCTGTTGTGGTCCCTCCGTTGTCCCCTCTATTGTCTATTTGTTTCCCCAGTCTGGTCATTGTATTGTCAACCTGCGTTGCTGCCTGTTTGTTCAGTGTTTACTTCAATTAAACTCTGCATTATCCCGTTTTCTGGCATCCTGCCTCCCTTACTGCGCTCCAAGCACCGTGAGAAGTGACAACAATACTTATTTAAACCCTTTAATTAGTTTTAGTCTAGTAAAGTTTCTAACTCATGCTCTCCATTGAAGTTCCAAAGCAAATTGAATGCTCTCCTATAATGTCATGTCCCAAAACCATATAAAGCCCAAACCAGTTACCCTGCCCGCATCCTCATTGCTGATTTCCAGTTTAATTACATTTTCACTATTCACACACAGCAGCTTACCTTGAGGTATTGTGTTTTCTCCCTTGTGGTTATTTTTTTTCCATGTTACTGTGTGTTCAACCCCTTGTCTGACTTCTTTACCCTGTGCTTTGATTAAAATTTGGGTTCTGTTCTGCCCTGGTTTATTTATCACCTGTACTTCCAGTATATCTGTACAAAGAAAGGAAATCAACAACCTTACCTACCCACTGAAACCCACCCTCCACCAGCGGTAGACAAATACACCCCGTATTGGCTGGCTTTCCCATGCTTTAGTCCACATTCCCCGTATCTGCATTTAGCCTGGCTAGGTCACTTCTCAGGTTTTCATCCTGCGCCTTATGTCCTGGTCTCAGCTGAGCCCTGTAGAGCTTTTCTGACAGTTTTCCATTACCTGTGAGCCACTGAGCATCTGGGACAGATTTGTTTACTAAAGCCAAACATACTGTAAATACAATTTCAGATTTAAATTGAGAACATGTTCTTTTTTTCCTGTAATAAGTGAATATTATTGCTAGGGGGTTTGTTTGCTTGTGCATATTTCAAATAAGCTGTTGATAAGGTCGTTTTCTTTAAACACATGAACATAAATAAATGAATGCCTGTAAATATTGAACCAGGCTTCCTCATGTTTGCACATTTCAGTTTTTCAGCATGCTGAAAATATTACATGCTGCCATTCAGCATTCATTGGATGGGCAGGATCAGATGGAGGGCAGGAATCAAAATCAAGAATAGTGGGCACTAAAGTCTTTAGCTATAGGGCAGTGGTGGCTTAATGGTTAGGGACGTGCACTTGTAATTGTTACACCCAGATTGTGCCGATCATCCTGTGCCTCGTTACCCTCCTGTGGATTCCCAGTGTTCACCAGCTGTTTCGAGGTGTCTTCGTTAGTTCGGTGTATTTAAGTCCACATCAGAGTTTGTTTCACGAGTTCTGTCATTGTAGTGTTAAGTGCAGTTTGTTCCTGATGCCCCCTCATCTCCCTATTAAACCCCTTTTTGCCCCAGCTTCTACGTCTTTTGCCTACTTCCCTGGTCCGTGCTGTGTAGCGCATGACAGTAATTGAAAGATTGCAGGTTTGAATCCCCAACCAGCAAGACACCGCTGAAATATCCTGAGCAAGGTACTGCCCCCAAGCACTGCTCCCGGGTGCTGAATTAGCTACCCCCTGCTATGTCACATTGTCACATATGGGTTAAATGCAGAGAACACATTTTGTTGTTGTGCACTGTGTGCTATTGTGTGTCAACAATGACAATCACTAAATTCAAAATTGAACTACAGGGCCCTTATATTATGGAATGATCTGTCAACTCATGGTCGGGATGCTGAATTGATCTATCTTTAAATCTTGCCTGGAGACCTATTACTTCTGTTTATTTTACCCACACCATAACACATAACACACTGAGACTATGGCTGCTGGTGCTGATGCACATGCCATTTTGGTTTACTGGAGTCCTGGTTCAGTCCTATGGAAGCATGACATTGTGGATGCAGCTTACGAATGGTGACATCATGAATGCAGCCTTCAATTTGCCAGTATACACAGATCTGCTTAGAGAACTGACTCACTAATAGACTCTGACTATGACCACCGTTTACACTTTGCTATGCTATTATTAAAGCAGACTCATTTCTCTGGTATTCCATAATGTGTTGGGCGGCCAGTCTACCTTGGATCCACAGAGGTGTTTTTTCCCCTTACTCAGGAGTTTTTGGTTTCTCTCCTCTATTGTCTTCTGGCATTGTTACTTTCCCTTTCCTTGTTTCAAACACCAATTTGTATAAATGATGTAGCAATGGATTGCATTGGGGTGACTGTGTTGTGAAAGGCACTATAGAAAAATAAGATGAATTGAAAATCATATGTCTCAAGCATTTTTGCAGTCTGTAATGAGGCAAATGCACAGTCACTAATGATAGATGGAGCATTTGGGTGTCTTCAGTGCAAAAGTGGGCAGGATAATGTATTGGTGGTCAGAGAGCAAAGCCTTTCCCCTGCGTCCAGCCAGCAATCAGATGAGAGTTTGACATGGCCAAAAATACTCTTGTTGAGGCCTGGCAGCAATTTATAGTTATCTTGATGTGCTTGAACCTTCCCACAGCAAGGAAGGCTGAGATTCTGTCCTGTATTTAGCTCTATGGAGAAAGCCACAATTTAAGGGAGTACTCCATGAGCTGAACCAGATCCTCTCATTTGAGTCTGCTTCAGACAAGGAGTAACCCCCATCTGAACTTGAGAGATTTCAGCTGTGCTTGTAGTTTCCTTAATGGCTTCCATCCAAAGCTAAGTAAACCGCCCACCAGATTTTTCCACCCCGTTTTGAGTTTCCATCTTTTTGTTTTTCATGACATTATGTTCCTTTGTATTGGCTGGGAGCTGGAAGCACTATACTTGAAGAACTTGCCAGGTTTCAATTCCAATTCAATAGCCAAAGAAGAGCAATCACGGAGCAATGGAATTCATTTAGAGCAGCCCCTCTTGCCAAACTGTGTAATAAAAGGGTGAGGCTAGCATGTAGCATTTCTTTGTACTCTGTGAATGCTATGTGCGAGTGGGTGGGCCTGATTTGGGTTCATTGAGTGTCTTACATGTCCTCTGTCTGGTTTATCACCAAACCGCTTGTAGGAGATTCCACATTTCATTCAGGTTATCGCTGAACTTCTTCTCATTAGAAATCCTGAATTCACAGAAATTCAAATATATGTCACCACACATCGTTTTTAGAACAGTAAGTAAAAGCTAGTTGTTTAACTGCCCCCTCCCAGCACACACTATCCCTGTCCCTGCACACCCAATCCCTGTCCCTGCACACCCAGCACACCCTATTCCTGTCCCTGCACATCCAATCCGTGTCCTTGCACACCCAGCACACCCTATACCTGCCCCCCTCCCAGCACACACTATCCCTGCCCCTCTTCAAGCACACCCTGTCCCTCCTCCCAGCACACCCAATCCCTGTCCCTGCACACCCAGCATACCCTATCCCGTTCCCTGCACACCCTATACCCGCCCCCCTCCCAGCACACCCTATCCCTGTCCCTCCTCACAGCACACCCTATCCTTGTGCCTCCTCCCAGCACACCTTATCCTTGTCCCTCCTCCCAGCACACCCTATAGCTGCCCCCTTCCCGGCACATACTATTCCTGTCCCCCTCCAAGCACACTCCATCCCTGTCCCCGCACTTACAGCTCTGCCGTGCCTTGGCCCTGCTTGAAGTCTTACTCGACTCGCACCACACAGTCAGCCCATCGTCCAGCAGGCGTAAGTGCCTGCTCTTCTGCCAGCGTGAAGATCGCACCTTAACCATTCTGGAGCCTCGTGTCATCAGCCAGATATCTTCATCGTCCTGAAGCCCTATGAGGGAGAGAAGAGTGCTGTAAACCTCACGTGAAACCTCCAAAACCATAAGATTATTCTGCAGAATCGCTTCGAAAATGGAAATCAGTGCTGTCCAATGGGGACACATTAAGCCACTTTTTGAGGAGGAAAGGGAGAATTTAAGATGTAGTGATTAATTGTCATTGTGGACACACCACAGCACAAAATGAAATGTGTTCTCTGCATTTAACCCATATGTGACATAGCAGGGGGCAGCTAAATCAGCACCCGAGGAGCAGTACCTTGCTCAAGGTACCTCAGCGGCCGGGGATTCAAACCTGCAATCTTTCAATGATAAGTATACTTCCCTAACCATTACGCCACCACTGCCCATGTAGCATGTCTAGTTATGAAGAACCTAGGGAATGTCACAGCTATGAATTGTGTCATTTTACTTTCCTGGAAGAACCACAATCCTGGTACTGGGTTAAACATACTGCTCTCTCTGCAGCTGAGAGCATATTAATAATTTTATATTTATATTACATTGTGGGTATGTTTAAAATGTTGAGTCAAAATTCCATTTGGAGTGTGTGTGTGCAAATTTTCCCTTTTGGGTCCAAGTAAGTGGCATCCAACCATCTGAAAATAATAATCCCAAATATAAAAACAATCCAGTCACTTTTACTCCATCAATGTGCTTTACTGTAGATCCCTGGATACAACAAAGGCTATATATGATTGCTTACTCCTCTAGCCTGCTTCTGTGTGGCAGTGTAAGCTACTGCTATCTGCATGGGTCAGTTTTCATTGGCTTTCACATCAACATATGTGAAAAAAAACACTTTAGAAAATTACAGAAAGTGTTTCACATACTTAAATGCTATATACTTTATATTTGTCATCAAGTCAGTTGCTTTACTGACTGGGGATTCAAATGCTGCCTCTGCATTGTCAGTGTCAGACATCAAAAGGACCACTCCAACAAAAAAAATGTGGCCAGAAAAGAAACGTTTGCTTGAGTGCCACTAAGTAAACCAAGCACATTCGTACTAGACTTAAGTTCACCACACGACTCTAACTGAAACCTTATCACCTGAAACTTAGGAAAAACAACCGTCAATGTCTCTGACTTAAAAAGAAACCGAGAAGAAGGGGCTTAAATGTGGAACTGTGGTATACCACCAAATATTGCACATGAATCTTTGTGTTAACCAAGCAATATCCACGACATCAACACCAGTGCATGATGGGAAATGATTATGACTAAAAATCAATTAACCCTGACTGACTTGTGATCAACCAGACAAAATGGAGACTAGCTTTCTGAAATACTTACAACTAGGGTTGGGTACCGAGGTCGGTACTTTTATAGGTATCGACCGAATGATGTCGGTACTACCGGGTACCGGTTCATGTCAAATCAAACGGTGCCAAATGTCGGTACATTTTTAATTTTCACTAATTCGACAGTCTAGCTTGATAGCAATCTGACAGGCAGCTTTCTTAGAACCATCAGACACCTGGCACAGTCAGGCAGAACCCTGAAGTAAGACAATACTCTCCGCTAACTGCATATGAGGTAATCTTACAGTGGCAGTCAGAGTCTGGCATTAAGAACTCCTACCTAGAACAAATACTAGATACAAGCCATATTATGGGAGATGCTAAGCTGACTAGTAAATCCACTTTTTATAAATGCAAACATTTTATATTTTAATGGTGCAAAAATTTTGCAGACATGAATGCATGACAGCATGGTGGTGCAGTGGTTAGCACAGTCACCTCATACCTCTGGGACCTGGGTTTGAGTCTCCACCAGGATTACATCTGGGTGGATTGTGCATGTTCTCCCTGTGTTGTCTTGGGGTTTTCCGCAAGTACTCCTGTTTCTCCCAACAGTCCAAAAACAGGCTGAGGCTATTTGGAGTTACCAAATTGCCCATAGATGTGTGAGTATGCTCAGTGATGGGTTGGCCCCCTATCTTTTGTTGTTGCCTCCGGGATAGACTCCAAACCCCCCGTGACCCTGAATAGGATAAGTGATTTCAGAAAATGGACAGATGGATGTATGAATCCGCAATGCCACAGAAGAGCTATAGGATAGATAAGACAAGGAAGGTGTGATGTTGTTTCTCCAACGATCTTCATGCTACATATTGCAGGATAGGTACTATGCAATACATTTACAGTTCCTGGCACTCACTTAATTGCTGTTTAGATAATTAAGTGAAACTCTCACCTTCAGGTAACATAGAAGTATAAATAATTTCTAAATATAGCATTCAAAATATTCATAATATAGTGCTGAGTTCAGCAATAAGGATTATGTACCCAGCACATTAGCTGATTAAATGATCAAAGCAGCTGTGTGAGTTGTTGGTCGAATAAATCAGACTGTATTAAAATGGACATAAAATATACTGCATGTCTTCATGTTTGAAACACTGTGTGATACAGCCCTATGTCTCTGACATGGTGGCACTCACATTTAAGCCACCATCCCACCCTTTATGCAACCATAACTTCTTGAAAATCTACCCAGTACAAGCAGTCATTACATTAGTTATAATTAGCATAAGTACATATAATTTAGCATATTATATATAAAGTCAAATTTAGCAAGTGTGCTTTTTTTGAAGCCATTGAAGCATTTATAGGCAACTAGATGTTTCTGCTGCAAGTGGAGGAAGAGCTAAAACATTCGTACAAAAAAGCTAAATATAGGTGGCATAAACTTAGGCTCTCCATGCAATTTTTACAGCAAATTTTAGATGTCTGTAATGTTGCTGACTTTTAACAATTCACTTAAAGATTAAGGGGGAATAAGATGATTTTAAGGGTCACATAAAGCAATAAAAGCAAAGCATCAGAGATCCTTTATCATACACCAGTATTCAATCATTTGATCAGCCTGGGCTGAAGCTCTAACTACAGACATGGGAGACCTTTAAACTCCACAAAAGGACAGTTTCTTGCGATAGCTTTGCTGAGTAGATCTATACATACATAAGACAATGTTTTGGCATTTACCTCATGGTTTACCAGCATGAAATTTAATTCTGAATTTCAGTCATGTTAATACAGCCATGCAGACTGGACCAGTATTTTTAATCATGACAATAATTATAGTGGCATCTTTTTCCATCAGCATCTTACTTTGAAATTACTCTTTCGAAAACTAAATCATAGTTGCTGAGACCAAGCTACTGCAGTGGTGATGATACTTAAGGAAAATACACCTAAAAATGAAACTCCTATAATTTATATCAGCTGATTTATTTCATGTTGGCACGTATCACCAGGATAAGCGGTGGGAAAACCTTAGTGCTCAGATCCATTTGTCTTCCATTTTGTCTAACATAAATTAATTGTCCTTAAGATAAATGATTCATTCTTTTAAGGGATGTATTGATTTCTTTCACAGTTTAGTTTGCTGTAGCAGGTCTTTTTATACACATTTTAACCACTTGAGAGATTTGGACATGATTATGCTTATGCAGTATTAAATAGGAGAGTAGTTAAGTAATTCACCAAAAATCATTTCAAAGGAACAGGTACATGTAATGTACTCCAAATAATAATGTGTATTACCACTGCCATTTTATACATTGTTTCATAAAACCCTTGGGGGAAAACTCACTTTAGAAGAATTTCTCTCAGTCAGCAGTAACTTCAAAATTAAAGGAAAGATTGTTTCAGTCTAATTTGTAATATCTGAAAATGACTAAATTATGTCACTTACTTTGATAATCCACAAGGAGACAGGTGCCACTTGTGGTAAAAGGAGTTATAATTATATTTTGACTATGATCCATCCATGCATCCAACTCCCACAGCCTCAGAGTGCTGGAATTTTTACTCAGATTTATATCACCCATGAATCAGGAGATGCTAGATCTTCACATGCATGCATGCAGTTAGTTAATGTTACCATGCTCTCCATCACCAGAATGAACCAGTTTCATGTGTGTGTAGCAAGATAATCCATCTGCAATCCCTTAGATTCTCAAACCTAGCGCATAACCAAACCTATCAGTTTCATAAATAAGTCAAATACAACAATTAAACTAGAACTGGTGCTGTCAGAAACAACAGCATTCTATTCTCCAGACAGAGTATTTCGTGAGCACTTTGAACTAAACCACGATTTAGTATAGCATTTGCAACACTCCTGAAGCTCAGCTAATATAGCCTTGTACTGACAACACAGAACTCAAGAATTCAAATCCCTTGAACACACATAAATTGTATGTTTTCCTTTGATTGCAAGCATTTTTGGATAAAAGCATCAGTTAAATATAAATTTGTTCATATATATATATATATATATATATATATATGTACAGTAGTAGTAGTAGCCTATCATTGTTATTATTATTATTAATAATAATAATCGTCGTCGTCATCATCATAAAATACTACTCCAAATCATTCTTCAAAAGTGAGAACATGCTTGGTGAGAACAGTCCGCATTTGAACAGAAATGGGGAAGGCTTAGTTCTGTATAGGGATGGTTGGAACTGTCTAAGGTTATGCAAACGTGGGTGACAAACTCATTCCGTGGAATGATCGAACACGCGGTGGACCCCCCAAACTCCATTTAAGAGTCGGAATAGTTTAAACCGGTTTTATATTACCCGATAAGGTAATTTCTTTTACTACTACACGCATTTCTAAAACACGTATTTTTCATGTGGTAAAGATACATTTTCTTAATTTAAAAAAATGTAACAAATGAAACAAGTGTAAAGTAATATATATTACTAATGGAAAACAATATTCTTACCCAGAGTTTTTAATGTTTCTTGCGTCTTTGATTGAACCACCTTGGCGCCATTCTTTTGCTCAGTATTTGCCTTATTCTCACTGCCCAACATGATGTCCAAATTCTTTACTTTCTCCTTGTAATGTTATTGTTTCTTTATAACTTTATCACAGCTTTGGGAATAAACTTCGTTTCTGCTCCCCTACAGCACAACCTTAGTCATGCAGCTGTCCACGAAAAGGTTTTCCTTCGGAAATGCGGCGCAGAACTGCCCTCGGAGGTGATGTCATGAAAATGCCGGCTTTTGAATATCAAAGCCAAACTGTACATCAGACCGCTTCAATACTACGCTGTCTAGCAGTGCTGCACAACAAATTCAACATAAAGCGATTTCCGCTGCAGATGACAATATTTATCCGTTTTTTACCAATCCGCATAAATACGCAGCTATTACAGTTAAATATTTATTTATTGAGTCATTTCATTCTAATCTAGGCGATCAAAATAATACTTTGAAAGCTGAAGCAAGGTTTTAGAGACTATGTGTATACCTAAGCAGTGCCGAACAGGCTCACCAGATGAAGATTGGAAACAAAACAAGAAAAAAAGGTCTCATCACAAATTCATCTTCAATATGTTGTCCACAAAGTTACAATGAAACAATATGATACATGGAACAGCTATGTGAGAAAGAATTGAATTTTCCGGGCTTTTGCAAAATTAAGTGAAGATACACGTGAAAAACGCTGAGAGCAGGATTAACGATTAGTTGTGTGTACATCATATGACGCAATCATGATCATCAGCGTCATACCATTCGGGGCAATACATTGCTCTCTAGCGTTCATATGTAGTATTTCAGAAAATCTCGCTGTAACTTTCACGCTTTTAGGAAAACTGGAAATGTTAAACAATACAATGTGTACGAGATTAAAAACAGTAAACAATCGAAATCTTAATAAACAACGCAAGGCACTATCTAGACTAGTAATGGAAGATTTGTAAAAATGATCAGTATTTCAACATTTCAGTTGCAGAGATGATGAGGAAATTAAACAAACTACATGTTACGTAGTATACATATGTGAGATAATGTGAAGCTAATATTACTTGCAAAATTGATCTAAAATTCGAAACATTTTCACTGATGTAGTTACTCAAATTTTTATGCAACAGTGTGTCCACTGAGAGAAAGAATGCTGTTTTGAGGTTTTTCCATACGGCCCCTATTAAATCAATCATTGCTCAAACTATCCGTTTGTTGCTAGACCTTGTCGATCCTTATCATGGAGAAATAGAAAGGAAGCGTGACTGGATGCGTATGCGACTTCAGGCAGGCTGCCATCTATTGGGATGAATATCATGTCTATAAGTAATAGCCTAAATAACCCCCACTCCGATCAAAATATTGTGATCATTGTGAGAAACAAAAGAGAAAAAGAGACGCATTAATCACGTAATGCAAACTGACAAGGCCTGGATTTATGAAGGGCTTGTGCAAAGGTTGTCATTTCAATAAAACGTTTCGACAATATAGACAACTCACCTCTATAAATAGATTATTCTCGAAAACGGACACAGCTAGCCCATATTATACACAGCAAGAGGGCAGCTGATAAAATTCACATGCCAATCATAAAAATTGCAGTGGCGGCACAGTTTGAAGAGCCTTGTTTGATGTTTATACTGTTAACCTTTACTCTCAAACACTGTTGCATGGTAGGTGGACAGCATTTAAAAGCACAACTTTTAATAAACCAATAATAACACAGTGTTTACCACTGCAGTGTGCGTTCTATATTTCCAGTGACAGAAAGGGACCTTGTAGGAGGAGGTTAAAAAACTGCTTTCATTGGATGGTGAGAGTTTACTGCGGTGTCGGGATAGGTTGAAAGCTGGGCTAACCCGCCGGAGGAGGGAATTGGAAGGTTATCACGTGACGTCGGAATTTTTTATTTTTTTTTTTAGTTACACCGTATAACGATTCTCGGAGTTAGGGTAGGCGGGTGATCGGCATTTATTAAGGGTCTTTATTTGATGTGAGAAATGCGAACGTATTAAGTGGTTAATTGCAGCGAGTCCTTTCTTCATGTAAATATCTGCTTGCACCGCGATAGCACCTGCGAAAGTGTTGTGTGATAGCTAGACCGGTGAGGTTATACTGGAAGGAAGGTGAGCGCAGTGCACTCCGCTTCGCCGGTAGTTACGCTGACCCTGTCACCTCTCTGTCTATTGAGCTGCCTCAGTAATAAGATATGCGATCGTTCAGTCTTTGCGACGAAGGGATATAAAATTCTTTAAAAGTAAATGACACTGTGTGCAAAGTAACAGTAGCTGTGTTACAGTCTGCAACACTCGGCAAACGACATGCCCTACCAAATAAAAAGTTAGAGAGGAAGAATTGTCATTCCAACATCAAATTCTTCAAGTTACAGGATAATTTCTTTTGCTGCACCGTGAGCATTTCAGGGCTGGTTGGCTGAGCTAAACGATGTGACACTGGCTTTGTGTCAAGCAGGTGGAGTATCGCCCGGCTGTCGGTGTGAAAAGGGAGTCGCTCTGTTGCCCCGGCTGGATGCCACGGGACACCTTCTCCGGGAGAGGTCCTGCATCTCCAACTGCCGGGACCATGACGGAACCTAAAGATCACTGCCAGAAGCGCTTCCAGGCCGCCGTAGATGTCATCCAGAAGTTACCTAAAAACGGTAAGATGAAATGATACCGGCTGAGTGAGTTTTATACTGGCTTAAGTGTTTTCGTTTATCATTTGCGTTGTTGGACATATCGGCTACTTAATTTTGCTACAACACAGGTCTGCACGTGGTAAAATAAGTACATCTCTTAGTGAGCCCCCTCTCTCTCCCTCTCACTTTCCCTCTCTCTCCACTTGTATGTGTGTGTGTCTGTGTGTTTAACGTGGTGGGGACCTTATCTTTTCGGTCCCCACAAAGGGAAATTCAATTTTTATAAACTAAACTAAATCTGTGACTACAGTCAAAAAACTAAAAATGCCAAAAGACTTGTGGTTAAGGGTTGAGTAGGGGTTAAGTGTGGTTATTGTTAGGATTAGGGATTTGCCTATAGAAATAAATGGACGGTCCCCACAGAGATATGAGTACAGGTCTCTCTCTCTCTCTCTCTCTCTCTCTCTCATTCTGTGTGTGTGTGTCAATGACGAGACGCCTAGATTTTTTTCCGTAAGTGAAATAAATAATATATTGCGCAAAATTAATTATATATTTTTGTATAAAAATGGCTAAATATTGTTTAAAGGCATTAATCTCATATCACTTTTTCATTTTTCACTTTCATCATTCAAAATTGTGTAAATAATACTAAATTAAGTGTTAAGAACATAAGCAATTTACAAACAAGAGGTGGCCATTTGGCCCGTCAAGCTTGTTTGGGGAGAACTTAACTAATAGCTCAGAGTTGATAAAATCAAATCTATAGCTCAGGGTTTTAGCCTGCACTACTTGAACACGAAGACTATCCCGTACTCTAACTACGCGCTGTGTAAAGAAGTGTTTTCTCAAATTCAGTTTAAAATGTTCTCCCACTAATTTCCACCTATGGCCACAAGTTCTAGTATTTAAACTAATATTGAAGTAGCTATTTGGCTGAACAGCATCCAGACCTGTTAGAATCTTATATACCT
>JAODKC010000096.1:931335-950700 GCA_026777985.1 Mormyrops attenuatus | reverse complement strand
GATGAGGGACCCCAACCATTTTCTCAGAGCGAGCTTAATGATCTAGTTAGAGATTTAGGCCTTTCCAAAGATGGAGCTGAATTGCTAGGGCCAAGACTGAAAAATAAAATTCTGCTGACACCTGGAACTTCATTCTCCTGGTACAGGCTCAGAGAGAAGGAATTCACTCAGTTAAATACGTCATGAAGGAATAGTTTTTTGGTTTCTTTTTTTCAATTATAAGAAAAATTATGCATAGTTAATTGTAATAAAATATAGATTTTTTCATTGCTGTTGTGCTTTTTTAATGTAAACTCATGTTTTGCAAAAAAACTGTATGTGATGGAGGGAAATGGAGGTCATTTTTGGATTCAGCAGCCTTTGGTTCACTAACTACACTGTATTGCACATACAGTCTGCCTGTCTGGCCCATGGTATATTGTATGCATACTGTATATATCCTGTATTGTATTGTGTATTATACTGTTGCATTTGTGCATATGTAGAATTGTATAATGATGTACAGTTTTTTATGTACAGTCTTTATGTACAGTACACTGTTGTACAGATGTTTTTTTGTACAGTTTGCATTTATTTAATGTACTGCACTGCAAATAGGAACCCAAGACTTTCACTCACTGGTTCTAGTGATTGGCAATAAAAGTGATTTCATTTGAGGTATGCATGTATGTTAAAATAACACATTTCCATAGCAACATTGTCAGTGATGTTTTGAATAAAAAAATCACATGGGAAACACAAACACTACATAGATGTCATCTTGCTTTGAGTTTTATTACACTTGGAACTGAAATGCTTTTGTGAGGAAGGTGAAGAGAGAGAAATCAGATGTGAAGATCAATACTAATGCTGGAGCCACAAGAAAGAAAATCAGAGAAAGAAAGAAGTCCAGAAAATGAGGCACTTCCACAAGACAGTGGTTTTCCACTGGCATGCAGCAACCGACCCATATCTGAGCCGTACCACAAAGAGAGCTTACTTCCAGAGCAGTCCCAACTCGCTTTGGTTTACCTACTGCAGACGGGTTGGCTCAGTAAAGGCGGGATTTGGAGAGCAACAAATAAAACCAAAGAGACACTTATTTACTGTTTACACAGTGTACAACATGATTTACTATGTGCAATGATAATAATAATAATAATTATTATTAATATTACTACTGTGTGGTAATTTCCGCTAGTATGTCTGTGAGAATCACCATGTTATGCAAGTATCAAACGCTAGCGGAATTAGCATTCGCTTGTATAAATTTGCATTACAAATTCATTCTTTTGAATGAAATTAGGAGGTTGGAAATTTTCAAGTTCCACGTTTTGGGAAAGTACTGTTACATCGCAATGTGCTATACTACTAATAATTAATAATACATAGAATATATGCTTTTTTCTTCAGATAATCCATGCACAGAAGCCTAATATCCCTGTGCATTTCAACCAATCAGATGGAGTCAACACAACCAGCTCTGTTTGGTCATGCATTTGGCTCTGCTAGTAAGGCTTGGGTATGGCTTGCATAATTTACAATGGAAAACCGTCATTAGTGGGAGCATGTATCTGAGCTGAATGGATTTTTTTTGGTAGGGGTTATTTTTTTAAGTATAGGCCAAGTTTGGTGTGCTAATGACTTTTTCTCCCTTTCCAGAGTATTAATGAGCCTTTGTGCACTGGGAAATTGTTTAAAAAAAATAAATAAAAAAATTTCATGTCATGCCAAGGAAAGGAATAAATATGACGGAAGGTTAAAAAGTAGCATGTCACTTGCTAAATACTGGCATGAACATCTGTGGTTGTGATACCTTTGTTTTGTTTGCTTCACACAGGAACACCCTGAATGCTCAAATTATAACAAAAGTTCTCCACATTTTAATACAAAACATACACATATTATATATGAACATATAGGGCCATTTTCAAGTAAAATAGATACGAGATGATTGTGCATCAGGATGCACGACTGTAAACAATGCAAAAAAAACGAAAACATTATATTATATATATTATATATCAATTTAACTTTCTAACATTACTATATAATATATACAAAGTGGTTAACTTAATATTTTGTACAAATCTTACAAAACTGCTGGACATGCATACGAAAAGGACAGACGGAGGTGCACAAAGGGATGCGCTCCGTGGTGGCTTGGGCAGACCAGGTGGGGAGGGGCCTGCTGGTGGCAGGGGTGGCCGGCACAGCATCCCTGCAGAGTCATACACTTGGCCAACACCTGCCACTCACCATGGGAAGAGGAGAACGGAACAGCAATAAATAAAGAGCAGGGCCTCGCAAGGGCAGAGTGCCTCCTGACAAGGATATGGGGGAAGACGACCGGGAGGCATGATGTGCTGAAACACAGTCAGCTAATACTATTTACGCCAGGGATTCTCTGCTTCACCACACCTGTGCTGGCCTGGCTCTGTGGCTGTGTGCCACATGTGTGGAAGACCCCTTTTCAGCACAGTGACAGGCCTAGGGCATCATGTGGCCCATGCAAAACTGAAATCTATGGGATGGTCCGGGTACTTTTTGGTCATGCCATGCAGCCTGCACACTCTTCTCTTCTTTCTTTTTCATTGTTTCTGGAAGCTTCTTCAAACCCAGGAGACACCCTGCGAGCTGCATCCTGTTGGGCTAAGCTGACATGCCTCTGCCCCTCTTTCCAATGGAGTGGCCTATTGCCTGGTATCAGACCATCTGTCCAATATCTCTGCATGGCTGCACAAATCCTTGGCAGACTTTAGGAACTGCAATCGTATAGTGAGTACCGCTACAGGTACTGATGGAACCGAGAGCGGGAGACCGGCTGGGGCGTGGCGGGTTCCCGACCCAGAAAGACAGACTCCCTGTGCAATGGTGGTTCTGGGGTGCAATGTAGCCCCATGGGCTTACTGTCAGGTCGGACCCTGCCGGCGACTGGCATGTCCTTATCTGGGCTTGTCACACTGGCTGCTGCATCCACAGGAAATATTGTACTGTCCCCCACATGCATAACAGTGTGGCGACGCCAAGAAGTCTTTTTGCGTCGCGTCTCTGGCGAGACAGGCTTCCGCAGTCCCACACCCCGCAGGTCGCCAATAGAGCCTAAGAGGCATGCTTGCACCTTTTCAGCCAGAGAGCCGTGCCCACCAGGGGCACGGGGAGTGAAGGAAGCCACCTCAATGAATGAGGAGGACTGCAGGGGCAGGCTCGCATTTGGGCTCTCCTCATTGGTCATGGGATCCCTGCCCTGCTCACTTGGGGCCCCTTTTGATGAGGTTCCTTGGTCCTCTGTGCCCTGCTCAAGCTCCACATCCAGTGATTTAGGCTTCTCACCCTTGAGCTTCTTGCGTGCAAGCGTGTCACACTGGATCAGTTTGTGGGAACTGAAAGAGGTTTGGCTGTGCGGCCTGTGGGAGGTGGATGAAGAAGAGAAAGATGAGGAGGAGGGAGTGGTGGAGCGTCGGCTGCCCTCACTCTGGCCACCCATGGCCAAGAGGCTGGAGGGGGGGGGGGCTGACTGAGGGGGCTTGTGGTGGCTGTATAGGAAGCTGTTTGTGACCTGCTGGGTGGGCTTTTCTGGCCTTTCCTGGGTGAGGGATCGTGAGGCAAAGCCACTCTCATTGTCTGTCTCACTCACCAGCTCACTGTGCTCATCATCTGCTTCATCACCACGACCCTCGGAGGCCAGGCTGTGTCTCAGTGTGGAGAGTGTGGAGTACCCAGACACGATGGAGTGTGCGTCTTCTGGCTCTCGCCACGTCCCCACCCCAGCACCACTCTTCTCTTGCCGCACTGCAGTGGTGCTGATGTCCTCTTCCTTATACAGTCTTCTAATGGACTCCTTTCCAGTTTCAACATCCTCCTCCCTCTCTTCCTCCTCCTCCTCGTCTTCATCATTCTCATCTTCATCATCATGATCATCCTCTTCTTCTACTGCTCTGGGTGCTGCAGCTCTACCCCTTAGTGGCTCCCCTTCCTCTTTCCCTCCCTTCATCTGTTCTCTTTCTGGGACATGCCCCCCCCGATTGCTGGCTTTGACTGGCTCGTGTTCTGAGTCCTCATCTGTACTGCTACCCAGGAAGCGGGTGACCGGGCGCTTCCTCCGTTTCCGGGTGACAGCAGACAGCAGCGACAGAGTGAAGTCCTTGGCTGTTAGATCCCGCTTTGAACCCCATGAGCCCTAAGGATCGATACGAAATTCGTGTCTGATTAACTAAACTTCACAAAAATTCACCCAATGACAATGAGGTTAAAAGTAAAGGTTACCTTGGATTTAGCAGAGTCACTGTTGGTTGAATCTGCATTAGTGAGAAGATAAAAACAGTAGGAGAGTAGGGTTTATTAGTAAATCTGCATAACTGAGGTACATATAAACCATCAGGGGTCAGACTGTATACAGACATGATAGAATAGAATGATCCTTTATAATCCCTGTCGGGAAATTTGATTTTCGCCTATCCCATCCTGCTCTCCATGAACACAGATGAGAGCATGCTTGGGGGTTTACAGCGAAAGGCAGCCATCTGCGTCGCCAGTGACCTGGGGCCTAAGGGCCTCGCTCAAGGACAAAAGGACATGTGATTATTCTGCCGAAGTCGGGTTTGAACAGCAACCTTCCCATCTCAGGTACAGAGGCTTAGCCTGCTGAGTCACACCGCACCCCATGTTAATATGAAACTTTATACTCCACACAAATGGAGGACATTAAACCTCATTTTGACAATACGACCATAACTAAGACTGGTCACCATACACCCACATCAGGCTTCTACCAGTTTGTACGTGATCCTGTTTGACTCTCAGAAGCTTGTGTGCTCTCTTCAATCAACTACAGCTTAATCTGCACTGTACGTGTGTGTGTGTGTGTGTGTGTGTGTGTGTGTGTGTGTGTGTGTGTGTGTGTGTGTGTGTGTGTGTGTGTGTGTGTGCAGCTTCCATGCAAACAGGGCATCTTGGGATAAGGGTAAAAGGAGGAAGAAGTTACAGAGGCTTTGACATGAATCATGCAAAACATACTGATGCCAAACAGAAAAGGTTCATGGTTATAATGAGGCTGCGGAAACAGCGGCTTCTATGTCAGGAAAAGGCCAAGCGTACTTGTGCACACACACAAACACAGACCAAGTCTGAGGTCAAGATTAAAACATGGTCAGTCGGGTGGGGGGGGGACAGTACTACAGGTTGGAAACTGTAGCGAGCACAAGGACAGTGTCGATCTCAGTCTCAGGAAATCACAAAGGTTAGCACTGATACCACATAGACCAATACCTATATATTATATATATTCCAATGGAAATATAGTCAACCAAAAAGCTATTTGTTAAAGTAAAACTAACTCTAACTCTTAGATGAATAGTTGCAAGTTCTTTTTCAAAGCATAAACAAATGTATTAAGTTGAGGATAGATAAGATCATGTGGTTATATCTTGCATAAACAAGTTACCCTTTGAAGCAATTCAACCCTGGGACTGAGAGCTAACGAGGTTCACCTTCTGAGGAGGATACCAGAGAAAGCACAACCACATATTGTCTATCACACACACACACACACACACACACATACAGTCTTCCTCACCCCTGCAGTCTCAGGGCCCGTTTATACACAACGCTCACAGCATGTATGCTTATGCATTATGGCCACAATGCATTTCCTGCATTGATTCCATGCATCGTCTGTGCATCTACATGAAGAATTAATGTTACGTGTACATGTGATGCAGTACCACCAAAAATCTTGGGGGCAGTGTGGTCACCTTTTGTCATGGGACTTTGTGTTTATATAGGGTACACTTAGTATTAAAGTTGCATCAGATTTTTCTTTTAAGAATGGGTGGTCCAAAGACATCTAGAACTGAATATTTTCAGAAGCAAGAGGAAATATTCCAAGCACTACTGTGTGTCTCTCTGTACATCGTTTACAAAATTTAAAGGCAGTAAAAGTTTCTTTTGCTTCCAAATAGAATTTGAGCTAAGAAAGCAGTGTCATACGTATATCATTACAATGATATTCTAACTTTAAATTCTTACTTGCCTACTTTTATAAGCAACGTTATTTTTCAATACAGTTTTTAGAAATCTTGGTATTTAGAAATCTTGGTGATAAAATTCACCGAGAGAGTGGGGTTTACGTTTCACTAGAACATTTATATTGTTATTGGAAACAAAACTTGTGCAAATTGTGCAATTTTAATGACCGCTCTTTTTCAAGATTAAGTGGTATATGTTTAACATTAGTTTAAAGTTTACTGCCACTATGTCTGTGAAGATTCTCAGTCATCCGGGTCATGGTTATCCCAAAAAAAAGTTATACAGTGGCAACAGTCCAGGTGCCACTGTATAACTTTTTTTTGGGGTTTACTGCCACTACTTTTGCACAAGTTCTGCATGCATTCTCAGAGTCAATCTTAATAATTTTCACATTTGTTGTTTAAATCACTCATAAATAGTATTTGTGAGAAATTGATTTTTGATCCAATTTTTGTTTTATTGCAATATTATCACAAAAAACAGATATTTTCCAATATTGTGTAGCCCCAATACTAAATGTGAAATACTAAATAATACGAGATATTTAACAACATATAATGCGACATTTAACATGAGGTAGTAAAGCGATATGTAGCAGAGTGAAGTACCAATACAATATGCCGCAGTGGGTAGAATATAGAGAATGCTGCAGCAGTATTATAAAATTAGAAACTCGCTTGACAACATTGTACAATATTTCACGTCACAACCTCATACACACAAGTGAGACCGGAAACAAAGGAGCTGACCAGAATGGTTTTCCCACACTGCCCCTGGTGGACTTGACCTTTAATCCTCCATATTGATGTAAATTACGCATGCAAGTATAAGCAGCAATACCACTTGCGTAGTGATGCATAAACGCATGTGTTGCATGCACAGAGTATAAACCAGCCCTCACACTCTCACTATGCCAATGGACATCTGATCCTACCGCAGTGATTGCTCCAAAGGCTCAGCTAGGAGAAAACCCAGAAACAACCAGAGAGAGAAAATGGGAAATGAGTATATGAAACAAGAGGAAAACCCATAGAGTAATGGGGAAGTTGCACAGGCAGCAAGATTAGAAGGATGATGCCATCAGTTTCAAGGCTACTATATAATTTAGATCATTTATAAAATACAAGCATGTGGAAAAATGAGCCTGATGTCTTGGTTTGACGCAGGTTGTCTCTGCTGTAAAAGCTGAGACGGTTGCTTTCTCACCTGAGGCCTCCTGCCCTGTCCTGCCAATGTTGGACAGCAAGTGGTCAATGTTGGGGATGGGTTGCAGGTCCTCCTTATCTACTGGTGTCTGAAAAATCAGAGCCAGACAAATTTCTATTCATTCATAACTATGTCCCCTGCTGTTGTCAAGTGTAGCTGTGTGCCAATTTACTGCTAACTCCATATCCTGCAGGCACATGGCTTTCAAAGACTGGCATTTCCTACATCTGCTAAAATTTAGCCAAGGTGAGTTGGTACAAATAAGGAATCAGTAATTGGCAACAATGTATTTACAGAAAGTTCAAGGCCTCATTTTGCACATTCAGGTTTGATTTAATTAATTAATCTTTCTAAAATACGATCAGATATATCAGATATAGACACAGTATGCTGTGTGCTATTACTTAAAGGATCTCCATTACTTGCTGCACATGCTTGAATGACATACCTTATCATCCACACCAAGTTCCTCGGTAAAAAACCAGGCATACTGGGAGGAAGAAAGAGAGGAAGTCCATATGAGCAGAAAGCAGCGGCTATCAAGAAGCGAGTATGGTTTGCAGGATACAGCACATCAGCCTCTATGTGTGTGATGTGTACTTACATGCTGGATAAGGGTCTCCACTATCTTGTAACGGTCTGGCATGTGGGTCACCATTTCCGTCATGTTGTCCTCTGACGTGCGCACCAAGGTGGGGCCAAACACCAGCGCCAAGTTACGAGGTTCCATCTGTATGGACAGTTTTTCCCCACATTTGGTGCTGTATCTCTCATTCATTACTCATTCATTTCCATTATGGGCCATACTTACACAGATGTGCATAAACATTATATAATTACTCATGTTGTTCTCTTTTATAACATTGTTATTACTTTTGGACTTCAGCAAATTTTGAGAGAGACTTTAGCCACAGAGAACAGGTATGTATACTTACTGTAGATATATGAGTATTTTATTCATTCAACATTAAACCCATACTTCTGGAAGGAAAAAGCACATATACCTCATGGTAATGTTATGACAGTTGTGAAATACATCGATGAACAAAATGATCAAAGCCTCAATGAAACAGTAGAACTTTTCTAATACCAACCAAGAAGCTGACTGGTTTCCAGGTCAAAGAGATCTCCCATTTTCCTTTTTGACCATAAATCCACTCACACGGTTATGGCTTATACACTGTACCATCAGTAGCAATCAAAAACGTTCCTGAAAGATAACTGTAAATTTTGTGTATAGACTCGGTTTATGTTACACTCAAAAAAACATTTTAAAAGGTCACATAGGGCGTGTCACAGAAAGAAAACAGACGGAGGGCGGAGGAAGGCGATCTGCCGCAGCCCCCAGAGGAGTAGTAGAGGATGATGATGATGATGATGATGATATATAACTTATGCTATATACTGTACACGTTTTCACAAATGATTATTTACTACCAAAGATTGTTAGCACTTTAATTTGTTCTTTGGTTCAAAAATTGATTTAAAACACTGCAGTACATCATACGTAAAACTGAATCAAAGCCAGTATCCACTAAAGGGAGGTCCATACTTCTCCGCATGCAGACTGTGTGGTTGTGCATTTGGAAATGTAACGGACACAGAACCGTTCATACTTTTGCCATCAAGTTTGCAAAAAATGTGCACATTCATATAGGTACAGAATGCATGAGAGTAACAGTAGTGGAAAAAAATGCTTAATTTTCAAACTTAAGTAAAAGTACAGATACCACACTGAAATGATACTCAAGTAAAAGTCATCCAGTAAAATAATATTGAAGTAAAAGTAAAAAAAAATATACCTCTTAGGCGTAAAACCAGACTGCTCCCGTCGCTGACAGGCAAGCAAGTGATCACGAATCCTGTTAATGATGACCCTAGCAAGGCCCTTACCTGGTTATCCCCCTGTACAGTGTTATTGTACAGTATATTACAGTGTTTTCCCCCTGTAGTTGCTGCAACCCAGGCGATCACCCTTCCCTTTCCAGATAGGGACTACAAGTCCCTAGGTCACTAGACTATAGATGGTGTGTCACCTGCTTACAGATTCATCTAACAAACACCTCCTTATCTGCCCTTAGAGCTCTCACAGCTGTCCTCCTCAGTTCCTGGAACAGACTGTAAATGCCACCAAGGTGTGCGCTGTGACTCCTCTCGATAATATCCAAGGTGCCCTGCGAGATGAAATACCTCCTTCTGGGGACACTGGCAACACCATCACAACCCTCGGCAACCTTCAGGGTCTTATCACAAAATGTCTCCCACATCACATTAGAGTCAGCAGTCGCACCCAAGTCTGCAAGTTCCTCACACAAACTCCATGCAAACTCATCAGAAACAGCTTGATCATGGAGTCCGGCCAAGTCCAGCCTCATTCTCCTAGTAGGTGGTAGCCTACTGGATCTAAGCTGAATCTTCAGAGTAGCAACAACAGGTCAGTAGTCAGAATTCACAAACTGGGCACTTCTGTAAACCCTGCAGTTCTGCAGGAGCCTCCAGCGTCTACCCACAAGGATGTGAGTGATCTCCTTCGCTGTACCACCAGTACTGGAGTACCAAGTCCAATGAGGCAGCTCAGGGCACTGGAACTAGTATCCAGCGACCCGCAGTCCCTGACCTTTCACCCATGACCAGAGGAGTGTCACCTCGTGGAGACCCTTCAACCACTGCGCGAAGTTGTAAGTAAAATGTCTTCCTCAATGAGACATCACTCACCATGGTCGGAGCATACACTGAGACAACAGACAAGACACCCAAGGAGTGCCTTAGCCTGAGTCTCATAATACGCTCATTGAAAGGAGTGACATCAGACACCACTGGAAGGAACCGATCCACTACAGCAACAGCTGCTCCCTGAGTATGGCAGCCATCAGACTGACCAGACCAAAAGTAGGTATACGCACCTACGGCGATCTGGCCACTCCCCGGTCTGCGTACCTCAGAGAGTGCTGCCACCGAAATTTGGAGTTTACAAAGTTACCCCGACAACAGAGGAAGATGGTCATCGTGCCAGAGAGACAAGACGTTCCATGTGCCTACCCAGATGGGCCACCCCAACTGGGACCCAAGTGCCGCCATGCAGCAGGCGAAGTCTCAACACCACACCAGCCCCGATACCCAACAGGCCTGACCATATTAGCTTTCTGAGGGTTTTGACTCGTTCAGGGATGAGGCTCCCGAAGGCTTTCCCCTATCCCCCTTCATGGTGCATGCAGCCTTCTTGTGGGCAGCCTCAGCAGAGTCACTCCCGCGGAGAGCAGAAAAGTATTGTGCATGTGTATATCGTGCAGTTGTGAGTTGTTCTACAGTGGCTGGAGTGTCAATTCCACCACCAACCCCCAATTTTTTTTCCCTGCAAGTTAGAGGATCACTTGCAGGGCCGGATGCAGTTTAACATCATACCCAGGACAAAATGATCTAAGCACCACCAAGGCAAATTCCTTGTATGGAAACATACTTGGCTAATAAAAGGATTCTGATTCTGATTCAGATTCATTACCAAAGCATGTTAAATTGCATTATGAAACCTTTACTTGGCTGGACAATCTGCGTTGCACAGAGTGCCCATATTTCATACAATTAAAGATATTTCACAAAGACACATAGTACATTTGGAAGGTTTAACCATTAAGGGTCAGAAGTGATGCTGTTCGTTTATTTAAATCTGATTTTGGCTTTAAGCAAAACCTTATAAACGTTTACCATGCAACAAGGGGCCCACTAAAAAAATCTTGCATTGGGGCTAATTATAAGAAGCTTATATCTGCTCTGAGCTTCTGTAGCACAAACCTTATTCTTCTCTGCATTGTCTGCAACAGTTTTCAGATGTCCAACTAAGTACTTCAGGGTGTGGTAGTAATGATCCGGCAAGTCATGAACCTAAAAACAGCCATGAAACATGATGAGAGACAATCATAAGAAAGAACTACAATTATCATGATTGACCACTCCCAAATAACTCCCTTATTATCAACACACCAGTTTCTTCATAGTCTTTAGTCTGTTGCTGGCATTCCCCATCCGGTTGGCATCAATGAAGTCACTGTACTTATCTGCAGAGTCAAAGGTCACAATATTAGCCACACTAACCTGGCTGAGAATTTCAAATGTCAGACTTACAGCCATATACAGAAGGTTTCAAACCTGCATAGTGACATAGAAAAACAACGTAATATCACTTAAGAGGATATTTACTGTATGTAAACTTAAATTAATTCTCACTGCATTCAAAATATGCTCATATTGAACCTGCTGTAGTCAAAGTGTGAAAGAGACTGAAATGAAATATATGGCACTGCCATTCAGGGTTTTTTTTCTCTCCCTGCCTACTGGAATCCAGTCCTGGAACTCACCATCAGTAAACAGAGGTTCTGGCAACTTCCGGAAGAAGGATTTCAGCAGACTGCTGATCACATTTAAATCCTGCCATTTCTAGGGATACAAATTCAAGAGGCACAGTTATCACGTAATACGAATATATATAAAACTGCACACTTGCAGACATGCATGTATCCTTATGATGCAATTGAAGTAAACACAGTTCTCTGGAATCGCATGCTTGCAGCACCAAGATATTATGTCCGCATATCCAAGATATTGGGTCCTCACCCACTACACATGTCTCTGTTTTGTTATATAGTAACATAATAAGTTACAGTTTAGCGCAATAAGGAAAACTGAGTGGCATATTATGCTTTCTTTCTGCATAGTACTTTTACACTCAGGTAATTTTTACTTTTACCTGAGTAGTATTTTACTTAGTAACTTTTTATTTGAGTAACATGTTGGTGTGGTATCTGGACTTTTACTTAACTACACCACTGTTCCTCCCATGCAGTTTGTGCATGTGCAAATGTGCACATTTTACGCAGACTTGACCACAGAAATATGAACAGTTCCATTTCTGTTACACATGCAGATGCGCGAACGCACAGTCCATGTACTAAGAAGTATGTCGAGCCTTTAAGTGATATCTCAAGAAGCCAATTCCTTCATAAATACAGCAATATCACTGAGTTTTATGCTTAATCTACTCACCTCTTCAGCAAGGTTGATGTCAGCCCCCTTGTTGAGCTGGTCCTGCAGACTCGACACCATGGCATTGTTCCCAGGGACTCTATAGATCCCTGTGTACTCCAGGCCCATCTCCTCTACCAGCCCACAGCAAGTCTCCACTATGAGAGGGACAAACTAGGACGATGGGAAGGAGCCACATGAGTGTGCATGAACAAAATCTGACCCTGAGACCTCTAGGGGGCGAACTGAAGCAGTTAAAGCCACATGAAAGCACAGTGAGGAAGCAAATAGACATGAACAAGCAGAGGCCCAGGGAGCAATGCAAAGCTGAAAGGAGCTGCCTGCTCACCTTGTTGATGGCCCCAGGCTGGCAGTCCTCTAGCCGCACCCCAAACGCCTTGGGTCCTGCCTTCTTGACCTTCTTCATGAGGTTGATTCCCCATGGAGCTTTGGCAAGGTTGCTTTCCTCTGTGGTCAGAAAAGACCCCATAGGGGGAAAAGGCCACTTTTAACAGACCATGCGCCATTTTGGCAGCAGTGCATCCTGACGAGGTCGGCTGCAGATGGCTGATTCCCACACCATCACCGTACTGTGCTACATTTGCTCACCTTTGCCGTCAGTCTTAGGGGAATGAGGTGGTGCCCCAGAATTATCTGCCTTGGGCAGAAGGAAAGAAGTCTTCATGCGGGGCATCTTTGGGGACAAGTCTGGCTTATTGCCCGTGGGACTGAAGGGGAAACAGAGATGCATTGCTCACTATTCAAAAACACATGGGAGCTCACCCCCAGGCTCATGGGACAAGGCTAACAGACACCAAACAACAAATATAGCATGTGCTACATGCAGCAATTAATGGCGGTGAAAGTGAAGATTTCCTGCTGGTTCAGTCGCTCACAGCTCAGAAGACATAAAATGTTTTGAGTCATCCTTTTGTAATATTAAATGGATGTACACACTAGCAAAATGGGTGACTGCTATCAGGGGGGGTTTTCTGGATTAACTTAAATTAATGCACAGAGCAAAAAAAAGGGACAGCTTGCAGAGTTAAGATGCTATATAATTATACCTATTGAATATGGTTGCAAACTCTACTAAGTGTCATTTATTTTGTAGTTCGTATCTGAAGACCTTCAGATGCTAAATGATTTATAATTAGGCAATAACATTCCAGAAGGAGTGCGGTTGTACCCCAATATATCATAGCTGTGGTGGTAGGCACGAGGGTGCAGGCCGAGTGTGAAAGATAATTACAGCCGTGGTATATTGGAGAAGAACCACATGACTTTGGGTATGTTATTGCTTTTATACAACAGTTCATAGAGTAGCATTTATAAGTTAACATTAATAAGCCACAACAGATAATACTTTGCTTCATTACTTATTAAAACACTTATGGGCCTCCGCAAAAAAAATTGCTCCCATCAGCCAACTGTTGACTGTTACCAAGCAACAGAAATACATGCTCTCAACAACTTTGCACCATATTATAATTTGCAAAATATATTAAAATTGCACTACTGAACTGGGGCACATTAAATATACTGCAGGTTTCCTCTCTCTCTCTCTCTCTCTCTCTATATATATATATATATATATATATATGAAATGTAGACTGTTCTGTTGTTTTTTTTTAACGTTTCTATGACAAAAACTTGCAGAGTGTTTTACGCGACCTGACAAAATTTCTGTTTGATTCCGTGGGGGGCTGGGATCGTTGACTTCAGAGGGTTAAGATTAAGTGACAGTTTTTAGGTACATCCGTAAAGCGAAGTGATACATCTCATGTGAAATGTCCGTGTATGGTTATTCTCTGATAACAGCACTCATAGAAAGCCTCTTGTTCAATTAGATTTCTTGGTCGAAACTAACTGTTGTATAATGTTGAGTATGCACAGGTATCAGATCTCCTGCAGTCTACACCTCCTCTCAGACTATAAAGGGTTAAAAATATTTAACCTGAAATCCACAGTATGCAACCTTCATCTTTAATGGCATGGTGGCAATTGTACATGACAATATACTGCTGCTCGGCTTCTGTTGAATATTTTTTATTTAACTGTTCAATAAATTCAAGATAAAAACATTTAAAGCCCTGTTTATGAGGGCCCCACCTCTGCTTCCGGTAGTCATTCAGCTTCTTATTGATTAGTGCTTGCCTAGAGGACCCAAACTCCTGAAAAGTGATACAAGTAGTATAGATAAGCATGATAATAATATGCTAAAGATATACATATAATAGACTTATAAAACATTCTTAAAAAGAACTCACAGATATGGTACGTATATACTTGTTTGATTTATTAACTGATAAACACAACTATTTATTACTTTTTGGGGTCATATACATGGACAAATGTGTTACACAGGTTTCCAACATTGCCTAAATCAGCCTGGTATATGCACCTTAAAAGTTCCAATGATATGGCACCATTGCTTTTTTTGTAAACAAGTTTGAACACACACAGTCAACTAAGATTAGCAAAATAACTTTTAACATATTACAAGAGGGTGTGGAGGGTGCAGTAAGGTGTTGTACATTTGAAACATGTACAGACATGAGACTCAGGGGTCCTCGAACCTCGCTGTCAGTCCTGCTGTTCTCACATATGACCTTGATCCAGCTGAGCATGTCATCACGGTCCTCAGCCTGCAGAAGGTACTCGCAGAAGTCCTGCGTGGTGAGGCGCAGCACATGCTTGCGTTTGGTCTCGCTGTATGCAATGTCTACTAGGCACCCACGGATACTGACTAACTGCTCATCCTCACAGTGGGCCGACCTGGCCCCTCCCCCCAGGGTGGCACCATGCAACACTGCCTCCCGCTTGTCTTTGTAGAGGTAGAGTGAGTGGGAACGTAGCACAGAGAAAACCCGCTTCCATGGCCGCATACCGCTGGCCAGCTTCTGGGATGTGGAGAGGGAAGGACTGTGGGTCATTTTTAAAGCATAGGTTATGTATGTTTTCACATTAAATATATTGCAGGTTTTCAAACCTTTTTTGTGTTTGCGCCTGGTTATGTAAGGAGCTGTAGTGATTAAGATGAGATTACCACATACCCTCTGATCTTACTCACCTTGCCCTTCTCTGTGAGGATCTGCTTATAGTGCAGCCACCCCTCCTTGTGTACATTGCTGAAGGTGAGGGTGCCGAGCTCCGAGGTGGAATGGTGTTTGCAGTGTGCCTCCATTACGTTGCCTAGGCTGTCAAAGGACTGAGTGTGAGGAAGGAGAACAGGTCACCAAAGTGCATGTGGGTAGACTACTGATTGCACGTCAAGTCAATGGGGCATAGGCATACCGGCTACACATAGAAGAATGAGTCTATAGGACATTTCCATAACCTTCTCTGAAACTCATATGTAATGCTGGAAATCACACAGGATAATAAAAAAGTTCATGTAATGGGCTATTACAGTTGCTAAGAGCAAGTAATAGTGGTTAAATGACTGGATCCTGAAGGAAGACGGATAGAAACTTCAGTTCAGTTTTAGCTGGATAGAATGAGTAAACCATGAATGTTGTGAAGAAGAAACGTATTGGCCAAATAATCAGCAGCTGAATGAAAATGTTGGAACACAGTGCTGTCATGCACAAGATATGTATGTTATAAAAACTCACCTCATCTGCAAAAAAGCTTTTGACTCTTTTTGGCAGTCTCCTGTAAGAACAAGAGCAGAACATGAGAGATATTGCAGTACATTGTACTTGTATGGAGATGCTTTTGAGTTTGTTTTCCCAATTGAATTCATGGACATCAGTAATAAAAACCTACTTATTTCATACCTTTCCCTCTTACTCAATAGCTGTCAGTGTCACTTCTTGATAAACAGAGCTTGGCTGTCTAATCAAAGCACTCGGAAGTCCATCTGGGTCTTTGAAGATTTACTTTAGAGGTGGCAAAATTCAGCTAGAGTAGTACTCCACCAAACATTATCGGTGCTTCACCTGCAGACTAATTAGCATGAATGAACCTAAGGGTAGGTCAACCAATAACAGGTAGCCTTGAGGGACACCAGGGCCCTGCACCCAGAATGGCAGCACTGCTAACTGTATCACCCTGCCAAAGATCACAGATGGCTCTCAGTGGAATCCTGGACACATAATTCTGGTTGCTGTGTGGGTCACAGGAAGATGGCAGCAAGCCATATTAGATACAGGTTTGCCTGTTGTCTATAGCCATTTGCCATTTCACTCGTGAACTGAAGCTGAAGCTACAACCATAAGCCACACGGCCATTAAGGTTTACAAACAGCTTTTGGAAGGTGTGAATTTCATTTTCAATTAGAGTGAGGCAGTATACAACTTCACTATGTAAAATATGATAAAGGAAAAAGAGCAAATTGAGAAAAGGAAAAGCGCCAATACAGGAGAGGAACCAAAATCTCCACAGTAAGGAGAAAAAAAACACCTCAGGGGATCTAAGGGCAACTAGCTGCCCAACCTCCCTGGGCTATAACATTATAGACTGCAAATCCACCAGTGCTAAAATGGACTTCCTGTTAAAGACTTTGTGACTGGATCATCCCAAGTAAATATCTTAGCTTCAGGCATAGTGGTCAACCAATGCACCATCAGAAAATGAGAGCAGTTAGTCTTTAAAGTTAATGAATTTATTGACAATTAGGCTGGACCAGCAATTTGAAGACAACAACATAAACAGCCAACCTATTGGCACATGCAAAAAATTATCAATAACTGGGGAAAATTAATAGGATACTCAAGAACATCCACACTGAGCCCTGCTGTATTAAATCTCGTTTCAAATTCTATTTGTAGATAAAGGTGATGCAAAAACAAGAAACAAATTCACCTATGCAAAAGCAAGAAACAAATTCACTTATTTTAAAAAGAAATTAGCTAAGATGCCCACTCCTACTGAGGAAAGTTAGGACACCCTATGCCCTAATAGTTAGTATGTCCCTCTTTGGCTAAAATAACCTCAAATGATGTTTCTGAAACCATATATCAACCTCTGAAATCGCTGGCAGAAAGTTTTCCCCACTCTCAAATGCAGAATTCCTTAAGCTGTGTGATGTTTGAATGGTGTCACGCATGCACAGCCCGTTTTAGATCACTCCACAGCATCGCAATAAGATTCATATCTGGGCTTTGACTTGGCTATCCCAGAACTCTCCGTTTCTTTGTTCTAAGCCTTTTCTTGGTAAATTCACTGGAATGTTTTGGGTCATTGTCATGTTGCATGGTCCACCCCACTTCAGCTTCAACTTCTGGACAGATGATCTCACATTGTCCTCAATCACTCTCTGATACGATTAAAAATTCATAGTGGATAATATGATGGTGAGCTGGCCAGGTCTTGCTGCAGCACCAAAACATGACATTTCCACACCCATGCTTCACAGCTGGTATGAGGTTCTCTTACTCAAAATCTGTCTTTGGTTTACACCAAACATGTCCTCTGTTACTGTGTCCAAGTAATAAAATTTTAGATTGATCTGTCCAAAGCACATTTTCCCAAAAGTCCTGGTCTTTGTCTAGGTGGTCTCTGGCAAACTTCAGTCTTGCCCTGATATATTTTTTTTGACCGCAAGGGTTTCCTCCTTGCACACCTCTCATGTAAATCAAACTATAGTTCGATAAGTGCTGTCTCTTTCTGATGGTAGATGAATGCACCTTGACATTGGCTGTGGCAAGAGCTTCCTGTATGTCCCGTGATGACATTTTAGGATTTTTGGAGACTTCTTTCAGCATCTCGGACTCTGCTCTTGGGCTGAACTTTCTAGGATGGCCTGACCTGGCCAAGTTGGCAATTGTTTTAAATTAAATTAAAATTAAATTAAACTTGTAAATTATTTTCCAGATGGTGGAGTGGCTGATTTCAAACTCTCTTTAGGTCTTTTTAGATCCCTTCCCAGACTAATATGCATCTACAATCTTCTTTCTGAAGGCCTCAGAGGGCTCTTTGGATCTCAACATGGTGATACCACTCACTTCAACAATCAAGAACAATCCAAACTAAATGTCTGTGGTTTAAATAAGACAGACTCCATCAAAAAGCTCTGTAACGATATTCTAATCATTTTCAATAGATGTGGTGCATTTTAAATAACAATGGATGTGACGGTGTCCTAACTTTTTCCTCAGTGGAAACTGACATCATAGTTAATTTCTTCTGTTAAATAAGAGAATTTGTTTAATGTTTTTGCATAGGTGATACAATTACATCACCTTTATCTACAGATATGATTTGAAAGAAGATTTAATACTGATATGTTGATACTTCTTAATAAAGAACAAAACATTTAATGGGGTGTCCTAATTTTTCCACATGACTGTAGCGGTCTGCAGTAAGTACTATAGGCTGCACAAGCACAGGAAAAGGTTCGTAACATACTAAATCCTACTCCATTTCATATCAACCTTTGACCCGGGAAAAGGTTAGTCACAAGTGGAGGAAAAGTCCAACCTTTCTTCGCCATTGTGGGCACTTAAATTCCAAGTATAGACGGCCTTCTGTATCCATGGGTTACACATCCGCAAATTCAACCAACCGCAGATCGATAATATTTGAGAAAAAAAATTCAGAAAGTTCCAAAAAGCAAAACTTGAATTTGGGGTATGCCGAGCACTGTGCTGAATCCATGAAAATGAAGTGAGAAAGAAAAGAGAGAGAGAATGAATTTCTCTCTTTTTGATTCATATTTTCTATATGTACTATGATAGTTGCATCTGTATTGAACATGTACAGATTTTTTCTTGTCATTATTCCTGAAACAATGCAATATGAGAACTATGTACATAGCGTTTACATTGTATTAGGCATTATAAGTAATTTAGGGATGA
Source organism: Mormyrops attenuatus (assembly GCA_026777985.1). Taxonomy (NCBI): domain Eukaryota; kingdom Metazoa; phylum Chordata; class Actinopteri; order Osteoglossiformes; family Mormyridae; genus Mormyrops; species Mormyrops attenuatus. The sequence continues at coordinate 931,669 of JAODKC010000096.1, read as the reverse complement.
TTTATTGCATATGGGAGGATGGGCATATGGTATATGCAAATACTACACCATTTTATATAATGGACTTGAACATCTGCAAATTTTCATACTCACAGGGGTGCTGGAACCAGTCCCCCATGGACACAAAGACATGACTATACTTCCATGTGCATATGTGTTTTTCCTGCTTGTGTGCGTAAAGTTTTCACCATTGATCAGGATAACTTTCTTTAAATATGTACTTAGTTGCAGCACTAATACTAAAGATGGAAAGTACCGTACTGTGCAAAAGTCTTAGGCAGCCAAAGTAAGTGGTGTTTAAATGATCTTCATGCTGGTGTAAAACTATGCTATT